>JABTXL010012463.1:15614102-15625274 GCA_025134845.1 Neodon shergylaensis | reverse complement strand
ATCTGTAGCCTCTTATTGGCTAGCTCTTACATATCGATCTAACCCATTTCTAATATTCTGTGTAGCACCACGAGGTGCGCTTACCAGGGAGGATCTTAACCTGCGTCTGGCTGGAGTGGGAGCATCATGGCGACTCACTGACTCAGCTCCTTTCTCCCCCAATCCTGTTCTGTTTACTCCACCCATCTAAGGGTTGGCCTATCAAATGGGCCTAGGCAGTTTCTTTATTAGTTAACCAATGAAAGCAACAGATAAGATACAAGACCCACCTCCATCAGGGGCACATTGGAGCCAGACTAGAGCATCAAAAATATTATACATATCCACACACCTGCTTTTCAAGATGCCATACCGTGTCCGGTGAGTTTACCGTCACCCATGATGCGATGACTTGTTTCTGATAAAAATCATTGGTTTCATGGGAAATAGGGGTTGTCTTGACTGTTCATGCAGGTTGGGGAGACACACTCTGAATGTGGGTGTTACCATTGCCTAGGCAGTGCTCTCAGACACGATAAAAAGCAAATAAATAAATAAATAAATAAATAAATAAATAAATAAATAGAAAGCGGGTGTTGGCATGTTTATTCTTTCCGGATTCTTCCCTGGGTTGTGATGCCTGAACTCCTATGTTGACGTCCCCAAGGTCATGGACTGCAATCAGAATCGTACACCCACTGAAGCCCTTCTTCCCTGTGTTGCTTTTTGGTTAGAGTACTTCATCATAGCTACAGAAATGAAAACAGAGTGGACAGGGTGGGTGAGCACTGAGGTCACCCACATCAACGGGAAAGCCACAGTTGATTCTGCAATTTCAGCCCCGAGTCAGTGCTTAGAACTCCCTCCCGAAGGAGGAAGGGCTCTTGGTGACACTGTGGCAAATGTGTTTAGCACTGGAACAAACACAGTTGTGACATGTATACGGTGATAGTATATGGGTCCTTTCAGAAAGGTACCTGTGACTATTTTCTGGAGTACATACATGTTTGGACCCAGGGTCTGTACACTGCTGCCTAGCAGGTGGTCACCTCTGTCATGGTAGGATATGCCAGTGTCCAGGAATAAAGAAATGTACGTTTGGTTTGGGTCCTCCCCAATGCCCAAACACCTGCTGGGTGTCCCCTGGTTTCTGAACCCAAAACTGGGGTGGAGGATTTCCAAGTATGAAGGACCCTCCATCTCCCCTGCCTATCATGAGAGCTTATGCAGCAGAAGAGGATGAAGGCAAGGAAAAGCCCTTGTCACCAGAAGCCACCACGCAACAGGACTGTCCATGAAAGCAGTAGTGATCTCGGGAAATCCAGGGCTGAAGCACAGAGGAACTCAGCCCGCAGGCTTTAAAGGTTGGTAGGGTAACAGTGCCTCCAGTGGGCTCGCAAATCTCATTGGCTTGACACCATCACGCTGTGTATTAAAGTCACACTAGTATATGTTGATTTAAACAAAGCATAGTTGCTTTAGTTCCTAGAGGGGTGGGGGGGCTGGATCTCCTTTTCCCAATGCATCAGGCTGCTCTTGGTTAAACCACGCAGGTCTGCTGCAGTGTTTCAGGACAACGGCCTCTCCTGGCAGGAAGCTCTCCGTGGAAGCGAACAAGGAAGAGAGCTAGTGAAGGTGTTCTCCAGTCTAAAAAACAAACAAACAAACAAAAACCCAACCAAACAAAAAATACAAAACAAACAAAAAGAAACCAGGACAGAAACCTGCCTCTTAGCTCACAGATATTGTCGATTCCCTGTGTTTCAAACAGCTAGAAGACAGACCTTATTTTGATGCATTTTGGCTAAAGAAATAGGAAGTATTTCAAAATGGAGAGACAGAGATGTTTAGAAACTTTAAACATGTATCAAAACATCATATAGCATTCTACAAGTATGCACACAATTTATGAATCGGTTAAAAGCAAATTGAAGTAAAAATAAATGTAGAAATTGTAAAAGCAAATATACTGAATAGTCTAAAATAGGAATTTAACTTTTAGGTGATATTTTTAGTTTCAGTAAATAGGGTGTCCAGAAAGATTCCCCCCAGTACCCACATCTAATAGACAGGAACTAAACATTCAAAAATCAACCTTGAACTTTGGAACCTAGGTGCAAAGATCTCTGGAGATTTATCTGTGAGAATAACATCAGAGAAATTGTTAGTTTTGCAAAAGCTGGCTGACTTCTAGCAGTTTTAGTAGTTTGCTTCTAACTTTATTACTCCCCCAACAACAACCACAGCAACAAAAGCCTATTAATTGTAGTTTTACAAATGCATTTGCTTAGGGTATATAGCAGAAAGGTTTATTGTAAAATGCCCCCACTATAATCTTGTTTTAGCAATAATAAGTAGTTCTTTCTGTAAATTTGTGTGTGTGAAGCATGTGTGTCTGTGTGTACATGTATGTACGTGTGTGTGTGTGTGTGTGTGTGTGCAAATGCAGGCAAATCTATGAAGGTCAGAGCACTGCCCTAGATGTCAGTCCTGTCCTTCAATGTTATTTAGAACATGTTCTCACTAAGTTGTTCAGTCTAGGCCTCAAACTCACTCTGTATTCCCAGCAAGTTTTGATCTTGCAATCAGCTTTTGACACAGCTGGAATTAAAGATCTGTGTCACCAGGTTAGGCTGCTCAGGTGTATCTTTATATTTTATCTTTCCTTAAGATATGGTCTTTGTAGTGCAGCTTTGATATGGTAGGGGCAATATCAAAGGGTAGAAAGCTGTAAGTACCTCTGACCACCAGGAAGCAGTAACTACTCTGGCTGCATCCCCACCACTCTGTTGATGTTGTTATTGTTGGTAGTGGTGGTGGTGATGGTCATGGAAGTAGTGGTCTCAAACTCACAGAGTTTTCAACCTCGGACTCCTAAGTCCTGGAATTAAAGGTGTGACCCACCACACCAAGCCATGTTCCCTCCAGGTTATTATTGGCATCTTTCAATCAGGAACAATTGAACATCTAAAGACACACAAGGGGAGCCAACGATTACCATCCAGCCATGGCCAAGTCCAAGAACCACACCACACACAACCAGTCCCGGAAATGGCACAGAAATGGCATTAAGAGACCCTGGTCACAAAGATACAAATCTCTCAAGGGGGTCGACCCCAAGTTCCTGAGGAACATGAGCTTTGCCAAAAAGCACAACAAGAAAGGCCATGAGTGCACGTGCGGAGGCCATCAAGGCCCTGGTGAAGCCCCAGGTGGTAAAGCCCAAGGTGCCAAAGGGCCCCAGCCGCAGACCCGCCCATCTCGCTTTAATCGCTCATCCCAAGTTTGGGAAGCGGATTAGAAGCTACATGGCCAGGGGTCATAGGCTCCCAAAAACAAAGCCCAAGGTTCAAGACAAGGCAGAGGCCTCAGCTGCAGCTCAGGCTCCCAAAGGTGCCCCTGTGCAGGCCCCATAAAAAAGGTCTCTGTCTGCCAATGTGAAGACAGGTGGACTGGTGTGAACACCTACACAGTATTTGCAGATGTTCAGGACCTTATGCTGTTTTTACAAATAAACTTGAGGCAAGTTCTGTTAAAAAAAAAAAAGACACACGATTGTATGCCAAATTACATCTGCTAGCTGGTGGGGCAGGGGCATGGAAGGGAGTTTGGGACTGGCTGTTTTTCTTTCTTATATCCTTTTGTAACCTTATGAATTTCTTTTGGACATATTTAGACCTGAGTGTCTGGCCTTCAGTCTTCACTCTTTCCGGTTAACAATCCTTTCAGGTGGCTAGCTCCCGTCCTGTTTCCCTTCATTTCTCACACCAGGTGCTCATAGTGACTGAAATGAAAGCATCCTCTTATTTCACTGATTTGTCTTATTTACTTTTTTCTTAAAAAAAAAATTAGTTTTACAATTTAAATAAACCTATAACCCCTATTGGAAGCTGTCATTAAAAATGTCCCAACCTTAGCCGGGTGATGGTGGCGCATGCCTTTAATCCCAGCACTCGGGAGGCAGAGGCAGGCAGATCTCTGTGAGTTCGAGACCAGCCTGGTCTACAGAGCTAGTTCCAGGACAGGCTCCAAAGCCACAGAGAAACCCTGTCTCGAAAAACCAAAAAAAAAAAATGTCCCAACCCAAAATTCCAGAGCCAGATGGTCTTAGTACAAAATTCTACCAGACTTTCAAAAAAGAGCTAACACCAATACTCTTCAAATTATTACACAAAATGAAAACAGGAACTTTGTCCAGTTCATTATAGGAGGTCACAATTACCCTGATACCCAAACCACACGAAGAATCAGCAAAGAGAGAGAATTATAAACCAATTTCCCTTATGAATATAAATAAAAAATACAATAAAATACTTGGAAACAGAATCTAAGAATACATCAAAAAGATCATCCGCCATGATCAAGTAACCTTCATCTTGGGGTTACAGGGTCCAGTCCACAAGAGGGAGCCCATGTCCTATAATGCCTGGATGATCAGAACTAAAGACTGGATAGCCCAGAGACCTAGGGTAGAAACAAACATGACTGGCCAAAAAAATAATAAAAATAAATAAATAAAAATAAAGAAATCAATGAAATGATTCCTATTGATATTCTGCTCATAGATCAGTACCTTGTCCAGTTGTCATCAGAGAGGCTTCCTCTGACAGCAAATAGGAGTGGATGCAGAGACCTACAGCCAGACATACAGACACAGAGTCTAAATTCCCTCAGAGCTCAGGGAGCCCCCCCCAGAAGAGGGGGAGAAAAATGGTATGAGTCAGAGGGGATAGAGGACACCAGGGGACATAGCTCACTGAGTCACCTAAGCAGGGCTCACGTGGGCTCACGGAGACTGAAATGTCAAGTGTGGGGCCTGCAGGTGTCTGCACCACGCTCTCTGCACATATGTTATGACTGTTAGCATGGCATTTTTGTGTGACTCCTAACTGGGGGAGCAGGTGTGTCTTTGACTTATTAGCCTGCCCTTGGGACTCCTTTCCTTATGTTTGGCTGCCTTGTCCAGCCTTGGTGAGAGGGATTTTGCCTTGTTTTATTGTATTTTTTTTTTTGTCATGCTTGTTTGTGATATCTTGGAGGCCTGTTCTTTACTGAAGGGAGTTGGAGGGGAAGTGGACCCAGGGCAAAAGAAATGTGTGGAGAAGCTAGGAGGAATGGAGGTGGGGGCGAGGAACTGTGGTTGGGATTTATTGTATGAGAGAAGAATCTATTTGCATTAAAAAATATTTTTCAGTGTGTGTATGTGTGTGTGTGTGTGTGTGTGTGTGTGCATGCGTGAGTGTGGGCACCATTGGAAGCTAGAGCTGTTGAATTCCCTAGAGCTGGAGTTGCAGGTGGCTGCGAACTCCCATACCTGTGTGATAGGAAGGGAGTCCTGGTCCTCTGCAAGAGCAGCAAGTGCCCTTAATCACTGAGTCCTTCTTCCAGCCCCTGTTCATCTTTTTCTCCGTGAACTTCTGGCATGGAAATTTCCACTTTCACCTTGGTAGCTTCCAGCCTACAGAGGTCTCCCATGAAGGAGATCAGTGAAATTCAACCTTTATGTCATAACCCCGCTATGGTGGAGGACCTGTTCACAGACTACTTCAGCTGACTTTTTTCATATGTGAGGAATTTGCCTGAGACATATAACTTACGAAACATGCCTATTATTTGGAGAAATCTACAGATGTATAATGACTAAGGTGACATCATGGCTCCTGTCGCACTGCTGCTCCTCAGAACAAATGCCCAGCATGCACTCCATAGAGCCTCCTTTTCTAAAGCCCCATGCTGAAGGGAACATGGCCGCCCCCATTTCCTCCTCTCTTGCAAGAAGAGGTCATGTTTGTTTAGAACACTCGTGTCTACTCAGCTCACACACGCTGCCGCACCTGCCAAAGCACACAGTCCCCAAACCACTCGTTCTCCCTGGCACCCTCCTTTTCTGATCCTTGGCTGTTATTACAGGAACTGGATCGAGCTAGACTTTGCCTTTGCTGCAACAGGGGACTATCAGGGCTCCTTGTGCAATAATTTGCAAACAGTGGCTTGAGAGAAGTGGGACATAGAAAAAACACATTTCACACTCTGACCTCTCTACGTTGTCACAGGGTCTGTTTGACTGGGCTGGCTTCCCAGGGCATGTGGGGGTAAGAAAGAAAGACAAACAAAGCGGGGGGGGGGGGGGAGAAGTTAAGAGCTTAGAGAGGTGGTAAAGTTGAGGTTAAGTCTCGGTTTATCTAATTAGCATGAAAACTTGTACAAGATACTGTTATCCTTAAGGCTCAGTTTCTCCATTCATAAAATCTGGAAAATGTAAGCTGGCTGGCTAACTCAGTC
This sequence comes from Neodon shergylaensis, assembly GCA_025134845.1. Classification (NCBI taxonomy): domain Eukaryota; kingdom Metazoa; phylum Chordata; class Mammalia; order Rodentia; family Cricetidae; genus Neodon; species Neodon shergylaensis. The sequence goes on along the minus strand of JABTXL010012463.1, from coordinate 15,619,013 downwards.
GGAAAAGGGGCTTGCTGTCGGGTCTGATGTCCTTTATATGGGACAGGTAAATCATTAGCAGGGTCTAGCGTGTGGCTAATTTCTTTCTGCTGTTGCTGTTGGGGTCATTAATGAAGTTTTACGTGGTCTCAGGTTTTCTTGGCCCCAGGACAAAATGGCTACACATCTGACAAAAAACTTATGGAGGCAGGGTTTACTTTGGCTCACAAGAAAGGCTTGGCAGCAGGAGCTGAAAGAAACCAGCCACATCGCTTCCACAGCTAGGAGATTACACAGAAGTGAGCCTAGGCTCCCAGAGCTCAGGGCTCGCCCACCAGTTCCTCACTTCCACCAAGGAATCCCTGCCCCCTAAAGGTTCCACAACCTCCCACAAAGTCATCACCAGCAGGAGACCAAGTGTTAAAAGATAATGCCTGTGCAGGTATTGCACATTCAAGCCACAGCAGTGGCTGAGGGGAAACACACATCTTTCTGCCATATTTAATGCTCCTACATAAGACAGTCATGGCCATTGTGCTGCTAGAGCTGAGCAAAAAACAGCATCTTCGTAACCATGGGGACAAGAGTCCTTAGACTCCCGGTGCCTATGGAAATTCCAACAGGGACACCTCTTCTTGGAGAGGCAACCCTGAAGTGTGGCAGCTGCTCCGTGAGAATTGACTTGTAAGTGCTTCAGACAATGGGACATAAGTCTCCTCAGAGGGCCTGTCTTTATGCTACTAGAGTAGACATTGGGGTGGCTGAGTGTCTGTGTGGTAGGTTCTCTACTTCAATGGCTCCTGAGAGACTGTGGTACCTATTATGACTTGAAGCTGTAAGAAGTTTAACACTTTCCGTGTTGTTAAAAGGTCCAACATTCTGAGTCAAAGCCTCCTACATTTGGTTAGCTTCTGAAACCTAAAGGCATATAGCCTTCGGAGACCGTAGACTAGATGAGCAAGTTTAAAGGCTTGAAATGGCAAAAAGTCACAACATGGACATAAGAACAATGACAATAATAAATGACACAAAACATTTGATCAACTCAAGATTCAGGCAAATGTTTTTTGAAGTGGTTTTAATAAGATGGGAGAACAAAGGCCCATGCGTGTTTATTGGTCAGTGAACTGCTAGTCTCTCTGGAAAATATTCCCCCGACTTATTTCTGCTGGATGGAGATACAGATACCGGTTTACGCACAGCTCTCTCTGGCTGGCTCCTGACTATCTCTGATAGGTTGCCTTGCCGCCTGCTGGGTTTGGTAGAGGCAAATGAAGCAGTGTTTCTTGGTTGTCTCCCTCCCCAGCTCATTGCCGAGCAGAAACTCCTTCCTAGGACTCTGACTTCTGTTCTCTGTGACCAGGAGGCCACTTTCCCAACTGTTTAAAAGTGTGCACGCAAAGCTTGACCACTGTAGCTGCTTCGTTTGCTTGACTGCCCCGTTCTCCCCTCTCTCTTAGCGGCCCTTCTGTTGATTTAGGGAGGACTCAGTAAGAACGCTGCGGAGAGCGTTTCTGTGGTTTCACAACCACCCCCACCCCCCACCCCCCCACCCCCATCTGATGCTCTTTTACCTCTTACCACAAGAGCATGTTTTGTGTCACCCTTTGCCTGGTTTGGCCAAATCCCTACTCAGTCTCCTTTGATGTGAAAAATTACTGAAATTTACCAAAACAGGAGAGAGAAGGTTGTCTTGTTGCCCTTAATGTAAAGTGGGCTTTGTAACAATGCCCTTAAGAGGTGAGTTGGTTAAAGCATCATTGCAATCTAAAACACTAGGTATCATTATCACCATCCTTTGTTTATGAATGAAACAAACTTATGAATGAGATAAGATTATGCAATGATATTGGAGATGCTAAGATGGAGTTTTAGTGAAAAGCAAAACAGAGCACATAATGGACCATATTACCATGTCACTAAAATGAAACCCAGTATATAAATGTATATAAATATCTAAATATCCACACAGTGGATGCTTGTTTGGGAATCCCTGGCTGTCATATCTCCAGAAGGGTCCTTTAGTAGTGTGTCATTAGGATTATCTGCAATGAGATCATTCAGAGGACAGGGTAACTTTTCCTTTCTAGAATCCTCTGCAGCTTTTGAAAGCTGCACAGTAAGAATGACTTAACCATTTTAAAGGATAAAATAATCTATCAGAATTGAAAGCATTCTTGCTTATGAGGAAAACCCGACTGTCTACATGCTAAGATTTACGGTAATTAAGACATCCACTTATTTTTGTTATGTACATTACTGAATGGATATACCATGTAGAATAAAGAAGTTGGGGACCAGGTACAAGTCTCCACAGGGTTATAACCAGGACTGCATTCTTGCTGGCTTGAATTGGTTGAACTGATTCAATGGCGTTTGCTTCTTGTGAAATTGCCACATTTGAACTTCCTTTGAGATTGGTTTTGTCTTCTCCCAGACTTCAGGATCTACATGCCAAACAAAACCAGAACCCATTAAAGGCCCCATTGAATTTCCTGCACACTTGCGAATGTCTGTGGTTTTTCTCATCAAGCCACAAGAAAAGCAAGATGAAGACACGTGTGCCTTACCGCGGGGGCGGAAGACTTCACATTCATTATGGATGAAAGACTCAGCCGGACCCAGAAAGTTTGGATTAAGTTTGGCAAATTTATTGTTACTTTCCAGAAAACTAGCCAAATCTTGTGGGGGAAAGTGGGAGGGGGAGCTGCCTGCCCACAGCCACATGCTCCACTGTGCACACTGAGATTTGGTCAATCGCTCTCTGGATTTAGGGGAGTTGGAAAGACCTCTGACAGGCTCTAACCTTTTGGAATCTTTCCTCCATGAACAGACATTCTCATTGAAGTTTTTATTTTGAATTATGTGATTGCTGGTATCTGCCTCTTGTATTAAATCTAACTCGTAAAATGTCCCAAGACCTTGTGATGTGGCTAACTGTCAGCAAAGCGTTGCTATGCAGGATAGCCAAGAGTCCTTCGTGCCGTCAGGAGAGTGTCTTAACCGGCACTGCTTGCTTGAGAACAGGGTAAAAACTGTCCTGCTACACAGACACTTGCAAGGGCCTGGTATCAACATTTGGTCAGTCTTAGACCACCACCTCGTAAAGTAGCATGTACCATATTGGGTTTTCCTTTCTGTTGTTTACTGTAGATTTTTAGGAAACCACTTCACTGACCCCAGCACCACTTCCTCTAGAAGAAATAACACTTAGAATCCATATCCACACCAGAGATCTAGCAGAAAACTATGGAATATTAAAGATGGTTAAATTAAGGGGATTTAATGAGGTCACTTAATGTGTTGTAGGCACATTTAAAGGAAGGAGAAATAGAGGGTGGAGAAAGCCTCAGCAGGGCATGGGCACAGCCATGGGCAGACTGGGAAGAAAGTGTTTAATGGTGCCAGCAAGAACCCTGGCAGGAGAAGAGAGAGGCGCTAGTAAAAATGGAAATATTGCGTGTACAAAGACCCAACAGCATAGGGGCACACACGCTTTAACTGAAAATATTACTAAAGTGTTCACGTCAAAACAATGAATTTTGTAAAGATATCAATATGTTTTGAGAGTGAAAGCATTGTTAATACTATACTGCAGACAAAAGCAAGCATCAATACAAATGACTTAAAGTGTTGGAAACAGTAAATTCTGGCATGCGTGACTGTCCCTTAGCTGTTGAACTTGTGTTTTCTGTAGTTGACTTTAGCATTTACTTCCTGTGTTGTTTCTAGTATTTGATTTTTATGTGCTTGTGTGTAACTTTCTTATTTAATCTGTCTTGCAGCCATTCATTGTGGTTTTCTAATTTGGATGTGTGGATATTTTATACTTTCTGCATACATTATCAAGTCTTTGAATGTTTTCTGTTTTCCCACTCAAGTGAGGTCATCACTAGGCTAGGAAAGAAGTTCTGTACCATAATCTCTCACTCCCTGACCATCTGTCTTAACTATCTAGGGGGTGTTTCTTGTGGAAAAGAAAATGTCTTAGTCTTAACTCCACTGGATAAAGATAAGTAATAGTTATCTTAGAACCCAGAAAATTTTTTTTACTCCCCAAACTAACTTCTAAATTTCCTTTCCTTGAAGTATTTTCAAAGCATGAAAGTTTAGTAACCTACTCGAGAGAGCAAAATTTTAAGTAAAGTTTGTGAGAATTATATTTTTGTTAAAATTTTTGATAACATTTAATACTTTATAGGTTTTATTTATAATTTGTGGGATATTGTCTTCTACAATCATGGTCTTACAGTTTTCTTTTTGCCATTTTTGAGATTGTGTAGGTCAGGCTGGCCATGAACTTGCTATCTAGTCAATGCTGGCCTCAAACTCCTGATCTTTTTGTTTCAGCCTCCCCAGTGCTGGGATTGCAGGCATGTGCCATCTCACTGGACTTGTTCTGAGATTTGACCCATGAAATTCCTTTTTTTCCAATCTCAGGCAATTTAACATTGTTAGAAAGGAGTTAATAGTCAAAGTTTTGAGCTTGGAAAATATTTAAACTTTTACTTTCCAACACACACACACAGACACAGACACACACACACACTTTAAAAAGTTCTAACACAGAAGTGGAAAAAAAGCCTCAATTATAAGAGCATATGGAGGAAAATTATCGTGGGAAGAATAGATGAACAAAGGAGACCTACAAAAGACTTGATCATGCCAGGCAGTGGTGGCACACACCTTTAATCCCAGCATGTGAGGCAGAGGCAGGTGGATCTCCATGAGTTCATGAACAGCCTTATTTTTAGAGTGAATTCCAAGACACAGAGAAACTCTGTCTCAGAAAACAAAATAAACAAACAAAAAACCAAAGAAATAATAAGACTATATCATGTTCAATTCAATAAATTGATATGAACAGGGAAGAATGCAAAGAATATCTATCTATCTATCTATCTATCTATCTATCTATCTATCTATCTATCT
>JABTXL010012463.1:15601386-15614092 GCA_025134845.1 Neodon shergylaensis | reverse complement strand
TCTATCTATCTATCTATCTATCTATCTATCTATCTATCTATCTATCTCTATATATTATACAAATAACCAGGCAAAAGAGCAAAATTATAGGAACCAGAAAGTTTTGCTCAATAATAACTCTAAATGTAAATGATCCTAGCTCTTCAACTAGAAGATGAAGACTATCAGATAACAAGAAAAGCTTCAACTATTTTCTACAAGAAACCAACCTTACTAGCATCTTTAATATCTTAGCTATTATTAAGCTGCTTCTTTCAATCAACTAAACAGACCCTTCTTGGGTGGTAGTATGTGGGAAATCCTTTAGAAATATTAAACCCACATTGCATAGCAAATGAGACCAATATTTTAAGCGACAGTGTCTAAAGGTCACTGCATTTCGTCCTTACGTTTCTACAGTCCCTTGTGGAATCTTTGCTGTGTTGACCCTGAAGATGGAGACATGGTTGTTGACTCCATGTTTAGCACACTGTTCTCTGTGTTCTTGATGGCAATGAAGAGAAAATAATCATAAGCTTTGGAAAGTACCCCAGAAATGATCATTGAACCCTTGGAGGCTGGAGCCTGCCTGGGGAGCTCCTAGACAGGGGTGCACAAAGAGCTGGCAGCAAAGACAGTGTGAGGTTGACAAGGCAGAGTCTAGCTAGCCCCAGAAGCAAAGGGGACCAGTGTTCTAACTAGGTTCGGGCTTTTCTTCAGAGCTGGTTGACTACAGAGCCTCCAGGTGCCGGCATTTGCACAGATACTGCTAGTTGCTTCTTCAGTCTACAAGAGGCAATATTTCTGCTTCCTTCTCATAGGGTCCGATGCTCAAGTTATACTCGTTTGGATTCAGGAAATTCCAGTAGGCAAGGTTGAGGACACATGGCTCAAGATCCCACAAAAACACCAGCCCTGAGAGGGTATTTTCAGGCCCAGCTTTGTCTGCTTTCCAAAGAGAGCTTGTGATAGATACATGGTGCCTACTACTTGTGGCAACAACCACGTTGATTGCTGTGTGTGGTTTTGGGCACATGCGTGCTGGATGGAGTGTGTGCACGTGTGTTTAGGAGACCACAGGGCAACCCTGAGTGCCATTCTTAAGACAACGTCCATTTTATTTATTTATTTATTTATTTATTTATTTATTTATTTATTTATTTATTCATTCATTCATTCATTCATTCATTCATTATTTATTTATTTATTTATTTCTGAATCAGTGTTTCTCACTGACCTGGAGCTAATGACTTAGGCAAAGCTGACTGGTCACCGAGCCCCAGGGATCAACTGGATTCTACCTTCACTGCACATAGAACAATTCATTTTCCCTGAGTTCTGGAGATGGAACTCAGAACCATCTCCCCAGCTGCTGGGACATCTCAATGATTTTAAGATTAGCAATGAAGACAACATGTCCTCTTCACCATAGAGAACCCCACGGGGTCAGGGAACAAGACAGGAACAAAACAATGTGCTTTGATGGCATTCAGGAGGGTGGAATTCTGGGTGGCAGTCAACACTAGACACACTTTATTTCTTCTGATTTTTCAAAGAAAGAAGGACGAAAATGGAATAACATGTTGAGAATATTTAGATATTCTTACTAATATGTTATGAAATAGTCTAGCTTTTGCACTGGAACTTTTCTTTTGAAGGCATGAGGAGGAATCTGGTTTTCTCCAGTTGACGGGAGCACCAGGTCAGAGGCACAAGCTGCCCAGAGCCATGGCCGCCCTGACCAGCTTCCTGGAGTGCCCAGACCCAGCTGAATCTTCGCACTTGGATGCACTCCATTGCCAGGAGAGAGGAAAACACCCTCTTTGCTTTCCTTTCTCTTCCTTCCAAAGGCCAAACATGCTATCTTTGGATGGGTTTCAACCTTGCTTTCATTCATTAAAAAGTGAAACAAAATCGCCACTGACTTCCTTGACAGCAGTCAGGTTTCACTGGGTCTTCAATGCCTGCCAAGCGGCATAAGTTCCATTCAACCCAGTCACGGTCCTTGCAGCCCTGTGTATGTGGAGCCTATCCAAGCACAGTAGAGATAATGACTCGGGACAGGAGAGCGTGGGGGGTATAACACCAGTGTACTGGCGCGTGGGAAGTCTGAACTACAAACTTCAAAAGGCATCATCAGAAAAGACTTTTTAGAGGGCCCAAATTGCGGGGGGGCGGGGGGGTTGGTTCCTGCGAGGTTAGAACACTATCAACTTGTTTTTTATCTTTAGCATAGTGTCTAGATCCTGCAAACAAGATTTATTCTTTTCAAAGTCTATGTATTGTTTTCTAAAACCAAAGAGAGCAGCAATAAGCAAATACAGAGAAAAACCTCGAAATGGAAATCAGTAGAATCCTCCAAGCTTAAAATATGTTTTATTTTTATTTATTAAAAGAAAATCCATCTCTTAAAGGCAGGGCAGGATGTGGAGGGTGTATGACCTGGGTGTGGTGAGGAGAAAATTCTGAGTTGTGAGATTGTTTCTTTGTGTTGTATTGTTGAAGAGAGAAAGGCTGAATGAAAACACATGTCCTTAAGAAGTGTCTCACTGTAAATTAATTAAATATCTCTTTCCAGTCATCATTTTGTTGGCTGACTAGGGTCTGGGTTAGTTGTGACCACAGTCAGTTTTGTGACAAAGTCTTGGGTCCTGGGGCTAGGGCATGGAGTTGGGACACTGGAGCTGAGATGGGGTGTTGGGGTGGGACATGGGAGTTGGAGCAGGGGTGCTGGGGCACAGGGACTGGAGCAAGGGAGCTGGGTCATAGGGGCCAGGGGGAGCCTGGTGATAGCTCTCTGCCAGAACTGGACTCTCTGTTGACCGCGTGAGATCTGTTTTGGAAATCCACCCTTGGAGTTACATATTACTTCCTTCACAGATAAAGCTGTGTAGCATTATACAAGCTACTTGTCCTCTCTGGGTTTTGATATCTTCATATACAAAGTGTCATAGAACAATTGCCTCCCTCCTAGATGACAAAGAATCTCAAGACAGAGAGACAGCACAGCAGATAAGAGTAATTGCTGGATCATTTAGTGTTCAAACCCCAGTATCTGGCTAACCCAAATCAAGTTAGGTATCCTCCTTGATTGGTCCAAAATGGGACCATCCTGTTTTGATGTCCAAGGTCCATATGACCCTGGGAGGATGGCACACTTTTGCCCTTACTGAAAACCGCAGAGAACAATGGCCTTGGGTACCCGATTTGCCAGCATCACTTTGTCTCCAAGATGTCACTTGCGGAGTTTTATTGAGAGTGTAGTGGCTCCGCCCCTGCTCTAGCCCTATCCTCTGGAAGCTGCTGAGAATTCCAGCTCACCTCTTCTATTGTTCTTTTCCTTTCTGATTCCGACAAATGTCCCGAGTTCACTTCCGAGTCCATTTTGAAATTCTTTTACTTTGTGACCAAATCATGTCAAGGGTGCCCTTGCTTCCTGACGAGCTAGGAAATGTTGAAGGGATTATTAGGGGTTCCCCTTCATCTGTGTCTTTTGCTCTCTCTAGAGGCTGAGCCCTCCTCCCTGGATTTCTTGCAGACAAAATGATATCATGAAGTCATGCAGGGTAGTGGCTGCTGGGGCGGATGCTGGGCCTTGGAAGGGAAGGGCCGTGTCTGTGGCTTTGCAGAGGGTGGAGTGCGCTGAAAATTTCCCCTGGTTTCTAAATGTAGGGTCTTCAACATCTCATCATACTCATAAAGGAGCCCTTCATCCAGAAAGCAATTACGGTGGTTGTTGTTTTTTTAATGGCCAGTTTATAAGGCACCAAACTGTAACCAATTGCCTTGGCTTTCCTTAGAAGTTCATTTGTTTAAAACAATGGAGAGGAAAATGAAGAGATCACCATTCAAAACAGATTTCCTGAGTTTTTAGAAGTTCTGAATAGAAGTTGATTTCTGTGGGAGAAACCGCTGGCTTCAGGACACATGGTCATTGAGGTTGATGTCATTTCTCTTCAATGCAATGTGCATTGCACCAGAAGTCTCTTTAGCCCCTTAGTTGTAGTTTCTCATATTTTAAATGCTAGGAATAAGCATTATATTTATATTAGAGTGTTTTATGCTTTATTAGGTATGATATGCTCACACTAAACAATTATTTTGTATTATTTATTTCAAAGTTTCTTTGCATATGAAAGTTATTCTGCAGTGGGTAGTAGTCTTTGGATAGAATAAAAACTCAAGCCCAATCTTTATCCTCTTAGGACAATGATGACTGACCACAGAGACCCCTGAACAGCAGGGGAAAGGACTTCCTGTTTGTGACATAAAACAGGTGATGTGAATGGGAATGGCAGTGGCAGAGAGACAGTTCAGCAGGAGCAACCATTGCGAGTCAAACCAGAGAGAGAGTCCAAGTCCAAGATCCAGTGGTAGAAGGGGAGAACAGGCTACTGAATGCTGGGCTCTGACCTCCACACAGTGCTCCCAGCATAATATCAGTAACAATAATAGCAACAGAAATAAGAGTACATAAAGATATGGAAAGGGTAGCCACTGGCCTGTGAGCTGGAAGCTGCTGGGCGCCAGTTTGGATCAGGTAGCCTTTCCTAAGGAGGCCAGGGCACAGAAGGAAGCCGACACTTGGACAGTGGCCTCATCTCAGTGCACAGAACTTGATCTCTGTGAGGCAACTTGTATGTAAATGAGTATAATGATAACACCATATCGGGCAGCTGAGCACCCAAGTAATACATCAATGTGTCATGTGACCCAGTATGTTAAACATCATTAGCTTGGGCCGAGTACTGGCAACACTAAAAGGTTGACAGGAATGTTGTCATCTGTGTCAAAGCCTGTAAACTCTGCACGTGTCATGAACGTGCGTGTAACTGTAAAGCTGGCAGAAGGAAATAGTTCTGGTTCCTCTTAGAACCCTGAGTCTTAGAACCAGAGAACTGGGAAGCAGGGCACTGTGGAAGCCAGCAGAGTTCTGACACAGCAGCTCAGAGTCCAGATGATTCATGATGCCTCTTTTTTAAATAGTTGAGTAATAATCCATTTGGAAATATACTACATGTTCTTTATCCATTTTTCTGTTGAGTGACATCTAGGTTATTTCCACCTTCTGGCTATTATGAATAAAGTCACAATGAACACAGTTGAACAGGTATTCCTGTGATAGGATGGAGTGTTCTTTGGATATATGTACAAGAGTAGTATAGCTGTGTTTTGAGGTAGATCAATTCCCAACTTTATGAGGAACTGCATACTGATTTCTATAGTGGCTATAAAAGTTTGCACTCCTACCAGCAATGGAGGAGTGTTCCCCTTGCTCCACATCCTCACCAGCATACCAATATCATGTGGTTTTTATTACTCTAACTCTGTACTAGTGCTTCAAATCAGGAACAGTGATACCTCCAACATTTCTTTTATTGTTCAGGATTGTTTTAGCTAACTTGAGTAATTTGTTTTTCCATATGAGTTTGAGCATTGTTCTTTCAAGGTCTTTAAAGAATTTTGTTGGAATTTTGATCGGGATTGCATTGAATCTGTAGATTGCTTTTGGTAGGACTGCCATTTTTACTATTTAATCCTAATGCTCCATAGGCATAGAAGATCTTTCCATCTTCTGATATCTTCACCAATTTATTTCAACAGCAACTGGAAGCTTTGTCATATAAGTCTTCGAATTGCTTGGTTAGAGTTATACCAAAATATTTTGTGTTACTTGTGGTTTTTATGAAGAGTGTTGGGTCCCACGTTTCTTTCTCAGCCCATAAATGAATTTGGCAATTGATGTGGGATTCCCTCTGAATGCAGTGAATATATTTTATTGCTATTGGCTAATAAAGAAGCAGCTTTTAGCCAACGGCTTAACAGAGTAAGGTTAGGCGGAAAATCGGAGCAGAGATGTAGAGAGTGAGTAGGCAGAGTAGATGAGATACCATGTAGCTGCTGAAGGAGACAGACACTAGACAGAACCATACCAGTAGGCCACAGCCACATGATAATACACTAATTAATAGAAATGGGTTAATTTAAGACGTAAGAGCTAGATGGGAATATGCTAGAGTCATTGGCCAAGCAGTGTTGCAATTAATATAGTTTCTGTGTGATTATCTTGGGGCTGGGTAGTTGGGAACAGTCTCCATCCATAAATTGGTATGCCCATATGGGCTCTCTATATTCACATAAAACTCGAGAGAGCTTAAAAAGAAATTCTAGACACAAAAGAACAGAGTTTAGTGTAGAGTTTGGTAGCCATATTTTTTTTTAGATGGACTCTGTTTGCTGGTGGCGAGCACAGGTGCAGCTCCTTTTAGAAAATAGTCTTGACTCAGCATTAGCAGGAGAGAAAGCTTGCTGGTTTATGCTGGGGCAGGAATGGCTCTGGCTTTTTCAAGAGGCCAAGCATTTCAATGGGGTCTATTATCAGTGTGTTACAAATTGCTTAATGGTGACATAGACCCACTGTGACCCTGGAGCTGGGGTGATGTGCATGGCTCTCAGAGGCAGTGAACATGCTTCTGCCATGTTGGACTGGGTGGAGCAAGCAGAAAGGGCCGTGGAGTTGGTCCTAGTCACACCTGTTTAGCATTTAAAACAAAAAATAAGCACTCGTGGTCAGAAAATAATTACAGATATGCATGCAATAAAGATAGATTCAGATGAAAAAGGCATCTGAATAGGTCACAGTGTTGGATAAATGTACATAGGCTTGAAAGAGAGAGAGGAAAAACAATACAGATAGTTATAAGAGAGTACAGACAGTCATAGATTAAAGGAGTAAAGATAATACAAATATTAAAACTTGTAGAGAAAATAATAGAGTAAGAAATATAAATCACATAAAGATGAAAAATACACAGAGAGACTGGATTATGTATATTATTATGTTTTCTTTGAACTTTTAATTATGAATGAGCTAACTACAGAGAGACATTTTATTGTACAGGCTGCTAACCTAAACCAACATATATTTTAAAGGTATCTTGACTTCAAAATTTGAGTCTAAGGATATGTTGCTTCGAAAAAAAGAGGCTCTGCTTTTGTTTCCACAGAGGATAAGAACCTATGGATTCCTTCCAGAATAATGTGCCTTGATGGACCAAGACCCCCCCAAAAGGTCTCCATAAAACCCCCCAAAATACTTTGCCCAACAAAAAGCAGGAAGCAGTTTGGAGAGAACTATGCCCAAATTTCCAAATATTGTTTATAAAAGTTTGTTTTCATTTAAAGGGGGATATGCTATAGAGATGAATACTTTGCACTGGTAAGAATCTTGGTTTATTTATTCAAATTTAAGGTCAATTTTGTTATCTTGTTTAAGGTATTAATGTTTATGCAGCTCATTTAAAAATGTAACATGTAACTTAAATTACAGATTAATAGATAGTCATCTATAATAGTCAAGGAGAGGAGGGGCTGGATAGTCACTGAGGGAAGTGGGACAGTCCGAGGTTAAGATTATCACGTGGGATAGCCAGTGTGTCTTCTAGTAAATAGGGGCCTTCTGCTAGAGCTGTGAGCTGCCGCACACCGTGGCCCTGGTCTGCGCTCTATGCGCTAGACCCCAGTTCGCGAGCTTCGGGCAAGGGGCTGGAGGTTGAGAATATAGATGCAGAGACAGACTGACACATAGATCTTTTAACACTGATACCAAAAGCCCCTCTTTATTAGCACCATGTAGGCTTAAATACACTGCAGTCAATGGCCAACAGGTGAAAATCCCATCCTCTGATCCTCTAAGCTAGGCACAGCTTCTAGTAACTTTAATTAGAAGGCTCTAGACAGGGAAGAGCAGCTGAAGGCCAGGACTCATTAGTCCCAACAGTGGGCCAGTGACTACTTTCCGAGGTAAGAAATTAGAAAGGTATTTAGAAGGGCAAGTGTCAAATTTACAAGTAAAGCTTCATTTGAATGTGCATATTTTTATATAGTAATCATTTAGTTAGTTTTTGATTTCTAACAAAAACAGTTAAGATCTATTCTAATTTATCTTTTATGTAAGTGCTTGAATGCTGTTAAATAACAGTTTATTTGCAAATATCTCTGCCACATCAGCTCCTCTCTGCTGAATTTGTAAGCAGTGTAGGGAAATCCATTGCACCATGATATACGTGGGTCTAAATTGTAAGGGTTTATTGTTTTTTATGCGCTATGTGGTGTCTTGGAATTCTACAGAAAAGCTTGGGATTTTACACCCAGATGACACACTGCCACGGAGACTGCAGTTACCTTAGGGAAGAGCAGACAAAGCCATTCGTCAATGTGGAAAACGACCTTTCTTCCAAACGCAAAGAAGTCACTCTGCTGTTTTAGTACATGGAACTCTCTGCCAAAACGAAAACAAACAACAAAGAAATGCCACATTGTTCTGCTCCTTCCTTTATCTTCCTTCTCGGCTTCTCTTTTGGTACCGATTTTCTATACAATTCATGTGGTAAATTGATGTTTGAGGAAGAAAAATAATACCCTTTGACTTTCCTTTAAGAAAGCCCTACATATGTACACAGTCAGGATGAGCGAGAAAGGCTGAGTCCCACACAATCTCTTCCAGTCCAGACCCCTTCACGTCCCCTTTACAGGGCAAGCCCTAATTAAAATACACTTTGAAATAAGAATGACAAGGACCAAAAGAAGTGCGGTCTGCGCATGCTAAGCAGTCAGTCAGCCATTTCTGTTTCCATAGTGTTGCTGAGCATGAAAGCCCGTTGCTGGTGTGCCCTTCTGGAGAAAGGAGGAGCGGTCGACAGTCCCCTCCCTGCTGCTCAGTGCTGAGGTGATGCTCAGCCATGGAGCTCGCAGGGCAGATAACATTCCAGCCTGCAGTCATGCAGACCTTCCTGCCTCCAACGGGAGTCAGGACCTCAGGAAGTCAGGGGCAGAGCTCCCAGGGGAGCAACTCCTCTCAGGAGAGACCAGAATGCCTCCTTTTGACTTACACATCTTCCCTTGGCTGTGAAACTCGCTGGAGGGGAACGCGATTCTGTTTTCAAGCATTTATGCATGATGACCCTGGTCAGCTTCCTGGGCCGATATTCACGTGGCCTTTCTTCTGTTTGCTTCACATCCTTGCCCGGAGTCATTAGAAGTCAAGCTTGAATTCCCCTTTTGAATTGTCTCCATCTCAGCCATCTAAATTTGTTCCCACAATAGCTCGAGCTTATTTGATCCATCTTTCTCGGCCTGCTGTGTTTCCCATTGCTATGTCCATTTCTTATTTTCCTTTTATCCCTAGGCTAGCTGCATCATCACCACCATGCATGCTTAGTACTCAGCTAGGTGTCTGCCTTCAGATTGGGTCTTCTCCCATCACATCAGAAAATCAAGACACTCCCCTACAGACATGACCATAGGCCAGCCTGATCTAGACAGTCCCTCACTGAGACTCTTCCCAGTTGATTCTAGATGTGTCGAGTTGACAAATAAAACCACCTATCCCTAGAGATGTCCTAAAACATTTTGGTCAAGGCAAACTCTTTTCCTTTCTCCATTTCATATCTGGTTTTTGGCTTCAAGAACGGCAAAGGTTTTGGACACTGTGGAAATTGGTCACTGAGTGAGCCAAGAAGCAAAAGTAGAAGAGGAAGAATTAGCTACATCTTCAGAGGGGCTGATGAAGCATCGTGGTACCCAGTGACTAGGATGGGTGATCTTTCCACACAAAAGAGGAAGCTAAAACTTCTAATAGTGCCAGAAAATGGTAGAAAGTAGGCTGTCTGCTTCTCCAGCCAGGAGCAGGGCTCTTGTTCTGAGAAATGACAGCACATTCAGAGTTGTGACAGGCATGGCAAATGGGCCTTCTTGGAAACTCTATGCTGATGGCCACAGGTTCAGGGTTAGCTCCTCTCTGACTCCAACAAGAAACATCTCTCTATTTACAGCGCCCAATGTAGACCAGTGCTGGTTATTTTCTTTTGGTGAACTCTTCCGTCTTCAAGCACAGACTGCCTGCTTCTCATCCACCCCGCCAGCCGCTAGCCTGCAGCATGCCCGTTGGTTTTCAGAGCTGGTGTCAGAAGTTGGAGCCCTTCTCCTGCACTGTCTACCAGTGCCAAAACAATCAGATTAATTCTGGTACCAGCCTGCCAAGCCGGCCAGCCCGGTAAGTCTTGGAGGTATATCTAGACATTCATATGGGCTCGTTTTGTTTTTTTCTCCCTGGGGGAACCTCCGGATTCTTGCCAGCCAGTCTAATGGCTGTCATCAGATAATACCGCATGGGGGTTTTGTAAGCTGACATTTCCTGTTGCTGCCTTCCATTTCTAAAGGCCAAACCAAACACCATTTGGACTCTTTGGATCACAGACTGTTTCTGTCTCTCACTCTTCCTCCTCCTGATCCAGCCCTTGGGTCCCCACACCTCTGCCTTTCTGTCAAGTTTATGCAGAGGTGCGGGGCCAGGGTGAGCAGGCAGTTACTGTTCTCTACCCAGGCGGAATTACTAAGACTCCCCCTCCTTGAGAAACTGAGGCAGCTGGCAGTGTGGTACTGGCGTTGTTCTAAGACCTATAGGGGAAGTCCTGGCTGGAAGGCTTCTTGTGGTGTGCTCCAAAGTGTTAGATAGAATTCCTGTTCCCAAGCTCTGTTTCCTGTCCCTTGAAACAGCTCAGCAGAACACCGGAGGTCCTAGAGTAGAAGTTAGGAGAGCGAACCAGGAAGGACTATTGCCAGACTGATGGGACCAAGTGTGTGCAGTGTTTCTCATTAGGTTGTCGAGATTGCTACATCCCTGCACCACTGAATGGAGGTATAGAGAAGGTATGGGGATCCTTGGGTGTGGGAGCAATTCCCGCTGGCAAAGCCGCTGGGCACACAGTAGGGACTCCCCTTCTCCAGAACAGATGAATTGAATGAATGGAGCTCTGGCCTGAGCAAGGCACAGCTGTGCATGTGTCTGCATAGCCCTTACCACCCGCTTTCAGTGTCACAGAAATGGGCAAGGGACATGGCTAAGAGTGCTCACCCTGAACGCCTCCCTGGGATCTGTCTCCAGGACTGTATAAACCAGCAATGGTGGTGCACACCTGTAATACCAACCCTCCAGAGGTGGAGGGCCAAGGGTCAGTAGTTCAAGGTCATCCTCAGTCACATAGTATTTACATTGCCATCCTGGGCTACAGAAGGCCCTGTCTCAGTAAAACAAAACAAGATAGATTTTGGAAAAAAAAATCAACCACAAGAAGGTGCTGCATTGTCTGGATAATGTCCCCAGCTCCTCCATGGCCTGTGGTCCTCAGCATAAATGTGTCCCCATATGGGCCTTTGCCAGCATTGTTCTGACCGACCCCTTCCTCAGGGGAATCTCAGTTCTTTCAAATTTATATAAAACTTGAGTTGCTCAAGACCAGTTGATTTTAAATCTTGTCCGGTCCCCAAAACTAACCATCATGCTGAGGAATGAGAGCAGAAGAAACTACGAATCCATATTGGGTGTCTGGGATGAGCACTTAGATGATGCTCTCAGCTAGGAAGAGAGCATGCACCTTGAAAAGAAGGCTGGGGGGCAGCATGAGGCTGTGTTAAGTTTGTAAAACATATGGATTGAGTACTCAGAGTTGTGTGGTTGTTTATATTTGAAAGAACAACCTAGATCATGGCTTTTTTAGTTTCGCTCCCCCTTAATATTTTTTAAATGAACATGTGTAAAGTTGGTAATAAGACTAAAGAAATAATAAAAATATTCACTCCTCCAGCCACTAATAGGGAGGATGTGAAATTATGGAGAGCTCATTGCTTGGGGTCACTGCTGTACCTCCTAGGGCCCTGCCCAAGCCCTCTCAGACTTCCCCTGTGGTTCATGACAGGGATCAGTCACTAAGGTTGGGGCCTGCCAATGTTTGAGGCTCAACGATTAGCAAACCCTCATTGTTTTCGTGTCCTAAGGGATATTGGCCAATCTGGATTTCCTGGATAATGTTCCTAGCTCTTCTAAGGCCTGTGGCCTCTAAATGAATGTTTCTCCACATGGCTTTTGCCAGCATGGTTCTGACCAACCCAGCCTAGGGGAGAATCTCAGTTCTCTCAAATTTGTATAGTTCTTTAAGCCCCCTTCCTGCATGTGACTCTTGAGTCACTCTCTGCTCAGGAAATAAACCTCCATGTTAGCTGATTAATTTCTTCACAGGGGACTTATTTCACTAATGACTCCTGTTTTTTGCCAGTTCAGTGTGTCATTCCACCTAAACCAACACAAACCCCGTCACAGCCTTGAATGTCACAGACACATGAGCAAAGCCAGAGCTCATGAGTTCTGAATCACCCTAGAACAGCCATCATCTTAAAAAAAAAAAGTGACCTGAGAAGTCTCAGACATACAATTCCCAACGGCAACAAAAACAAATATCATCTCGATGCATGGGAAAGTAAAGGAGGAAAGGGGGTTCTGAATTGCGTGAGTACCCTTACACAGGGATATCAGGGTGAAAAGTGTTGAGAAAAGATGTCAGATAGTGACCCGTGTGGAAGCTCCAAAACACTCAGTGTAATAACGCTCAACTCTCCTTTTATTTCAGACATGGGTTCTTCATCCCACCCACACCACAAGGATGTTAAGGTTAGTGTCTCTGGCAAGGGGTGACATGAGGGTCTCATGCAGGCAAGGCATGTCTGGAAGACTGTCCAGAGAGATTTACCTGAGGAGCAAAGCCTCATCCAAAATGGCTGTACCATCTTGGGTCCAGGGTTGGAGAGAGAGAGAGAGAGAGAGAGAGAGAGAGAGAGAGAGAGAGAGAGAAGAGAAGAGAAGAGAAGAGAAGAGAAGAGAAGAGAAGAGAAG
>JABTXL010012463.1:15578974-15601376 GCA_025134845.1 Neodon shergylaensis | reverse complement strand
AGAGAAGAGAAGAGAAGAGAAGAGAAGAGAAGAGAAGAGAAGAGAAGAGAAGAGAAGAGAAGAGAGAAGAGAGAGAGAGAGCACACAAGAGCACCAAGCATGGGCATTTATTGCTTCCTGGTTCTGAACAGAACCGCACTATCCCTGCCACGATGGGGTTTAAGAATGGGGTATCCCAGCCAATACCAACGATCTCTCTAAAGCAGTGTGGACTCTTTGTCTCCCCCAGACCCTGAAAGATTCTTCATTATCTTTACTGACTACCATCTAATACAGTCACATGATAGCTATTTCCATGTTTACTATATACATCAAGACATTTTTTGTTTGGTACGAGCTAAATAAATACCCAAGATAGAGAAAAGATTTCACCTTAAGAAAATATTGATGGTTTAGATTACATTGCAAATGAAATATTTCCATTTTTTTTTTCAGAAAATAACTTTCATAGCTCAAGTCAGCAAAACCACATCAGGGAATCAGGTGTTTATAACTCATAGCATCATCAAAGGTCTCCCTTATATTTTAGGAAAGTCTCCAGATGTTTGGGTTAAGAGGCAGAGAACATAATAAAAACAGGCACATGACCAATGAGCCTGTGTAAGAGAGAGAACAATGGCTAAAACGTTCAGGAAAAGGAACTAAGCGGAGACTCACAACCAAGTACTGCCAGCTACACTTAGAACCCCAAGTCAACAACTGGGGAGCACAGAGAAGAATACCCACCCACTGTTGGTGCATTGATGAAAACCGCTGTTAGGATATTCAAGACAGAATCCCTACTCCAACTCCGTGTGTGCCTTAGGGGACAGCAGTTCTTTTCTGTGTTCAGCCATATAAAAATAGGTCTCCAAAGACAAATCCATCCATCAACGATAGCCTGGGTGAGCCTGTTGTAGAACTGTGTTCAACAACAAGGAAGCAGCCAGCCGCCTTCCCGTCTCCAAATCTCAGTCCTTGGTGGGTCGGGGAATAAGTCAGATGCAGAGAGCTCGCGTGTTGTGATGTCTCCATGCACATCAGAAACCGGACAAAAGTAATGTGTGGTGTGAAAGAGAGGCAGAGGCTTCCTTCTGCAAACAAAGTGAGCCAGAAAATACAGGGCAAAAAAAAAAAAAAAAAAACGCTGCTAGAATGTTGGAAACCCTGTGTTTCTACCATGCCTTTCAGCATGGGAGTGAGCGGCCAGAGCTAAAAGACTCCCGGGGCTTCACATCCGTGACTACACTCAGTTCTACCTTTGTATTTCCTTCAACCAACACCTTTGAGATTGTCATAGAAAGTGTGTGGACCCAGGCCGCTGTAGTTGACAGAACTTGACTAACAAGTTCTCTCCCAGCAGTGGGGATAAATGTTTGGTTAGGCAGGTCACCTACGAAAGACCAGAGGAACAATTCCATCCACGTTCAGCTTCACGAACCAGGAGATGTTTTTGAGGTCACTCATAGGATCGTAGGTGAGAGTTAACTACAAGGACCCAAGGAACTCAAAAGCAGCCTCATTGCTGAGCGGTTTCTCCAGCGTGGGTTCTGACTACCATGGCCCCAAGTTGCAGTATGGAGTCCTCCCTTCAGTCATACGCTGCAGCATCTCCCAAGAGCATTTTGAGCTGGGAGGAGGGAGTAGTGCCCAGAATTTTAGATAAATTCTGACAAATCAACTTATTTCTCCGTCTAAGCTAGTGTTAACAGCCCATTATGTTTGCTGTGCACCTTTCTGCCGCTCTGTCTCTTGTTTTAGAGCCAAGGTTATGGGACTGCAGATCTCCATAGCCATCTCTGCTTCCTGGTGGAGACAGCCATGCTATGCCCGGAGAAAGAGCCACCCCCTGGCATATGTCTAAGAGCAGGAATTCTGTACTTGCCTCTCCTTAGCCCTTACCCGATTTGGGTCATTCCTACTGATCTGTTGTTTTTATAGATACACTATGCAGCAAGCCTTTGAAGGGTCTCTCTGTGAACCTCTGTGTTTTCCAGCATGTGTTGACATCAGGAGAAGCCCATGCATAGTGGTTGTTAAATCTTTTCTTTCCCATCCATCACCCAGAAAAGGAAGGGTTCTATAACCCATGGAAAGTTTGGTGCTCACCTAACCCAACTCTGAAATCCATATTCTCAGGGATTCAGTCATTCATCTTACCGATAAACTGTAGTGTGCTTCACAGTACTATGGTACCAATTAAAATTGTATTGATACTCTTATGGCTATTTCTTTTTTCCCTGTGCTAAAATAAGAAGAGACATTTTGAAACATAATTAATATGATACTAATCAAAATGAAAAGATAGGGCTGGAGAGATGCTTGGTGGTTAGGAGCCAGAGAGTAGTTCCCAACTACACCGATACAGTGTAGTTGCAAATGCCTCTAAGTGCAGCTCCAGGTAACATGTTCTTCTGGTCTTCATTGGTGCGTACACATATGTGCACATACACCAACATAGACACATAGACACACTCTCACACACACACACACACATAACTAAAATAAATACTTTTAAGATAAGAAAAAGACAGGAAATGAACAAAATTCTAATTGAGTATGGTGGCATATGCTTACACAGCCAGACCTCATTTCAAAATCCCAAGCCAAACAACCCCCACCAAGAATGTAGAAAATTAAAACCATTGTGATTTTAAAAAATGGCGTAAGAACTTACCCTGAAAGGGAACTGATAAACATGGTTAATAAACAGGGCAAATAAATAATAATCTCACTTGTTAAGGTGAAAACTGAATAATAAAAAACTTACCCTTTTATTTACAACTGATCAAAAGGAAGAAACTCTTATTTAATTATCCTCCTCTTATGAAAGGAGTTAATTTTTCGTGATTGTCAAAGACTTACCATATCAGAAAAAACTATTTACTAAATTAGAATGTATTAGTTGGGACTAGAGAGATGGCTCAGAAGTTAAGAGTTCTCACTGCTCTTCCAGAGGACCCAGTGTCCCCTTCTGGCCTCTGTGGGCATCTACACACACAGGACATATACTCACATAGACACACACATACACACGCACAAGCAAAAAAAGAAGTAAATATTTAAAAGAAAAACAAAAAAAAATACATGTCCCTGTGATAAACTTTCCAAATATATAAAAGTAATTCAGGTTGAAAATGACAGAATTCCAGCTGTCAAACCCAGAAATCAGATTCAAGGGCTGAGAGAATCAGAAATCTTAGCAGCAGGCGGGGATCAAACATTTCTGGTTGTATAAACCGTGTTAATCTGTAGAGCCCTGTGAAGACTTCCCTTCCAACTGAGTCTCGCCTGGCTTTGCTTCCAAATCAACCTGACGCTTGCACAGGTCAACAAGAGTTTTGCCAAGGTTCATGAACTTCCATCAGATACGGGCTGAGCTTTCTAATTTTTTTTTTTAAACTTGGGCCATTCAATAACTTTAACCATGTTTAAACTAGATCCCCTTTCAAATGAAGAGCTTCAGGTGAAAGACGGAGGGAGAGACGTGCAACTGCTCTTGGATTTTTTAAAGGAAATGTGTTCCTTTTTTTCTTCTCATCTCATTTTAAATTTTCAAAGAAAATTCGTCAGAGCAATAAATAAGAAATAGATAGATAAATAGATAAATAAATCCAACTTAGTCTGAGTCTAACAGTGTCTTTTTTTCTCTATAGAAGACTCACCAGAATTTATATGACCAGCAAAGTTAGTTTTAATGCAAAACCAGCAGTATTAAGCTTGCATTGCCAAAGCAATGCAGATATTTACTGCTCTCTTATTGTTCAAAGTGTCTTATGTGTATTATATAACTTATTTTTACAATTACTATGTATTATATGATTTATTTTATTTCTTTTGTAATCCCCTTACAGACGAAGCCAAGCTTCGTTAGTCACAGCAGGGGCCAGAGACACAGGTCTGGGCTCCATAAGCTCCAGTCTCTGGAGTGTGTGCAGAGACCCCCACTCAGGTGAGGCCAGGACTCCTGACTGCATAGCAGGAAAGACTCTCAGAGTTGATGTGCAGCAGTGTTGGGTTTATTAGGAAGATATTCTAACATTGGTTTGAATAATGGGTCTTAAGGAAGAAGGGGGGAGGAAGGGAAGGGAAAGAAGGGAAAGAGAGGGGGGGGAGAGAGAGAGAGAGAGAGAGAGAGAGAGAGCGAGAGCGAGCCTGAGGACTGAGCCACACTTGGTGTGGCTGACTTGGGTCTTTTCAAGAGGTAGCTTATAAAAGCTATATATTTTTGGTGTTCTGACTTTGCGTTGTTCAAGGCATTTCTATGGCCCTCCCCGCCTTCTTTTGCCTCTTTAGTGAAGTCAGAGGGTGCATCTGTAGCTCACAGTAGAGGAAATCCTCACTATCTAAAGTGGTTGTGGGGTGGGCAATATGGATGCTGAGAGCTGAACTTGGGTCCCCTGGAAGAGCAGGAAGAACTCTTAATGACTGGCCCCAATCTTAAAACTTTATAGCATCCTATTGCAAATAAGAATTAGAAGCTTTTCCAGGTGATGTAAATAGTCTAGTTGGGCAGTCAAGGATGAGCTAATTCACATCAAACAGCAGGCTCGTGTGACTTGGACACCATGTCGGATGCACATGTGACTGGAGCCTTAGAGTCTACCAGGAAGACTGGAGAAAAGAGATAGAGTCGCTGGTCACAGCCTTCTCCTTAGTGAGGCTACTATCCCCCGCCATGGCTGCCCAAACCCAAGGTTCTAGAAGGTTTACAGTAAGAAAATGACACAGTTCGCTATGGAAGTCAAAGCAGCCGCGTGGAAGGCTGGATCTGTGAAGCAGACCCTCGGCTGTTGATCGCACACACATTCCATGGTTCATGGTTTCCCGGCCTCTCTGTAGCTCAGCTCTGACAACTCCCCATCAACAGCAAGGAGGCGACACTGAGGGGAAATCAAAGTGCAGAACCATTACTCAAATAGTGGAAAGCCTGTCTGTTAGGGTGACTATATACAATCTGTATGGCTTCTAACAGGGAAATACAATAGCTCTTGATTATGCCAAGACTATGAATAACGGCATTGTTAAAGTCAGGAGACCATTTAGCTACTTGGCAGAAATACATACAGGGGTAATTAATGTATGGAAAGTAACAAATTGTAGGGAGTCTATTTGTATAATCAAATTAATAATGGAATTCCACAACCTTGGGAGCTCCCCCTCTCCTCATTCCTTCACTTACCCTGCTGCTGTTGGTAGAAGTATCATGTTTTTCTGACCCGTCCTCCTTCCCATAAGTCTTGGGATATAATTGAAACCTGGGTTTCGTCAGGACAAGATTCAGTGTTAAAAAGTTCTGTTCTTTATGGCAGTCCAGTGGTTTAGCCTTTACCCAGGAGGCTTTGCATTAAGTTCATGATGCTTCCCTCACAAAGCTTCCCTTGGTTTGAGCAGTATGAGAATAGCCTGCGTGCAGTGCACACTGGAGACAGAGGCTATCGTTCATATGGTCTGTTAATCTGTGTGTGTGTTGGTACTTTTTAAAGTGATTTATTTTCCTTTCACATATGTGTGTCTGTGTGTGTCCATGCCCATGCAGGCCAGAAATGTCAGAATCCCTGAAGCCGGGGTGACAGGCAGTTGTTAACGTCCTGATATACGTGCTGGGAACCAAACTCTGGTCTCTTTTAAGAACAGTAGGCTTTCATAACTGCTGAACCACCTCTTCAGCCCCCAGCTGTGTTAAGATCTCTATGTCGGTTAAATCTGAAAACAAACCAATCAACAAAGGATTTTGGGTCCCATTATAGTCACTCGACCTCCTGAACTTTGGACAACATCAACAAGTTAGGACCAGTGGTGGTGTTGTGACCTATCGTAAGCACCGAGCGTATATCCTTACGCCATGACCCTGCGCCAACACTGTGCAAATGCTTTTGGGTAAATATGACATGTTCAGTTCATGGAAGAAGCCAGAGTGTCAGGGAGGTGTTCCCCAGAAGGTTGCGACACTTGGCCCCCTGACTGTGGTTTTATTTGGATTCTCTTAGCAACGGCTTATGGTTTGCTTAAGATGAATAGTTTTTAGGAGACTGACATGGAGCTTAGGGCAGAATGTGTCTTGTGTTAGTTAAACTCCAAAGGATTAAGCCTGCTAGCTTTCATAAATAACACCTGCGCAAGCCTGCTGGCGTTGTCTGTCCACACGGAACGTACCAGCGCAAATCCTGGCAGAACTGACGGACTGAATGAGCAAAAACACATAATATTTTATTCTTTTTTTTTTAAAAAAAAATATCCTGTTGTTCTTCTTTTGATAATTTGGAAATTAACCCCCAAACAGCCATTTTCAAGCAACTTTGCAATCACTCGATTTTATGCCGTTGTAGAAAAAGAGCAAGCCGTATTGACTCTCTAAGCCTGAGTTTCCCAGTATCTTCTAAGGGGATTTAAGAATTTTCCAGAGTGTCTCTGGATATTAACAACAAGCACATTGCTGACAATCAGCCTAGATCCAAGGGACTTGGCAGGCTCAGCAGGTAACTTTCTCAAGTTCATGTGGTTGGTGGATTGCAAAGTCGGCTGCACTCTGCACCATGCGCAGCCCACTTCTCTCTGCTGCTCTGCTTTGCAGGCAATTCCAGAGGCAGGCTTGCTTCCCTTGCAGGAACCTGAGTCGGTGGGCATGCGGCTTGTTTTGACCCAGGCTAACTTTCTGTGTGTCCTTCTGGCTGTCTCTATCCTGTTTCCCTCTCTCCCCTCTTGCTCTGTCTCCCTCCCCAACAGGTTTAAGCTAGTCTGGGGAAGAACTATAAATCCTCTGGAGTATAGCCCTGGCTCCCTGGCCAGGGACTCTATCTTCCAGTCAACCCAGCTTCCTAAAGACACCTCAGCGAGCCGGATAGTATCTGTGGAGACAAGCTCGGCTGAGCATCGCTGCTCGGCTGAATAATGAGCTCAGGAGAAACAATAAATTGCTGTTTTAAGTCATCAGGTTTTGAGGTGAAGTAAGTCTCTCTCTCCCTCTCTCTCTCTCTGTGTGTGTGTGTGTGTGTGTGTGTATGCGTGTGTCTGTGTGTGTCCTCAGTAGAGTTTTTTTTTGAGGGGGGGAGGGAGCAGCTTGGCTGCTTCCCTGAGACACTGGAATTCCAAAGGGAGGGTAAGCTTGCACCCAGCTACCATTCAGGACCCAAATGAGGAGCCAGTGAGGCCTCTGCATTTGAAAGCAGCCTCCCAAGCAGGTAGTGTGCAAAAGCTGAGAAAATGTGTTCCAGGGCAGCTTATATAGGGTCTCTTTGAATAATGCCCACGCCCTAACTCTCAGCTGCAAGTCCACCAGAAACCACTCCCCGGACATCAGGAGCTCCTGAGGGTTTCGTGCTAGATCAGCTGCAAACAAGTTGTTTACTCAGAGCAGCTGCAAGCATAGGAAAACAAGTTGTTTACTCTGGCAGGCAGGGGTCACAGGAAGTTCAGTGTCTGGGGGTCCACAGTCCCCAACACCCAACCATGGAACGAAGTAGGCACCAAGACTTTTAGTCAAATACATTTCAATACTGTTCAAAGATATGTGAAAAGCATGGATGAAAAATGAAACCAAGAGGTCAGTGTTAATAAAAGAGTGTGATGGGAATTACTGATTTTCAGCTTGATGGGACCTACAGTTGCCCAGGAGACTAACCTCTGAGCATAACTCGAGCTGTTTTCCAGATTAGTTTGACCTCTGGGCGCACCTGTGAGCAATCATCTACATTAGATTAATTAAGGTCGGAAGAGCCACCTAACTATGGGTGACACTGCTTCCTGGGTTTGGGTTCTAGTCTGTACAAAGGAGAACTTGAGCTAAGCCCGACTCATCCCTCTGTTTCCTGGCAGTAGATGTGCTGCAACAGTGGCCCCATGCTCCCTCTGCTATGGTGAAGATACCCACGGTAGAATATAAAAAGACTGGGGGATTCCGTACTGATTGTGCATTTTATGTTTGTAGATCTCACAGAGCAAAGTGCCATGGACATTAAAGGAGCTTCTGCCAGCCAATGTTTATCGCTGACCACATGTCTCCATGGGGCCAACATGTCTCATCTATGCTAAAGTATGAGCAACATTTATCATGGATAAATTGCATAAGATCTCAGATCGGCCAGAAGAGTTAAGAAGCTTTCCCATTCCAATAACTCTGATTTCAGCATGAGGCTTCGAGGAAAGATTTTGAGAAACACAGAAGCATAATTGAAGTAACTTGAAGGTGACAGCAGGTGATACAAATACTTCATTTTTCTCTCAGCAGAAATGGTCTCCACTATGGATTTCAAAGCAGAGTAACTCAGAACCATAGCCTTTGATCAAGAACAATCTAACTGATAATATTTTTAAAAAACAAATTTTAAAATCTATATTAATAGCATAAAGAATCCAATTATTTTAAATAGCAATCTAATTACTAAAGAAACAGAAGGAATTTTAAACCAATATATAAAGACAATAAGCATTAACTAGAAATCCCCAGGCATCCACAATTTGACTAGATGAGGACTTTCCCCTCCTTGGGTGCCATCTGATGACTCATAATCCAGTGTCAGTCACAGTATCTCTGGTCCAAATCACTGAGAAATAGGGAAGTATTTTCTAAGTGCTCCAAGTGATCTGTAAACCCTTGATGTGGGAAGTCCTTCTGTATATGGGTTGCTTTTATTGGTTAATGAATAAAGAAGCCACTTTGGCCTGTGATAGAAAAGAGTAGAGCTAGGCGAGAAAACTAAACTGAATGCTGGGAGAAAGAAGGCAGAGTCAGTGAGAAATCATGTAGCTCTGCAGGAGACAGCCACACCAGAACCTTGCCAGTAAGCCACAGCCATGTGGCAATACACAGATTAGTAGAAATGGGTTAATTTAAGATATAAGAATTAGCCAGAAATATGCTTAAGCTATTGGCCAAACAGTATTGCAATTAATACAGATTTCAAGTCAACAAATGAGCAGCCTCTGAGCAACAGACCTTGTGAACAGAACCTTGTAAAACCACACCCCGAGGAAGACACAATGTCTTCCATAAGCCCTTCTTGGAAGGAATCTACAATTCTGCCTCAATCTGAAAAGCAAAGCAGAACTAAAACAAGAAGAGCATTGAAGATGCTCAGTTGCCCACTTGGATTTTGTGTAATACTGTTTGGGGCATTTATTCAAAGCACTGCTAATTTCTTCTTGCCAGGGAATGGGAATGGCTATCAGGTCTGCATCTGAGGGCGATTCCACAGAGCTCAGAGAGCACTCCCTGGGGCCTTTCTGTGTGCAAAGGCCATCACTTGAAGAAAATGTCTTATGGGATATGGGGGGTGTGGCACAAAATTTAGATACAAAACTCCATTCACCTAGAAATCACTTTGGTACAATAATATGGAAAATTCTCTTGAGATAAGGTTTCAAAGAAATGTTCATAGTTGTTTCTAATCTTAGTAGTTTTTTTTTTAATTGACTTCTGCAGGCTCCGTCACACAGAGTCAGAGGCGACATCAGTCCGGTATAGATAAAGGGTTAGGGAGTCCTTCTGCATCTTCACAGGGTCATTTGAGAGATGCAAGCAATCCCCCTTTCGACCTGAATAAAATGCAGTTAGTTCATAACCATTGTCAGCTGGGCAGCAATAAGGAGGCCTGGTGTGTCTCAGTCCATAGAGCACAGAGTACATGTTAGCATGTGTGAAGTCCAGGATCTATCTCCAACACGTAAACCAGCCATAAGTGTGCATACCTATAATCTCAGGACTTGGGAGATAGAGGCAGTAGGATCAGGAGTTCAAGGTCATCCTTGAACTACAAAAAAAAATACAAATGCAATAAAATATAAAACAGATTGAGTTTGGGTAGAATTTCCTTGCTAAAGTCTCTGGTGACAGTTCAAATAACTATTTTAAGGGGTGTGGGGGGATGCAGTTTTGCAATATTTGTGCTGCTTCTCAGAAAATGTTCTGCTTTTGGAATCTGTTCCAGGCTGTCCACTCTGAATGTCCACCTACCCTGAGATTGATAGTAATCAGAATACAAGAGTTCGTTTCCCCTGTCAGTACCAGAGCCAAATGGCAGAGAAGGACTGGCCTTCAGGCTGTGGTTTATTCAGAAATCAGGCAATCTGGGAAGAGAGGCTTTCTTACCACCCCAGCAGATCTGTCTACCTTTCCTGTCCACCTCTGGCTAACATCTCTACAGGACTCGGAACCAAGGCTGTTAATCAATTCAAAGTTTGATCTTAGCCCTCTGGCCATGTGGTGAGCCTTATCTCTGAGATTTGTGGTGCTGATGTTTCTCTCAGTGTCTCTTGTACTTTTTCTTCATTATTGTCCCTTTCTGTACAGAAGAAGTTTACTTCCTCCAAAAGCTTTTGAGTCTTGAATTCTTGCCACGATAGCACCTAGGTTACATCTCGGTTAGAAGCTAACTCAGAACAAGCCAACTATGCCTGTGTGTATGGATATCTTTCTATAACATGGAGCACAAACACAATCTTAAAGGATAAAAATGCCTCCATCTTACGTCTCCTCCCATTCTGTATCGTGATGTCCACAAGCAAGCTTAGTAAATTGTTGCTGCTTCACGCACTTTACAGCAGGAAGGTCCTGTCATCTTCGCTGACTCAACAGGGAGCACAGACCCAGTTCTGTCTCAGGTCTGTCTTAGGACAGAGGGAGGTAGCCAGTGTGTCCTGAACACAGTGGCTGTCAACAAGAATTTGACAAGTTTAGAAAGAGCAGAACAGTGGGCAGGAGATATGCAAGTGTCCATTGCTGTTATAAATACCAAGTCAGGAAGGGAGTATTCTAGAAACTCTGCTGATGAGCCCACACTAAGCATCTCCCCAGACTTAGACCTCCCCGTTCAGTACCTAGCACTTTAATAAGTTATGACAGATCCCTGGGAGATGCTGGAAGATCTAACTTCCTTGTGACTCGGAGTTAAGTATTAAACAAGATGTTGGCTCTTGAGGTCAGGCTCTCAGGACCGATGTTGGCCCTCAGCCAGGCTGCCCTTCTGCCTGTGTTTATCTTCTTCTCCATGGTGCTTTAGCTAACCCTAGGTCACAGCTTGTTAAGGCTGAGGGGCTTGTCTGCAGCTGCTGCATGAAGTTCAGGGGTTCATGCCCAAAGAGACAATCCAGAAACAGCACCGGCTGGCTGCTGGTATATAGGCCATACACCTAAAATGTTTAATTGATTTATTCTTATAATCATTTATGTTTACCTTGGAGGAAACACTTTGTACTATAAAGTTATATAAACTGACTATTCTTAAATACTCAGAGACTTGCATTTCTGTTATCATAAAACAATTTTCACGTTAGAAGCAACATTAACCACTTATTCTGGAAAGCGTTTAAATGACTTAATCCCTTACCACAACACTGGGAGGTACACACATCTGTCACCCCCTCTTCCCACCTGGGGAAGCAGGGGAGCAGAATGATAAAGTCTCTTGTCCGTGGTCATGAAGCTTCCAAGTGGTAAAATTTCTCAGTAAAACTTCTAAATACTATTTAATCTTATGAAGACATTCTCAGAGGCTGGTGCTCACCATGATGCCCAGGCTAACTTAACTCTATATTCTCCTGCCTCTTCTCTTGGCTCTAGAGAGTCAGGATTCCAGGAACATGCCCCTAGACAAGGCAAGAACTTCTTAATATCGTCAATGACCCTCAAGCTTTCTATAGCTCAAACTTAGATTTCACTAAAACACAGGGTTGTATAGCACCGCCAGGAAGAGACCAAGCTATTTGAAATATAATATTTAATGATCATTTGACATTTTCTTCTAGACATTTTATACACATGAAACAGTTTAATCTTCCCAGTAACCAAATAAAGTTGATCTCATTAAAATCTTCATCTTGTAAGGAAGAAATTAATCAAGGAGATATTAAATGATACACCCAAAACCACACAGTTATGAATGGTATTGATGGAGCTTGGACAAGACAGTTTGATTTAGGCTTCTTTCCTTAGCCACGATAGTCACTGGGCACTTTCTAAATCATGAAGGCACTTAGGTCCTCCTCTAACTCTAGGCATACCATGCCCACTCCTAGATGCTCTTTTGTCAGCCTTTTATGATGTTGGCAGCTCTGTCTAAACATTCTCTACTTCCAGTGTCTAATGAACTCCTTGCCATCCAGGAAGCAGCCAAGAAGCAGTCAAGTGAATGCCGCCTGATCATTTTCTGTGACGCCCGCTTCCCAAAGTCCCTGCACTGAGACACTCAGCACACAGGTGGCGCCTCAGTGAGTTACTTTAAATTCATCCGAAGTTTGTTACTTCATCTTTAGATTTTTTGTTTTTAATGACTGGCTTTCCTATCAGCGAGTCCCCCCCACCCCCATTTCTTGTCTTATCCTGATGCTGTATCCATTGGGCAGGAAGTATTCAGGAATTCCACTGTCCTCGTGAAATCCGGTTCAATCACAAATTCAGAAAATTCATAGCATTCATCCTAGAATTTGAGGGCCAAAGATTAAGATTATCGAAGTAACAGCTGCTCCCATGGGTTGTTTGTGTTTTCTGGATAATAACTTCTCAATTCTCTTTTAAGGCATTACTTTAGAAGTGGAGATTTGAAATTTTCACAGGATTCGATGACAAAACTCATCATTTAAGCTGCGGACTTGGGAAAGCTGTAGCAAGGCCAGTGTTAAAGACTCAAGACTGTAAGACAGTTTAGAAGAGGCTTCCACCTACAGCCAAATGTTCTGAAACAGAATTCCAGAGCTGTTAGCAATATTATTTAGCACATAGATAACTCTTTATGGACAGTAACCATTAATCCCTGGCATCCTCTGTTTTGGATGGTGCTTTAAGAATTCTGGAGAGGTGAAAGGAGCATTCAAGCTCACAGCCTGAGTTTCTTCTTCAGTCGGATTGACGCATGTAGGTTTTCTGAGTCAATCCCTATCGTGTTCTGTAAGACAGGACCCAATTTTTGTGCCAATTTTTTTTATGTAACAACTTGAATACACAATGTCTTTTAAGCTCTGCTTGCAATCCTTGGGTTGTTTACAGAAGACCTTGTGGAAAGGAGTCTCAAATCATAGGCTGTGTTCCTTGCACACACCTTCAGTCTGTGGAAGCTGTGGTGGATTGCCTAACATCTCTGTGTCTCATTTTCTTCTTTTAAGTACAGAATAGATCTCTGATTTTCAACTGATGGAAATGTTAAGAGCTAAACATAATAATGTATAGATAGTCAGGGCTACAAATTGATCATCTTTTGAAAAACTACTATATGCCAATATTCAAATCAGCGGCAGCTTATTCTTAATGTAATTTGTAATTACATTAATATTAAATGAATTCTTTTCATTTATTTACTCAAAGACACTGTATTGAATTCCTGCAAGGCAAATTGCTTCATGAAGTGATAATCAAAAATAGTTCACTATCGTGTCTTCACAGAAGCTAGCTTACAAGAAACTGATCAGCAAATAAATCCACAGCACAAGGTGTAGATTCTGGTGGGACAAACTTCATGGAGAAAAACAAAGAAGGATGCAGAGAAGGGAGGCTTGCTCTTCTCTAAAGAACACCCAGTATGATGTTCATACAAATGTATTTGAAGAAAGATTCCAGGCAGCCTCTGGCTGGGGGGCATTCTCCCCAGATGGCACTTTACCCACAACCCCACTGATCTTTTGGGCCTTTCAGAAGTGACAGGGACTGCACAAAGGCTAAAATGGGGTTAAAGAAACAGAATCAAAGGACACAGACACAGCAGGCTGCCAATCACTTGGTGGTAGACCCCTGCAGGAATTTTGGATTTTACTCTGAAGCACTTTCAAAGACTTTAAACAGAACATGCGTGGTATGAATTTGTTTTCATTTTCAGATGCTGTTTTGAAGATGTGATCTAGAGATAGAGCATGGGTGATAGCAGGGAAGGAACTGAAAATAATGGTGTGGGATCAGAGAGATGACTCAACAGTTAAGAGTACTTCATGCTCTGCAAAGGATGCAGATTTGGTTCCCAGCATCCATATATATACGTCAGATGACTCACAGCTGCCTGTAGCCTCAGTTCTAAGGGGCCTGATACCGTCTTCTGGTCTCTCCTTGGGCACCTTCAATGATACGCACACACACACACACACACACACACACGATCTTTCAAAATGGTGGCGTACAGCAGAGCAACAACAATGGAAGCTAGGTTTAAGGTGTATTTGGCATGTTTGAAATGTAGTAAGAGATTGAATTTAAGGCCGGAAAGGGAGTTCAGGTTGATGCTGCCTGCATGGTGAGCTATTAAAAATCATGATGGAGAATGTCATTTCCTAAAGAAGTATAGAGAGAGAAGGATGCAGGAAAGCCCGGAGGTACTACAGTCCATCCTGGGCAAGAGAAAGAAAGAGAGAAGGAGGCCACAAAGAACGATGATGGCTCTGGAAGTCTGGACAAAGCAGTATTGCAAGGAGGAAGAAGGGAATCCCATGTCCGATGCCTCTGGGCAGTCAGGTGAGGGCAACATCTGACCATGTCTGTGGGATTCCTTGAGTGGTCTTCCAAGGCCAGATTCTCCTGTTTATACAAGCAGGCCTGTGGTCTATGAGGCCAAAGTCAGCAGTTTAGTGGAGCCAGATGAAACCAGTTGGAACCGGATGGAGCCAGTTGGAGACAAATGGAGCCTCTCTGTGGCTCACCTGCACGTCTGTCCCCAGGGCACCAACACATAGGGAGGGCAGGAGGAGATACGTAGATGTAAACTTTGTCCTTTCTACCTCTGATCTGTCACCCATTCTGCAACCAGAATTAGTTTCTGAAAACAAAAACCTAACAATGTTTTCCGAGTTTAAAAAAAAAAAACAACAACAACAACAAAAAACCTGTTTTTACTTCTTTCATGATAAGAATGCAAAGCCTTACTCTAGTCTCCAAAACACTGTTCTGGGAAATTCAGACACAAGGCGTTGCCTCAGCTCCTGACACTTTAAGCCTCGGGACTTTATTCCATTCCCTGAGAGGATACCACAGAATTGCAGCTTCACAATCTTGTGTGAGTCCAGAAGCAATAAGGGTCTCCACTGACAGTTACGATCTCTGTGACGACAAGGTCTCGGCTTTGCTTAACAGTGGGTCCCTGCACCAACTTCACAGCACCATGCCCGCCTCTGTAAAACATTTGCACAAATTAACTCAATCTGAAGCTCAAGTTTCTTTTTTTTTTAATCTAGGAATTGTTTATGGAATTTTGAGGGGTTTGGTTTCTAGGGGTCTTTGATGGAATGACTGAACGTATCCTGTCTTTGTCCTGGAAAGCTCTGTAGTCCGTTGGCTCTGGCAGAAAAAGGCAGCAGGGTCAGGCAGTTCTTCGTCCTTCAGGACTGTAAAGTAGAACACTAGACGAAGCACCGGGAGAGCTGGCTTCTGCCTCTCCCCTGACAATGTGCCTGACAAACTGACTTCTACACTGCTGGACATGTTAACGGCAGCTGACCATGAGGCAACACTGAGTAAATTCTCTCTTCCCCAAGCCTTCTTCAGAAATCTACAATGGACACTCTGCCCCTCAGGGTGACTAGGGCTCTCTACCAAGGAAACTTTCCATTTAGCAGAAAGGACATACGTAGCCTTTAAGCAGAGAAGCCTGCCCCCTTCATTGCATTAGATCAATATAACGTTTTCTACATGGCATGCTTAAAATTCTCTTCTATTTATGGCCATTGTTCAGGACATTGTGGTCTGATTTTAAAGAACAAGAGCCATGTGTGAAAGGGTGGAATAACACTAAGGTATCAAGTGAAGTTGCAAAGAGCTTCGTCAGCCTGCTTTCAGTCTTGTGACAAACTCATGAGGTCATCAACTTACAAGGCAGGGAGCTTCCTTTGGGCTCATGGCTTCAAACTTTTAGTGAATGTTTGTTGGGCCCTGCTGCTTTGGACCAACGTCCGAGTGTTCGTCGTGATGACAGCATGTGGATGAGAATTATCGTTCACATTATGAGTCCTACATGTCCAGTATATATAGCATACTGTCAGGCAAAAGCAGTTTCTTGCCCAAATGGCTAGCCTTGTCACATTGAAGGCAAATTCCATAATGAGTTTCTTCAATGCCCATCAGCCTCTCTCATGTAATTGTTGCTGACAGAATCAGACATGTCTCACTGTCGAGAAAAGTCTAAGTTATTAAAACCTTTTAAATACCATATTTTGTAGGTCATTGAAGTGTTGAAGATTATCTAACTGAAATATACCTCTGTATATCTAGAAAACCTAATGTAATTAAAAGTTTGATTATTATAGATAAGTATTAATAATCTGTATTTCTTAATTATACGTTGCATTTTTATTTATTTTTTAAAGATTTTTATTGCTTTTTAAATAATACCATTCAAAATTTCCACTTCCTCCCCTCCTCCCATTTCCCTCTTCCTCTCCCTTCTCTCTCCCCGTCCAGTCCTAAGAGAGGGCAGGGTACTCCGCCCTGTGGGAAGTCCAAGGCCCTCCCCCCTCCATCCAGGCCTAGGATCCCGAAAAGCCAGTACATGCAGTAGAGACAAATCCCAGTGCCATTATTATTGGCTTCTCAGTCAGCCCCCATTGTCAGCCACATTCAGAGAGTCCAGTTTGATTACACGCTCGTTCAGTCCCTGTCCAGCTGGCTTTGGTGAGCTCCCATTAGAACAGGCACACTGTCTCAGTGGGTGGACCAACCCCTCATGGTCCTGACTTCCTTGCTCATCTTCTCCCTCCTTCTGCTCTTCAACTGGACCTTGGGAGCTCAGTCCAGTGCTCTGATATAGGTCTCTGTCTCTATCTCCATCCATCGCTGGATGAAGGTTCTATGGTGATATTCAAGATAATCATCAGTGTGACTATGGGACAAGGCCAGTTCAGGCACCCTCTCCTCTACTGCCCAAGGACCTAGCTGGGAATGTCCCCGTGGACACCTGTGTAGAAGTAGCTGCGGGCTGAGTTCCT
This sequence comes from Neodon shergylaensis, assembly GCA_025134845.1. Lineage (NCBI taxonomy): Eukaryota > Metazoa > Chordata > Mammalia > Rodentia > Cricetidae > Neodon > Neodon shergylaensis. Next base: position 15,584,507 of record JABTXL010012463.1, on the reverse strand, counting down.
GCCACTCAGCTCCCGGCCGCCTGGCTAGCTTATGCCCCAAAATAAAAACACACAAACTGTATTCATACAAACACTTCTTGGCTCATTTCTATTAATGTGTGTAGCACCATGAGGTGGTAACTTACCAGGGAGATTCTAGCCTATGTCCATCTTGGGTTGGAGCTTCATCACTCTGCCTCAGAGAGCAGAGCTATGGCATCTGATCTCACTTCCTTCTACCCAGCATCCTGTTCTGTTTACTCCACCCACCTATGTTCTAACCTATCAGGCCAAGCAGTTTCTTTATTAATTAACCAATGACCTTCCTCCATCACACCTGGGAACCCCTTTAGAGCCAAGTCTCTTGCCAGCCTTACAATGGTTCTCTTAATTAACATATCTTTTTCCCTGCTCCCATATCCACCCTTCCTCCATCTTAACAATCCCACTCCCCCAAACTCTCCCCAATCTTCCCTGTCTCCCTTCTTTCTCTCCCTCTCCCCTTTCCCCCAGCCACCCCCATCTCCATGCTCCCAATTTTTGCCTGGAGATCTTGTCTGCTTCCACTTTCCAGGAGGATCTATATATGACCTATGACAGTGCAGTATATAGCTAGGCAGGAAAGTCAACTGGAATACAGGGAAAAAGGAGGAGTCTAGGGAGTTGCAAGAAGCCACTGGAGAAGCAAGATGTGAGGTAACAAGCCACTAGCCTCATGGTAAAATATAAACTAATAGAAATGGGTTGATTTAAGTTGTAAGAGATAGTAAATAATAATAAGCCTGAGCTAATAGACCAAACAGTATGTAATTAATATTAAACCTCTGAGTGGTTATTTTAAAAGCAGTTGTGGGACAGGCTGGGACAAGAAACCCCCAGTTATACATATGTTTTTTGTTAACTATCAATTTGTTTTCACCTTTAAAAATTATATACCTAGGATGTGAGTCTGGGACCTCTGATGGAATTAGACCTGAGCCAGGATCTCTGCAGGTCCAGGTGTCACTCTGGGACCTCCGAGGGAGTAGGCAGGAAACAGAAACCTCTGCAGGTCTGAGCATGAGTCTGGAACCTCTGAGGGAGTAGCTAGGTCCGCTGCCAATCTAGGCACACCTGAGTCTGGGACCTCCGAGGGAGAAGATCAGAGCCAGAAATCTTTGCAGGACCAACCCAAAGCCAGGGACCTCCGCAGGAGCAGATCCAGACCAGTGACATTTACAGAAACAGGTCTGAGCTGGCAACCTAGACCAGACCAGGCCTGAGACAGCAAACTCCATGGGAGCGGAGCACACCCCTGGAGGGCTGAGAAACCTCCAGGAACACCAAGTGACCAATGGGGTAACTAGAACCGTGGTACTAACTGTACCACGAGGGACAACCATCTGAGCCTTGGATTCACTGGCACCTAGAAAATTAATCAGCAGAGTCACAGACAACCCCAACCACACCAATTAGAGGAAAAGATGAGTAGACAAGGTAAGAACACATGCAACACCACAAAGAGCAACACAACACCAGTAAAATCTAGAGGCCCTACAACAGCAAGACTTGAATAATCAAATATAGATGAAACAGAAGAGAATGACCTGAAAAATAACGTCAGGAGAATGTTTGAGACTCTTAAAGATGAAATAAGAAATTCCCTCAAAGAAATGGAGGAAAAGACAAACAAAAATATTGGAAGACATCAGTAAATTCCTTAAAGAAAACCAAGAAAAAGCAATCAAACATATGAAAGAGAACCTAGATAGCAATGAGGACTCTAAGAGAGACATATATGGATCTAATCTACATGGGAAGTAGAAAAAGACAAGATCTCCTGAGTAAACTAGGAGCATGGAGACCTTGAGAGGATGTTGAAGGGGAGGGGAGAAATAGAGAGGGGAGCTGAGAAAAATATAGCTCTCAAAAAAAAATCAACAACGATAATAAAAAAGAAAGTCATGGATTAGGGAGAGCAGTATAGAAGAAGAGGATGTGGAGTGGGTAAATAATTTGATCATATTTTAATTAAAATTTTAAAAAGGGATAAAATAATTATATACCTAGCTATTTTTTGAAGAATATTTGTGGATGTTTTATCATCAGCAAATACCTGATTTCTACACTTAGTCTATATACATACACTTGGGATTGTACAAAGCAATAATTTCACAGGGTTTAGACAGTTCAATAAAAGCCATTTGTCATAACGTTCTACCTTGGTGGCCCTCCAAGGACAGTTAACTTTTTCTTTCCAATCTAGATACCAATATTATCTCCCATAGCTCACAGCACACAGTAAATATATCTGTATATCTGCATACACGTGCATAGGTTACAGAACAAAATTAGTTAGTCTACAGCAGAGTTCAAGACTTCGGAATGGCTGAGAGATTCTATATTGGTTAGGCAATGAACCAAACCTATTGCTGGAGGAGCTCTGCTGGAGCCACTGCGGTGCCAATGTCGTCGAGGTCAAGTTAGAGAGGAAAGCCGCTGAGTTCAACACAGCCTGAGATGAAAGGCCAAGCTGGAGCCAGGCCCAAATCCAGGTGAGCAAATGCGTGGCTGGACGTCAACAGTGGTGGGCGCAGCTGAGTGGGGGAGGTCTCTGTCCTCAGTGTTCACACCAGGTATCAGATTATAGGTGTCTATCACTTTATGAAGCCCAGGCAAGGGAATCACAATGTCATCTTCAGCCGGACATGTCTGCTAAGTTCTTGGGTCTGTTTCCCTATATGATTTTAATACACCCATGTGCTCCTATCACTTCGATTTTCCTCAAATAGCTTACAGGGTGGTTTCCCCTCTCTCCCAGGAATAAGTTCCTTATCTGTCTGTGCTTGGTGAGTAGTACCTGAGATGTGCAGTTTCTGGGTCCACCTAGGGATTTTTTTTATCCTTCTTCAAAACAGCCAAAGGCTGCTTGCAAAATCTTCAGGGAGGAGGCTGGAGAGGTGGCTCAGAAGTGAAGAGCACTAACTGTTCTTCCAGAGGTCCTGAGTTCAATTCCCAGCAACCAAACCACATGGTGTCTCACAGCCATCTGTAATGAGATCTGGTGCCCTCTTCTGGCCAGCAAGCATACACACAGACAGAACACTGTATACATAATAAATAAATAGATCTTAAAAAGAAAAAGAAATAAATTGATCATCTTTAAAAAAAATCTCCAGGGAAAGACACAGACTGAAAAATCGCTGTTTTATAGAGTAGGGCATATCTGCTCTCAACAGTTCGCAAACATTTTTTTGGCATTTGTGTTTCTCCTAAGTCACCAAAACTGCATTTGGTTTCAACCGCATCCTTCTCGTTTGTCTAAGCTGTAAAAGACTTCCAGGGGAGGTTTCAGAGAGTTTCTGTGAACTCAAGTTCACAGCTCTCTGTGCTGTCTGTAGCCCAGGAGAGGAGCCGACAGCAGAGAGGGGAGAGCTTTCCCTTGCCCACAGTGGGTGATGGGTGATGGGTGACGACAGGGGAGCTGTCCTGTCTCTGCAGCCTTCACAGCGACAGGTGCCACATCCAGTCACAGCATCCCCACACCCGCCGCTGCTGAACAGTTTTCAACAGTTTGGGCCACAATTAAATGGCTATGGAAGGGGGCTTAGCAGAGGAACAGTAGAAAGACTAGTTGTGAAAAGTATTCAGTGTGGAATAGACACTCAGAGAGAGGCTGGCGAACCATTCTGGGCCTCTAAAGTGGGCTCGACCAAGTCTTGGAAGAGAAGCAGAGACAAGATCAACTTCTGACGGGGCAGCAAGCTGGGTGATGTAATGGTCTTTTCTCTCCACATGAGTCCTCTTTGATGTGTCCACTGAAGCAGGAATTTAGTCTCAGAAGCAGTATTTGGATGTGGGGAAAAGACTCAAATTTCAATGGAAATGTCACCAAAGAAAACCTGTGAGGGAGGTGCTGGGGCAGCAGCTACCCAGCTACCTGGCTTCCTTTTCGCGCTGACCGTGGAAGATGATGGTGGAAGATGATGGGGCAGCCATCTGATGGGCTTCCTGGCACCATCCCACTGTGCTTGTTCTTCCTCTGTGTGTTTATCTTACTCTGACCAGCAGTCTACTTCTTACAGAAACAAGTTGTTCTGACGTGTTCACCAATGCCAGCCACAGCGTGTGTGCCACTGCCAAGTGCTGCGTTCTTCCTTGCCCTTTGGGCAGACTTCTGAATCGAATACACTGCATTAAAAGAAAGACCATTCTGGATCTTCAGAAATAAAATAATGTGGTAGGAAGATTGACGCAGATTGGAATGGCGACTATCAATTGAAGCCAGTGGCTTCCTGATGATGGGATGGTTTCTGTAGGCGGGCGTTGTCTAGGAGGGGAAAGAGCTTGGGACTCATGCACCAGGCAGCCCTGTATTGCAGCAGAAGTGAGTGGAGACGAACAAAAGGGGAATTTGATTGGATGCAAAGCCCTGACTCTTTTTATGAATGATTTTCATGTGTTTATTTGCTTTTAACTTTTACTTAAACATGACTATCATTTATCTCAACAGGCCTCTGTTCTCCGTAGGCCATAGTTCTTGATTTCTTATGTTAGGATTACAGTTGTAGGGGTGATATGACTTTGGAGTGATTGTCCTCCATCTCTTATTATGGAGAGCATGGTGGACTCTCCATACAGTGCTCCTCCTATGGTGGACTCTCCTTACAGTGCTCCTCCTTTGGTGGACTCTCGTTACCGTGCTCCTCCTTTGGTGGACTCTCGTTACAGTGCTCCTCCTATGGTGGACTCTTCTTACAGTGTTCCTCCTTTGATGTCCCTAACGTTAGCTTGAAGGGGCTGCAGATTCCTCTTATGGTGACTTCTAATCTTTTCACTTTAAAACAGGTTTCTCCCCTCACTTGTCTTTTGCCCCTACCCTTATCTAGATTTGGGGTCTATTTTTAAAAATAGTAAACCCCAACTTTAAGCTAGAAGAGTTCAAACCTGACTGGATTCACTAGATTCTTTAGCTCTGGATGCCTGGATCACTGCTCCAAACATTCCGACTTTGTATCTCTAAGGTGGGGATCAGAACCTGTGGCGTGTGGTGTGAGGTGGGGTATGGCTTTGGGTACATGTGTGCGTGGGTACATTTGTGGAGAGGTAGGTGCATGTGTGGGCTGGATACACATCTGGTTGCCCAGGACAGCTGTGGAGGTCACAGGACAACATCTGGTATTGATTTTCAGGCATCGCCTGCCTCTTGTTGGAGACGGGATCTCTCCCTGAGCTGGGGCTGATCTACAGATTTCTAGAGACCCACCTGTCTCCACCAAACATCTTGCTATTGCTGGAACTGCAGGCACTCGCTCCCATGCCTGGCTTTTTTCTGCAACCTCTGAGAATCTGAACACAGGTCCTCATACTCATGGCATGAGGGCTTTACTGACTGTCTCCCCAGCCCCGGAGTCTGCAAACCCTTTCCCATGATTCTCATGAGCATTGGGTTGGATGCTCAGTAGCCCTAGGAATTGTCTATGTTCCTGGGTGAAGAAACCATTAAAATTCAAGTTTTCACCCCCAATCCGGCATATATATATATATATATATATATATATATATATATATATAT
>JABTXL010012463.1:15535430-15578964 GCA_025134845.1 Neodon shergylaensis | reverse complement strand
ATATATATATATATATATATATATATATATATATATATATATTTCACACCAATGGTTCACAGGTTCACATCCTCTGAGAGACATGCTCCTGCATTAGCCAGTCACAACCATCTCTCACACCGAGACCTTACCAAGTCCGACATTCCCCTGGACCTCCACTTCTGGGAACTAACAAAAGGACATCCCACGTGTTTGTGTCCTCTGTCTTCCCTTAGTGGCTTTGAGAACTGACTGAGCTCAGCAGTGGACACTCGTTGAATGCTGGTGAACTTCCTCCACCTCTCCTGGCCATCCATCCTCTTTCAGGAAGCCGACCTTTGGAGAAATGTACAATTTCAGCCAGGACCAAAGTGAGTGTCTTGAGGCTGGAAGATGGCGTGGCAGGGATTGGTGGACTCTGAAGGTGGCACTCTGCTATGTCATCTGCTGATGATATAGGCTTTCCTTGCAGTTCGCCCACATGACCTGCAGGAACCTACCCACATTACCAAGTGTCCCCTGGAACAATAAATTGCATTAATCACAACCTGTGGTGGCTCCGGGGTAGTCCTTCGATTACTTCAAGAGTCATTATACATTCAAATTAGTTTGGGATGGTAAGATAATGTTTATTGGCTTTGGATCACAACAATCTGGAGAAGGAAGGAACTGTGATGTCAATTGATAGGTTCCATTCATCGGTAGAAGACTGGGGACGTAAAGGCATGAACTGTAAGGCACAGACACAGATGGCAGATGGGAGCAGCGGGGCATCCTGTGCCCGGCTTTGCTGTCTCTATTGCTTCACTACACACACAGACATTGACAGTGTTATACAGCCAGCACGACTAATTCTAGTTCAACAGACATATGCATATTTGCATACTAAAATCTGCTTCAGAACTGCCTTTTAGGCTCCTTCTTGTGTTAAATAAGCTTTAAAAAGCATCGATAGATTGCACCGCTAGCACCACACACAACGCAGAAGTTGCTCATTTGAATACATTTGTAGAGAGCGAAAATCACGCTCCTGATCCATTCACTTTAAGGTCTGGGGATGAGGCTCAACGCACAGGGGTGGGCTGGCATGGCCAAAGCCTGTGTTCAAGCACCGCAGGAATCAGAGGTTCTAGTGCTGAAGCTGTCCCCAGGGGCACAGTGCTTGACTGGTGCCCATGAAGCCTTGGGTTCCCCCAGCAGCACAGGCCGGGGTTCACTGTGAAGCACTGCAAACTGGCATGTGTCTTTCCAAAGCAGGAGGCCCTTCTAATTTCCGAATATTCACCAAATGGCTGACCGACGATGGAGGAATCCTCACTTTCACTAAAGGGCCACCTCCGGCGTCCACCCTCCAGGGCCACAGCTGGAAGACCAATAAGCCCCTCACCGCTCACCCAGACTGCAGTGTCCCCAGGAAGGAAATTCCAATGATTTCTGACTGTTAAACTCGGCTCTGTGCTGCCAGGAAACTCCTGTCAGGAAAACCAATCGCAGGGATCCAATCTCATCGCTCATTTTCAGCTGTTCCCTTCATTTCCTGCGGCCCTGGGAGCGGCCATGGAGGGCGGGGGTAATGGTTACCGCAGAAACCCTGCAGAGCAGTTCCCTGCTCCCACACCGTTGACAGCCAGCAGGCTTTGGTGCCTGGAAGACAGCAACACACCTGCTAATTGGAGCCCCAGGAAACACATTTCTCTTCTCACTTCTTTTTTTCTTTCCCAGTTAAAACTTACAAGACGTCTACAAACGCGTTCCCTGAGCTCCGTACGGTGCCCATGGGAAATGGCAGGCCCTGGAAACCCTGTGCTTGCCTTCACAGCCCCCCATCCGCACCATATCCCACAATCTTTTCATTACCCATCTTGCAACATATCGAAACAACATTGCATTTCTCTTTAATTCCAAGCCAGCCTTTTTTTTTTTTTTGTTCTTTTGGGGCAGCACACATTGGAAAGGTTGAGCCGGTTTCTTATTTATGCGCTCTTTGTTTGGTGAAGAGAAAAACTGAGACAGAACTTCCGAGCTTCTTCCATAGCTGCGAGTAGAAAAAAAAAAAACCCCGAACGTCTGAAGCAATGAAATTTATAAGACTATAAATCACATTCCATCCTCAGAGCCTGAAAAATCGCAGAGACGCAAGACCTTGACAGGGGGATGCTCATCCCTGCTCCATGCAGAAACGTGTTTGCCAGTCGACTGATGGCCACAGGATTTCTCAGAGTTCCCCAGCGGGCCACTCAGGTGGCTTTGTGGTCACACGCCTTTTTGCCAAAAACAAGTTAAAGACTTGTTGCTGGTGTGAGATATGAGGTGGACTGGAAACACCGTCTAAGTCTCCGGAAATCTTTAGAATGATGTGCAAAGCAGCCCCACAAATGGTTCCGTGCTCCAATTTGGATTTATTTTAGAATTGCTTATGTTACTGAGATTTATAAGTGTTTCATCCCCATGAAGAGAACAGCATACCCGTCAACCCTCAGAATAGATTTGGCTGCAAGCGCTGTTCTTCATGGCATGGAGCCTCACCGAAACCCTGATGAAGACTGTCTCAGAGCACAGCCTCGACTCCGTCTGGAAAATCGCTGGTCGACAAACACACCAGTAGGACGGGAATCTGGGTTTTCAATTTTCTCTGGGAAGCTTTGTATGCAACCTCTTTGCTAGGAAACTCATTGTGTGGAGGCTGTAGAGGAGACGCGGTTTCATTCTGGGAGGTTACCTGTACGCGTAGACAGGTAACCTTCATCTCCATTGTCTTCATCTCTGTGTCTCCATCTCACATGTCTTCAACAGCTGCACTTCATTTGACTATAGAAGGACTCTAAAGTGCAAGGCTTCTCAGAGGTCCTGGAAGCCACCTGTATTTCCAAGGAAAGGCAGGAGGGGTTGCTGAGAAGCAGTGCGGAGGGGCTGATACATGGCCCTCTGAGACAAAATTGCTTCGCTCAGAAAATGTTCGTTGCTATACCTGTACCATGTAACTTACTGTGGGTTGATGCTAATCACATAAGACATCTCTGAAGTAGAACTATGCCCTTCCACGAACAGTAGCACAATTGGTGGAAGCGTCTCGGTGTTTTAGTAGTCACTGCCTCATGCCTCATAGTGTACTCTGCTGACCTGGGCATACACACAGCACGTTCTTATCTTCTGGGACGCTTCACCCCACCATGTGTGAGACCGAGGCGGGAAGATTTCCACGAGTCTGAAGCCTGCCTGAGCTACAGTGAGATCCAAAGATGTTCATACCAACGCGCTTCGTGTGTGTTTTAAATGGGGTCCCATGTAGCCCAGGCTGGCCTCACTAGGGAGTTCTCTCTACTTCCCAAGTGCTAGGATTACAACCCCAAGCCTGGCTTACAGTCTATTTGTCTCACAAATTATTTTTAATTCAAGCTGGATTCTGCTGATACAGTCTCAGGCATTTATGGAAAACTCTAGAATCTTAGGCTTGACACAGATCTTCCTCAGCAGTCATTTCTCCCCATGGTGAGAGGTTCACCAGCTTACTAACTGCATCCTGCTTGCTACCAATCCTCTGGCCTCATAACATGCTGTAACAGTGAGCTTCATGCATGTGTGCAGGCCTTAAATTATTCATTTTCAATCTTAGTTAAAAATCATAATAATTTGAGTTAAGTTTAGATTTCACTTTATGCATAATGCCTTTATGATTATGCTCTACAAACTTCATGTGTCATTTTAAATATTAAGGATCAATGACATTTAGTCAAAACTTACAAATAAAAGTTTAGAAACATGGTTGACTTTGCTTTGCCTCATACGGCACAATTATTGGCACAGCAACACCAATGCTCAGGGTCAGTTAGAAGGAAACAAAGACTGTCTGCCAGATGTAAGGTCAATATTTGTAATCCCAGCATTTGGGAGACTGAGGCAGGAGGATCACATATTAAAAAACAAAAATGAAACTAAAGTGTTGTCAATATTCTGCAGCGTCTATTTCAGGAGGCTTTTTTAAACTGTCATCTGAAAGCTTATTTTTGATTCCTCTTACTTCTGCATTCTGTCTTACTATAATTAAACATTCTGTTCCAAATACTTACTTTTTATTTTTTTAACTGCCATGCGGATGAGGGAATCTTTGTGTGTGAGCTCAGTGTTCTCAGAGGCCAGAAGAAAGCCCTGAACCTCTGTAGTTGGAGATACAGGCATCTGTTATCAGTCAAATGTGGGTGCTGGGAACTGAACTCAGGTCCAGTGCCAGAGCAGTGAGTGTTTTTTACCACAGCTATCGCTCCAGCCTCCTAGTCAAGCATTTCCTGAGGAAAACTATGCTATTCTGCCTCAGAAAACTCATTTCTTCCATCCATCCGTATTTCTGATGGCAGAAAACTGTTTTCATCTTAGTAGATAGACGGTTATTCTTTCTCTTTATAATAGCAACTATACTTGATTGCTGTGCATTTGCCGAGATTGTAAGACATCGCAATGAATCAGAGGGGATACCACCAGAGGCATTTGCTGGGCTGAACTCCCAGCCTGGAGTTACTGGAGAAGAAATAAAGGAGGCTCTAACTAAACCCCGAGCTATCGCGACATTTCCAGCTTACTTTTCAGTATTTACTTCATAGATAGATATCTTCAAAGACAGAGTAATAGCTTACTGATGATAGGATGTAAGAAACCGAAGAACGATACTTATCCCAGGGAAAAGGATTTTAACAAAACTAATTTAGCAGAAAGCCTTCTGCATATGTGAGGGAGGTTTCAGATGCAATTGCTCTTCCGTGCACAGCCACACGAATAGTGCTGGCCCAATGTCTCCACGTCGTACGCCCAGACCTTGCTTCTTTGGGAAAAGCGACTTTGCAAGTATAATTTAAAAATCTTAATGAGGAAGGCACCCTTGTAATCTACCCCAAACCCACCTCACCCCTCTCCTTCTCCTGTGGCCCAGAGACGACACTGAGTTTAAGAGACAAAGGAGATGTAAATGAGGTGGCTCAGTGGGCAAAAACTTTTGTCATGCAAAACTGACAACCTGAGTTTAATCCCTGGAAGCCATGTAAAGTAGAAGAAACACAACCCACATGTGTGCTCTGACCCTTCACAACCTGCCATGGCACATGTGCCCGCACACACTGAGGACTCCTCTCTCTCTCTCTCTCTCTCTCTCTCTCTCTCACACACACACACACACACACACACACACACACACACACACACATACACATACATACACGCACACACCACTATCGTAGTTAGATATACACCCATAAAGAGGATGGCACCATGACGAACGCCCACATCAAATCACACAGAAAAACAGTTGTCTTGGCATGATGCGCATTTTGTTTGTGATCAGAGGCAAGGCCCGAAAGGACAGAAGCTTAAAAGGGATCCTGGTACCTTCAAAGCCCTTTCCACAATGCTGAGTGAGGAAACTGGCATGCTTTCCTCAAGCCCAACAGGCAGGAGAGCTGTCACTGAGCCACGGCCCCAACCTTTAATGTGTCCATTACATGGTGAGTTTTGTCACAACCACGCTTAATTCTAACTGACACACAAGATAGTCCTCACAAAGTTTGTTCTATGAGCTGAAGGAATTTATATGATTGCTCAACATGCGTGTCTTTTATCATATGACCTTCTAGGGAAAAATGACTGAAGGAATTTCTTTGAAGGATACACAGACTGAACCATCTGTACTTTCCCATTCTTCTGCACAGAGGCGAAAATGCTCTCTGCAATCATTTCAGGGGTCATAGAGACATTGCATCTGCATCTCTCCACTCTCTAGAGGAAGTACTATATTGGTTCCTTTAAAAATATGCATTATAAAATCTCAAAGGCAATGTGCTGGCTTTAATTATGCAACTATTGCATTGTATTGTAATTACACTACTTGTTATCATTTAAACACCTGGTATTTTCAGAAACACATAATCAGTCTTTATATTCTAAGTTATTTCAAAGCAAATTCCACTAAATGTATCATTTTATCTTGAATTATACACCTAGCTACAATGTTACTATCATCCCAAATAAACATTTGCCTAAGAGTGTGAAATAGCTCACAAGTGTTCAAATTTCTACAATTGCCTTATATCTCATTTTAAAGAGGTGGTGGGTTTTGAGGCAGAGACTAGAGGTCTGTCTTCTGTCAATTTCCAGACCCTGGGTTTTCCAACTGTCCTCATGGGTGCAGCTGTGTTACTTTTGCTGGTGGAAAGAGTGAAGGGGCTGAGGGGAGAGTAAGGTTGGAGAAGGTGGCGGAAGAGGACGTTCCAGGTAACCTTGCACAGCCTTAATAGGAGGGAAGTTTGCCTAGTCTTATTGCAACTTGATACGCCATATTTTGTTAAAACTCATGGGAGACCCGCCCTTTCCTAAACAGGAAAAGGAGGAGGAGTGGATTTGGGTGTGGTAACAGAGGGGGTGTGAAGGGGATGAACTGGAAGGAGAGGAGGGAAGGGAAACTGTGGCCGGTATGTAAAATAAGTAAATAAATTCATAAAAATAGTATGTGTATTTCTATGTCTGTGTATAGGGATTCCCTGCAGCTAGAGTTACAGGTGTGTGTGTGTGTGTGTGAGAGAGAGACAGAGACAGACAGAGACAGAGAGAGACAGCGAGAGAGAGGGAGAGAGAGAGAAAGACAGAGAAAGGAGAGAGAGAGAGAGAGAGAGAGAGAGAGAGAGAGAGAGAGACACGCTCAAAGTAAATTGTGGGAACTGAATGGGGTTCTCCAGCGATACACACTCTTAACCACCAAGCCGTCTCCCCCGCATCTCTCTTTGAACTTTTAGACCATATCCTCCTCCCTCCTTGTAGGGCTTGACTATCAGCAGTCTCTCCTTCTCTATAACAATTAAGATGCTTCAGTATTCCCTTCCACTTGCCCCACACCCTTCTAAGCAGGCTTTATCAATAGGCTTACCCTGATTTACCTGACTGTGCCGTTGGCCTCCCATCGGGATCTGGAAAGAACACCGTGCTAGAAGAGACCATCTGCGAATCATTAAAATTTTACTTTTTTTTGAGTTTGAGATATACATAAATAATCTGACAAACAGTAATTATTAGCTTCATAGGTGAAAACGTCCACCAAGTGTGACATCATGGCATGTCCGTCTCTGACAGGAAAGAGATGGCATCCTGGAGGTGGACCAGTCCTCCTCAGCAGGGTATCTGTGTGGACAAGAAATGCTTTCTGGGACCCTGTTGCTAAGCACTGAGGATGCACTAAACAAAACCTCTTTACATGTAGATACTATCCCACGCATACTTAAACAGTCACAATTTTACATTCCTATAAGAAAACTAAAATTCATTTAATTTTAGTTTTTTGTGGTGGTGGGGGGCATTGATCCTCGACTTTAAGAAACTACATAGTCCCACACTAAAAGTGGTTTTTTACAAAGATCATTACAGAATAAAGTTTGAAGATTTTAATTTATAAAAGTTGCACAATCTCAACCTTGGACCTGGACACATGTTCTTGGCCTTGCATCACCAGCAGCCCCTGAGAACGCAGAACACATCTCTACCAAATCCCTTACAAACTGCTAATGGTGGCCACATGGTGCCTATGGGACAGCCCTCAGAGATGCAAACCCGGAATAACCGCCAATTATTTAACCCCACAAGGTGACCCTATCTGGAACGCAACTTGAGATCAGCCCTCGTGGTTTCCAGAATTCCCTGGCTCTTTGACTCAGTCATCATTTCCTCTTGTTGATGCAAGTGAATGAAAGGCTTGAGCTTTCTAGACCTCTGTCTCTGAGCCTGCGGAGGAACCATTCAGGGGTGCGGGTTGCCTGCTGTGTGTGATTGTATTTGACCTGCAGGAGAAACTAAACTCTTCCCAAGGCCTCGCTCAGTCAGTCAGCTATCATTGTCAGCATTTCCAATCCAAAAAAAAAAAAAAAAAGACTTTGGGTTATTGCTGCAGTTTTTAAGAAGCCATGGATTCTCTTGCTGTCTGATGGGGATTAATATCAGTGCAAACCTTGTCAACTATTATTGACTATTATTAAAAGCCATCTGAAGAGGTATCAAGGCTTACTGGGGACCACACTCAGGCTGTCGTAAGGAGGGGCCGAGGTGTCCTCATGTGTCATTCCTGTCACACCACCATCATCTAGCCTCTCAGATGTTGGTAATCAAGACAATCACATTTAAAGATAAAGAGATATCATGGTTTTTTTTTGTCAGTTGTGACTTGAGAAAGCTGAGGCGAGCCATTTTATAATGGTTATTTGGAAGTTGTGAATAAAATACTAAAAGATACTTCAGGAGGAAGGCAACCAGAGGAGTGAATAAGAGAGGCATGCTGGTCCTGTTGGGAATTGTTGGTGTGGGATCCGCTAAACCATTTCCATCTGTGGGGATAGCAGTTGTGAAATGCATTAGAAAGATAGGTTAATTCACGCCACACACAGCATTTGCTAAAAACAACCTATAGATTGGGAGCACCCTTATACAAGAAATATCTAGCATAAGTATTGCCAACAATGTACAGATAGTGTTTGTTTGCAATACTGAGTGCTTCTGGATCGTCTGGGGCCAGTAAAATGACCTCTCCCCTTGTAAAACGTAACATCTGCACCACAGAACCTTCCACGGGCCAGAATGGCCTTAAAAGGAACACAAGAGATGTTGTGGGTCATCCGTAAAGAGAGAATAGCGAATGCCGTTTGTTCAAGCTTAGGAAAAACCTTATATACCTAACTGCTGCACAATGAAAATCCCCCCAGGCAAGTGGGAAATTACCAGGCTCAAGATGGAGTAAACAAGGGGCCCTATAGCTAATCAGCAGCGGAAGCAGAGGGAGCACAGGAATAAACAGGATGTTTTGCTGGAAATGTTTTGCCAGAAACTGGAAGCTATCCTCCTATGAGCCCTGGGAGGAGGGGTATACCTGTGGGCCATACAGCAAAACCCTGTTAATGATTTCTGTAAAGAGGCCCTCATCCCTTTCTCATGCTGTGTTTTCTTTTTTGTTCAATGAATACAAAGAAAATCCCTTTGTTAGAGTCAGAGGAACAGACAAGTCACATAGATCAGACACGCACAACAGACAGGCGACAGACAGGCCAGTAGCCACAAACCACATATAGTCAGAAGACCCAAAGAGAAAAGTGAGAATTCCAATAGGCTCAAATTAATCCAAAAGAAAGTCTTTGTTTTTGTTCCTTGATCTGTCACCAACACATATTTGTGCCTCTGAGTTTCTTTACCAGATTAAGGAATGCACTGTAGGACTTCAGAGTCTTAAATTGTAATCCTCAAGGTTATCTAACTGCATCCAAATACAGCGGGAGACAGCTAAAGGTGAGATGCAATTACCATCAATGTTTTCAGGAAAGTGAAAACTTCATTTATATATACAAAAAAGATAATGTGTAATGTATTTAATGAAGAAGGTACAAACATTCTGTCAAATGTATTATGAATACTTACAATCAGCTAACAAAATAAATATCAGAATTAAAATGTAAATGCAATGATAAAAATCTTTATTTTATAAAATTGTGTGTTGTATGACTATAAACTGCCAGATTATAGTAACAAGATCTGAGAATGCAGATTGATACATGATAGATGACATATGATAAACAGGTAGGTAAGAAGGTCGACAGATAGTTGGTAGATGATCAATAGATGACAGATAGATATTTGATAGATTATACATAGACAGATAATTGATAGATGATAGATACATAAGTGATAGATGTAGATAGACACACATACATACAGACGATAGATAGATAGATAGATAGATAGATAGATAGATAGATAGAATAGGAGGGAGGGACGAGAAAAAGAAAAGTAAAGAAAGAAGGAAAATAGATATAGATAGACAGACATACAGACAGATGGTAGATAGATAGATAGATGATAGATAGATAGATAGATAGATAGATAGATAGATAGATAGATATAGATAGGGAAGGAGGGAAGAGAAAAAGAAAAGTAAAGAAAGAAAGAATGAAAGACATACAGAAAGAAAGGTCGTAGAATTACTTGGTAGTACGCAAGGAAGTGAGCACTATGGTACAATAAAATATGAATAAAAGTCCATTGTTGTAAAAATGGATTTGTCAGCTTGGGAATAAGACCAGAATGATTTAAAGAATGAACTATTTAGCAAATGAACATGCATTGAAAGAGTTCAGGCAAAATTAAGCCCAGATGTAAATGTTCTGAAGAGTTCATAAGAATCTATTCAGCCTAGTTAATTCTCTGAAGACTGCCATTGTTTCTTTACACACAAAGAATGAATGGATTTGGCGTGGGAGAGGAAGACAACTAGAGGCCAAGTAGGAAGAACTTTGGCTTGAGCTGGGAAGTCAGGACTCCTGTGGCTGACACAGACTAAGATAAATGCATGTGCTGCATATGGAAAACATACAAATCCCCCATCAGCACTAGTAAAGGCAGACAAGATCAGCAGTATAGTAGTTGCATCAAGATTCCTTCTTGACTTCTCATGCTCCCGTCAGTTCTATCAAAACTCCAACTGTCTTCAAGGCAAGGCCACCTGTCTTACTTGCAGGTTATTGGCACCTTTCCAGGTGTGGTTATGTAGACCTGGCTTATATATTTAATGTTATATAGATCTAGTTCCTTTTACTTATTTAATGGATTAAGCATACTTATTTCTGAACCCCAGTACTAGGTGAGGAAGACAATGAGGAAGAGAAGAAGTAGAAAGAAGAGGCAGCAGTGGGAAAGGTGGAAGAAGAGGGTGTCAAAAAGCTGAAAGAGGAAGAGGAGGAGGCAGAAGGGTAACAAATAAGCTGATAAAGCTGTAGGTGGAGCTTCCCTATCCTGCAGGTGCTCTCCAATAAACACAGTGAGGCTTGTATTAATTACAAATGCTCAGCCAATAGCTCAGGCTTATTACTAACTAGTTCCTATATTTTAAGTTAGCTCATATTCCTTATTTATGCTCTACCATGTGGTAGTACCTTTATTAGCATAACATGTTTATCTCTTGCTCCCTCTGCATCTGGCTGACTACTCCCCTTTTCCTCCCAGCAGTCTCTTTGTCTGGTTTTTCCACCTAATCTCCTCCTGCCCAGCTAAAGGCCAGTCAGCTCTTTATTAGCTAACGAGAGTAATACATATTCAAAGTGTACAAAAAGATTGTTCCATAGCATAAGGCTGAGAAAGGAGGGGAAATGTCCCACCCTAAGAATTCACAATGCCACAAGTGGCCCCCTATGCCAGACTGTGGTTACTGGTGATAGTGATGTATCAATATAGCTTCATTATTCTAATCAAGTGTGCTGCTATATGATGCTTCTGACCATCGGGGAGGCTGGCTCCGTGGAAAGTGGGAGTATGTGGGTCATCTCTCTCTGCTCTCAGTTCTTTGGTGGGTTTAAAACTTCTCTACAGCCGGGCAGTGGTGGCGCATGCCTTTAATCCCAGCACTCGGGAGGCAGAGGCAGGCGAATCTCTGTGAGTTTGAGGCCAGCCTGGTCTACAAGAGCTAGTTCCAGGATAGGAACCAAAAAGCTATGGAGAAACCATGTCTCGAAAAAAAAAAAAACAAACAAAAAACTTCTCTACAAATCAAGTCCATTTCAGAATGACTCTAGAGATGTACGGGACAACCTTTAACATGGGAACTGTGGATGGGAAGAAAACCATGGAAGACAGCTGGAAGAGAGAGGGATTCTAAGAGAAGACATGGCATGCATTACAACCACCCAACACACTGCAGCGGCTGGAGGATCTGGTCTACGAGAGAACCATGTCGGAAAGACTTTGGCACCACACTGGACAACCAGAGGTGCTACACAGGGGAAGCTTTTCATTTCCCATGAATGCAAAATAGAGTAGGCAACCTAAAGTAAAACTGACTGGCATCTCTCTGTCCTTTTGGGATTGTTGATTATTCATTTAGATAGAACTTTCTAGAGCTTGGTCTCTCTGTCCTCCTCCAACTCAAGTACTTGCATATTTGGGTTTTTCTTCATGATCACCATCTCATCTACACATACAGTAGTTCCTGGAGAAACAAGGTTTTGAAACACACTCATTCATTATTAGTGGAAGATAGACTATGGGCAGATTATCAAGTACACCCGGGGCACATATTTTTTTGGATTCTGGACCTAAAGCATTCAATGACAGAAATCACACTGGTCCTCACTGCGAATCAGACCCAATATTTCATTACAGACACTGAGCCCCTAGCATCGCCCGTGGCAATCTCTACATGGATTTAGCTGCATTATGTTTGGGCCTCACTTAAAAATATACTTCTTCACTTCATGTGACTCCTAGAGCATGAAGCAGCTCCTACATAGAGCACAGTCAGCTTGAAACAAAATAAGCACACATTTATCAAAAATTGTTGTGACTATGTTGAAATACTTGGCCAATGTGTCTGGCAAGTTCACAGTCTATAGTCATAATTCCACACGACTTCTGTACCTCTCTCCTCTTAGCCATGATTGGAGGAAGGAGTGCCGGAGATAGAGTGGCAAGTTCACAGTCTGTAGGCACAGTAGCACATGGCCCCTGTCCCCTCTCTTCATAGCATGGCTGGATGAGGGCATGAGATAGAAACACTGTGCATTTAGTCCGTGTTAGAGGAACATACATCCTCCATCGTGAATCCCGTTTACAGATCTGCATGCAGTGGATAAGGGCAACGATAGAACATTTGAGTTTGACTCTAAGTTTCTTCTTTTACCGCCAATGACAGTTTGTTCAAATCACTCATCTCCACTCTGAGGTTTATCAAACCTAGGAGGGGGGTGGTGATACTACAACATACTGTTGAAAGAATTTCAGGCCATAATACACGAGAAGTGTTTGGCTCACAGACTGGCAGACTGTAATCACTAAAACCTATCACTGATTCCTATTCTTCCAGGGTTACAATCCTTCTTGTTTTCACCAATTACTACCAAAAATTTGGAAAAATACAAGACAGGATGGGCTCTTGATATGAACATTAAGGAGGGGGGCTGCCAAGAAAAGATATTGTTTTATTGCCATGGAGAAAGAAAACAGCCACCAGGGCTGGGTTCCTACCTGTCTAATGAGGCAATGATTGTTCTATAGCCACGATAAGAAGCCAAGCTCAGGACTGGATTTAAATCTAATTGAGCAATGACAACTTGCCTCAGTGAACATGTCCCCGAAGGCTAATCAATTAGAAATAACCTCATACATTGAAAGCCACCCAGCTGGCAGCCGACCGACTTCAGGGAGCGTGCTTCTGCTTCTGATACTGAACTTCTGCTATCTCTGTAGATTATTAACGAGGCTTCCAAGATGACAGCGGTCTCATCCTCGGCTGCAGTGAACACAACACTTCTGTAACTAACACAGAATGCCATCCCGTAGCTGACGTCACTCACTCTTGAAGTCCTAGAAACAGAACCCAAAGCAATCTTTCCCTAAGCAGAAATTTCAGGTTGCTGTGCTGAATGAGGCTACATCTGAACAACACAGCTCTTTTATTTTGCTTAAGCCAGCAAAGTTCAGCTTTGATTTAAGAGTCAAGCATAGGTTCCACTTTCTCATAACTAACGTAAATTCCAAGGCCCTCGCTTTTTAGGCTAAGCTGTGATTTTCAGGCTTCTCTTTACACCCAGCCTCTGGTCCGAGATTGCTGGATTTTTCAGATCCGCTCCCACTGTGCTCTTGTTACATAATGGGCGTTATCTAGGATTTGTCTCTGCGTAGCTGTGGCGTGGGAGCTGCTCAGATGCGTAGGTTTGACACTGCAGTCTTTGGCAATGGCTTCTTGTCAGTGACATGCTTACCTCAGCCCTTTGTTTTTGCTTCTCATGTCTCTCTTTGTGTAGACTTCTGGGCTGTGGATTGTGTGTGTTGTGAATGAGTTGTCTGTGCTGGTGAACGCAATCAGAGAGCGCTTGGCAGAGAACGGCTGGGGGACTAGGTAGACAGACCAACAGTCACCTGAGCCTCCTGGAAACTGTGAGGACTGGACATCCATCAGGCTGGAGGTGAACCAACCCATGTAACCCCGCATGCTTTATTTCTTCCTTGAGTTCATGACAGCATGCATTATCTCGACATTCTGTGGAAGAGGTCGGCACACACTTGACATGCTGTGTAAGTAACTGCGGGTCAGCCTCTGCATGGCTTCTTCCCACCTCTGCCTGGGTAGTAGAAGCAAATTTGTTCCATAAAAAAAGGCACCGAGGTTCTTTCCTGCTCCTTGTGGGCATGAGAGTGTAGAACAGATTGTTTTCCTGTAAACAGGATTTTATATTTCCTGTAAACAGGAATCCTGTAAACAGGATTCCTAATATTCCCTGTCACTGTACTTTCCTCAGAGGGTGATCTAAAATTATAAAAATTCTCATTTTTAGGAAACTTGATAATTCAGTTCATACTTTTCTGTGTGCATGTGTGTATGTGTTTGTGTCTGTGGGAGCATTCCGTGTGTGTGTGTGTGTGCATGCACATAGGCGGAGATAAGAAGACACCTTGAATGTCCACCTCCTTTGAGACAGAGCTTCTCATTGGCCTGAATATCACCAATTAGGCTAGAATGACTAGTCATTAAACTCCAGAGTTCCTCCTGCCTCTTCTCCCCAGCACCAGGGATATAACATGGGTCATAAAACCTAGCATTTTTATGTGGTTTCTGGAGGGGTCAAACACAAACCCTAGCACTTGTTTTATTGACTGGGCCAATGATTATTATGTTTGGAAGTCATAAAACATATAATTAATAATACCAAATATCCAACTTCGGTTGATACTCAGAACATAAACATACCTGGTTTCATAGTACATAGGAGATGGTCTCGCTCTCTTTATTGGATTATGAAGCTGTCCTTCTTGATGTTTCTCTCCACTGTTCCCCCACTACACATCGATGTCTCTTTGCTGACTCCCACGGTCTCTCACAGATGTTATCTGTCCCCGGGGCAAAAGATGAGCAGAACTGAGACTCTCATCAGTAGCAGCTGAGGATGTGGTCCCGGCTCTGATCTTCTGAGGTCCAGAAAGTTTTCTTTTTATAATTTTAGAAAATTAGAAGAATTTGCGTCAAAATTCATAATTGTCTTAGGACTTATTGTTTGTGTTGGACAGGAAAAAGGCCATCCTCTCCGGGGAGAAAAATGTAACAGAAGTGAGATGAGAACACAGGAAAGGTATTTAACCCAGCCAGGCATGAGCTGAAGACTATGCCGGACATTTCATAAGGGCATTTTAACAATTCTTTGACTTATACTATAAGGCTTACAGTATATTGAACAGAGACCAAAATTGCTAAGAAAAAGAGTCAAGAGGAAATAGTATAATTAAACTTTAGGTATCCAGTATTATTCTGGGGTAGATACAAAAGAAAAACCAAACAGGTGCTTTTCTATCTTGTAAAAGTCAGTGTTAGCCTAAAATCGCAGTAGAAATACTGAGATGACTCAATCTGCTGATATTTTTTTCAACAAGTCTTACAAGCAAACCATATTTTAAAATCAGTTAGGATTTTGAGAATTCTTGCCACATTGAACTACTAACCCACAAAATGGAAGCAAGGCCTAAAACAGAAGTCTTTTGTAGCCCTGACTGGAGAGCCTATGGCTTCATAATGCTAAACACAGGGAGGCTGCTGTCCTGTGTTCTCTGACTGACTGCTGGGCTCTGAGCTTGGTGAGGACCAGTGAGAATCCAAAGCCAAGGCCACAAGAAGAAAGAGCTATTGTCATTGTTAAAAGGCAGACGATGATGATCTGACTGCCCAGAGATGTTATTTCAAGGTAAGGACTGGTGTTCAACCACTCTCCAATGTCCCTCTCAACTTCCAAAGGTAATGTCTGTAGACAGACATGGGTGTCAATGAATATTTCCCATTTCTAGGGCATCCCATAGTTTCCACTCCTTACAACAGTACCTCCTAGCATAACTTTTAAAATTCCTAAATAATTTCAAAATCTCTATTATAAAGTTGATTGACTGGTAATAATATTAAATGTCAATAAACATGGTTTTGCTTAAAATAAGAATGCCTGGCTAGGTCAAAGGATAGTAGTTGATAGCCTTGACTGTGTAAAGGGAGTGGTGAAAGTCTTCAGGGGAGGTGAATATTTGTGTCTGCCTCAGTTTCCTTGAACCATCCAAATTCTGGAAATGTCTACAATCTCAAATCATTGCTGTGATAAAGCTACTTAATCCCTAGTACCTGCAAACTTAGTGGTAAGTAAGAATATACTGGCGCAATGGGAACACAAGGTTAAATCTACCATTGAGGGATTATATATGCACTTACATCATGGATGAATTTGACAAGAGTAGACCTATAAAAGGGCAAGGTTCCAGAAGTAACCTAGGAAGGTAAGCTGGCTCCAGAATCCTGACATGTAGAAAATGCATATGGATCCACATGAAGCCAGGTGTCTGGATATGCTATTTAAAACCTTCTGTTGCACATTCTTGAATACATTAGGACAGGCTCTAGAAATATGAAATAAAACACGTTATCAGATTGCAAAGATGTGGGGGTTAATAAGATGGCCCAATCACATGCATAGGAAAGTAGATCTATAACCCAAGTGTAGGAGGGATAGCAGGAAGATTGCTTATTTTCTCGGTGTCCTCCATCCCTCCTTGTTCTAACACTCCTTCTGCATCCTTTACTGAGGGGTTCCCTGAGCCCTGAGGGGAGGGAATCGGGGGAGGCATCCTGTTTAGGACTGAGTGTTCCAAGGTCTCTCACTGTCTGCATAATTTCTGGCTCTGGGACTCACTCTCTGTTTAATGTCTGGCTGTGGGTCTCTGTATTTGTTTGGCTGGGTAATATCGTAAAGTTGGACAAATTAGGGAATATTTTGAACAGTTAAATTAAAACAAGTGCCTCTTTTAAAAAAAAACATGGGCAAAAATTCTTTAATTTTTAACTTTTTATTCATTTTATATACCAACCATGGTTCCCCTTCACTTCACTCCCACTGCCCCCTAGTCCTCCGCCCACCTGTCCTCCATCCATTCCTCAGAAAGGGTAAGGCGTCCCATAGGTAGTCAACAAAGCCTGGCACATTAGGTTGAGTTAGGAGCAAGCCCCTCCCCCTGCATCAAGACTGAGCAAGGCATCCCGCCACAGGGAATGGGCTCCAAAAAAGCCAGCTCATGCACCAGGGATAGATCTTGGTCCCACTGCCAGGGGCCTCTCAACAGACCAAGCTGCACAACTGTCACCCACATCTAAAGGTCCTAGTTTGGTCTCATACAGCCTCCTCAGCTGTCAGTCCAGGGTCAATAACTTCCCACTAGCTTGGTTCAGCTGTCTCTGTCCCCATTTCTCATATAATCCTTCCTTCCTCTCTTCGACTGGACTCCTGAAGCTCAACTCAGTGCTTGACTATGGATCTCTGCAACTGCTTCCATCAGTTACTGGATGAAGGTTCTATGATGACTATTAGGGTAGTCACCTATCTGATTACAAGGGAAGGCCAGTTCAGGCAGCATCTCCACTATTGCTAGGAGACTTAGCTGGGATCATTGTTGTGGATTCATGGGAATTTCCCAAGTACCAGGTTTCTCCCTAATTCCTTAATGGGTCTTTCTATCAAGATATTTCTTTCATTGCTCTCTCACTCCATCCTTCCCCCAACTTGACTATCCCATTCCCTCATGTTCTCATCCCTCATTCCCTCCCCTCCTGCCTCCAGTTTACCCAGGAGATCTCACCTATTTCCCCTTCCCAGTGCCATCAGTGGGTCCCACTTAGGTCTTCCTTGTTACCTAAATTTCCTGGAGTTGTGGATTATACTCTGGTTATCCTTTGCTTTACATCTAGTATCCACTTATGAATAAATACATACCATGTTTGTCTTTCTGGGTCTGGGTTACCTCTCTCAGAATAATTTTTTTTCTAGTTCCATCCATTTGCCTGCAAATTTTATATCATTGTTTTTTTTTATAGCCAAGTAATGATGTGGAATGTCCTTCTGTATATGTGTTGCTTTTATTGGTTAATGAATAAAACCACTTTGGTCTTTGTCAGGGCAGAATATAGCCAGGCTGGAAGAGATATACATAGAGAGAGTAAGAAGAGTCAGAGATATGCCATGTAGCTGCCAAAGGAAAAGGACTCACAGGAACCATACAGGTAAGTCACAGTCTGGCGGCGATACACAGATTAATAGAACTGGTTTAATTCAAATGTAAGAGCAAGCTAGAAAGACACCTAAGCTATTGGCTGAACAGTGTTGTAATTAATATAGTTTCTGTGTGATTATTTGGGTCTGGGTGACCAGGAGATAAACAAACAATCTCCATTTACAAATGGCACCTACCATTGGGGCATGGACCCACATAAGACTTGAGAAAGCTTAAGAAAAAAAGGAGAACTTCTAGACCCACAAAAAAAGGGAGCCAAGTTCAAATTCTTAATAGCCGTATTTTTTTTTTTCAGATAGTCTGTTTGCTGGCAGAGAACAGAGGTATGGTTCCTTTAATAAAAGGCTTCCTGATTCAGCATTAGCCGCAAAAACTGCATGACTTTTTTAAGGCATGGATTCCTAGTTCTTGCTGGTGTCACAAATTGTTCTGGCTCTTTTGAGAGATCTGGTTATGGAACACTTAAATGGGGTTTTTGAGCAGAGTGCTACACATTGCTTAATGGCAATACAGACCCGCTGTGTCCCTGGAGCTCAGGTGGTGAGCATAGCTCAAAGAGGCAGTGAACATACCTCTGCCTTGATAGACTGAGCAGAGCAAACAAGCAGGTCTGTGGAGTTGGCCTTAGCCATGCCCACTTAGCATTTTTTTTAAAAAAGGTGCTCCTGGTCAGAAAATGATTACAGATATACAATAAAAACAGTCAGACAGAAATAAACCTCTGAATGGGTCATAGTGTGTTTAAAAAAATGTTCATAGGCTTGGTGGAGAGAGAGAGAAAAAAGAGTATACACAAAAGTACAGACACCATAGATTAAAAGAGAAAAGATAATAAAATAAATATTAAAAAGAAATAGAGTTTTAAAGGGCCACATAAAGATGGAATATACACTGAGAGTCTAGATTGTGCATATTACTATGTTTTCTTTAACAGTGAATGAGCTAAGTAGAGAGTAACATTTCATTGTACAGACTGCTAAGCTAATCCTACATATATATTTTAAAGGTATCTTGATTTCAAAATTAGAGTCTAAGATTATGTTATTTTGAAAAATAGGTTCTGCTTTTGTTTCCACAGAAGATGAGAACCTGTGGATTCCTTCTAGGCTAATGTGGTTTGATGGAACAAGAGTCCCTGAAAGATTTGTACGAACCCTAAAAAATACTTCATTCAACAAACAGCAGGGAGCAGTTTGGAGAAAACAATACCAAAATTACAGAAATGATTGTTTTAAAATGTTTGTTTTCATTTAAAGGGGGATATAATATAGAAATGAATACTTTGTATGGATCTTGACCTATTGATACAAATTTAAGGTTACACTGTGTATATGTATTTCTGCTCTTGTTTATGGTATTTTGTGTGTGTAGCTCATTTAAAAAGGTAGTGTATAATTAAGAAATATAGATTAATAGTCATCTATACTAGTAAAACTTGAAGTCATGTTAGTTAGGTTTTCTAGACATATAGAGATATATTTCAGTTAGATAGATAGTCTTCAACACTTCAAAGACCTACAGAATATGGCATTTAAAAAGTTATAAGAATCTAGATTTTTCTTAACAGTGAGATATGTCTGCTTTAGGCAGTACCAATCTACTTTAAGAGGTTGATAGACTTTGAAGAAACTTGTTTTGGAAGTTGCCTTCAATGTGACAAGGCTAGCCATTTGGGCAAGAAACTACTCTTTCCTGTACTGCTTTATGGTATGCTTTATGAACTTCATATATAGGACTCACAGAAAAAAGACTGATGAACCTATCAAAAGAGGTAAGACAGTTTTCGAAGGTTCCTACTTTGTGAAAGAGTCTACCAGACATTCTGCAGGACACAGAAGAAAGTAACTGACAAATTGCCAATAAAGGCTAAACAGTGTTTCAAGCTTCCTGCTTCATGGAAAAGTCTGCAAGTTTGGGCCTGTAGGCTGAAAATGGATGCCCCAGTGTTACAGAAGAACTTTGGGTAACTGTACATGCAGCCAGATGTCTCTGTCAATTCTAGAACTTTAGAAGTTGCTTACAATGTACTTCCTGTTTACTTTGGTAATATCATATCATTCTGAAGTCTTTGAAGAGTTGAAGACAGATAGAGTTATAGTTTTCCTTAGTTATGATAAAAGATAGAGTATTTTACTTAATTTTCTAAATGTAAAAGAACTAAATATTGTAACTATAATTTTTGTTTGATAACTGTTTTGTATATGTAACTTTATTATGTTAAAGTTAAATCCTTCATTTTTAATTAGACAGAAAAGAGGAGATGATGTGGGATGTCCTTCTGTATGTGTTGCTTTTATTAGTTAATGAATAAATCTGCTTTGGCCTATGGCAGGGCAGAATACAGTCAGACTGGAAGAGATTTATAGAAAGAGTAGGCTGAGTCAGAGAATTGCCATATGTGTATAACACATAGAGGTAAAGAAATAAGAGTGAAGAAAATGGGAAGGGAAACCACTCACTGGGGACTCAGCACAGAAAATAAGATGTTCAAAGACTTTAAGACAAAAGAGAGTTTAGTAAAGTCAAGTGACTCTCAAGCAGTATCTTTAACAACTCATGAATGAAATAATATAAAATAATTGTCATCTTAGAAGCATGGAGGAGGTATCATACTCAGTATAATTTAACACAGCACAACAGACTGGAACATTGCAAGCTGAACAACTTTGGCTAAGACGAAGCTGTCATTCTGTATGGAGAGACATGTGACACTTGTGGATAAAAACCCTGTGGTAGAAATATGTGAGCTCTTCTCAACCATCCAACAGATTAGTCAAACATTTCAACCCAAACCTGACCAGGCTTTGATTTTCCATTCCTAGAAAATTGCTAAAGGACTAAAATTTAAAGCAGTCAATCTGAATAACCAAGGTTTTTAAGGAGCAACCTTGGGATTCTGGTAACTGATTTGTAAGGCTGTGTAGCCTGAGTTATCGATCTGGGTGCTCTTGGTATTTGGATTACATAGTTCTTTGCTATGGGGAACCACCCCAAATACTGTAGGTCAGCTGCTCCATCCTGCACCCACGAGGTCTGGAGCCTCTTCCAGACCCTATAGCTATGATAATTAAACATGTCTCCAGATATTGCAAAAGGCAACCTAGAGTGTACATCACCCCTTGAGAAGAATTGTGGCAGTAAAAATCCACAATGAAGCTAGTGTGCTAGTAAGGTTAAATAAAGAATAAAGATCACTGGAATGAAATAGGCTAACACAGGGCCTAATGTTTTTCTTTTTTTTTTCTTTTCTTTTTTTTTAAGCTCAAAAGAGGCCAGTATGATTAAAAGAGGAAAATAAATTTCTCACAAATGGTTCTAGAAGAATTGGATATCCAAAAGGGGAAAAGATTTTCGTTCTGACTTCTCCACTCATACGAAAATAGCTTAAAGTGAAAAACAGCTGAAAGTAATTACACCAAGCTCTGCGCTTCTAGAAGAACACAGGTGAAAACATCAACAACAATGGAATAAGCAAAGATTTTCTTTTAGATCCAACCACCAAATGATAAGAACCCAAAAGAAGGAAAGCTCCATGAGCTCTAGTCCATGGAAGCTATTCATTTCTTTACATTTAAAGACGTGACTGAGAACCCAGAGTTCACGCCACCTGACTGGGAGAAAACATACACGGCACGTACAAATGACACGAGTTTACATCCCCCACATATGTGAGTGTGGGTGCAAAATACACAGGCAACCCTTAGGGCCCAGCAAAAAGCGGCTCAGATTATTTTTTTAAATTATGAATTATGTACGTGATTCAAAAAGACAGGGCACCACAAGCCAAGGAGACTAATGCAATCACTATGATTTTGTTACACAGTGAAATGTCCTAACACGTTCTAGAATGGCAAAAATTAAAGTCATTGTCAAAATCAGAAGTCTGTGAGAATGCCAGGCTGTCGGGACACTAATGCTTCGCTAGTGGGAAAGGAAGGTTGTAGAAATCCTTTCCAAAAAAATCAGGCTCTCAGTAACAGAGTTAGCAAGCTTTGTCTACATGCTTGCTGCAAGCGTGTAGAAATCCATATCCAATCAGAATAAATGGCACTGCTGACGAGGGAGGTAGTTTCAGTTTGGGATTTTATGCATCTTGGTTGTTTCCAGATTCTGGTTATTATGAATATGCTGCTATGGATGGCAAAAAGTCTTTAAACTCATTAAACATTAATGACATGAACTGCTATCATCTTTTTTTTTCTTCATTTGTGACAGAATCGAACAGCACTGGCCAAATTAAATCTAATGTATGCAAAGACATAATGCACCATGTTTAAATAGGGTTATCCCAGGAATATATAGATTGTCTACTATTTTAGAATATGCCTGTATAATTAATTATATTAGTAAATTAAGAGAAATAAAAATCATTTCAACTGATAGAGAATAAACATTTGGCTATATTTGGCAACTATATACCTTCCTCGTCAGCAGTAGATGAGTGAACAGATTGTGGTTTGTTTATATCAAAAAAATCCCTTGACAATAAGCAGGAGGAAGCTCTTTAATATACAATAATTGTAGTATAAATAAGTACATTGTAAATTAAAAATGTGTTTAGCAGCAGTCAGTCCAAAAGAGAGCGATCTAGGCAAGTCACTGTGTAAGTTTGCACAGCCAGGTATCCATCTGCAAAGAGGTACAGAAAAGCATTCTGGGTAATAGTTTCCACCTTATTACATGTGTTCTTCACTTCGGTGAATATATTTTTAAAATCATATCATTTCATAGGGTACAGGCTGTATTATAAGTAAACTCTATCTCCATAAATCTGTACACAGGAAAGGATACAATGGGCACAAAAGGATCTCTTTCAGAAGGGACTGGAGAGGTGGCTCAGCATTTGAAGAGCTTGCTGCATAAGCAAGAGGACAAGGGTTTGAATTTCCACAACCCATATGAATGCCAATAGGGCATGGCGGTCTGTCTGTAATTCCAGTCTCAGAAGACAGAGCTGGACAAAGCCATAGAGCACCCTGGCTAGTCAGGCTAGGCGCGTCAGCAAGATCTGTGCTCACCCAAGAGACTCTGCCTCAAAGGGAAGGATGGAGGTACTAAGGATAATTCCTGATATTAGCCTCTCTCACACACACACACATATACACACCACATACACACAGATAGGTGTACACACACACATATGAAAGCATACATAAACACACACACACACAGATACATACAGAGAAGCATACATATACACACACTATACACACACACACACACACACACATACATGAGATAAGAAGGAAAGACCCCCAAAAGGTGGCTTTTTTTGTTGAATGTGATTATGCTTGCCTGTAATCTCAGCCCTCAGAAGGCTGAGGCAGGAGAGTCACTATTTTGAGAACTGCCTGGGCTATCTCTAACATGATCCCGACTTTAAAAACAAAAGCAAAAAATAAAAAGATTTAATGAACATTCCTCCTTCCAAACTCACTACAATGCTTTTGTAGCCTGAATAAGGTCTGAGGTGGAACCCTAAATGTGCTTGCTTTCCCTTATGAATTATTCATAGATGATACAAAATAA
Organism: Neodon shergylaensis; assembly: GCA_025134845.1. Lineage (NCBI taxonomy): Eukaryota > Metazoa > Chordata > Mammalia > Rodentia > Cricetidae > Neodon > Neodon shergylaensis. Next base: position 15,555,366 of record JABTXL010012463.1, on the reverse strand, counting down.
ACTTTTCAGAAAGTTTCTAATAAGAATCTTGCTTTGAACTTTAAACTCTCTTCAGATATTTACAGGAACTGTGCAGCCATTTGGTGCAATGGCCTTCGTTTTCCCTATTGCGGTTGTACTAATATGACTTATTTAAGCAGGGGCTAAGTCCTCACCTCATTCTTGAGTGATATTTCATTTGTTGTTTAATAAATAAAGCTTGCCTGAAGACCAGGATAAAAAACAGTCACACTAGTCAGCCGTACAACCAGGCAGTGGTGGCACACACCTTTAATCCCAGCAGCCACACTAGTTAGCCATAGGGGCCAGGGCAGTGGTGCACACCTTTAATCCCAGCACTAGAGAGAACTATAAGGCAGGATGAGAGAATCTCACTCTGTCTTTCATTCTGAAGATTTCATAGAGATAAGAGCTCTCTAGTGGCTTGGCTGCTTTGCTTCTCTGATTTTCCAGTTGAACACGAACATCTTTCTCTGGGTTTTTATTATCTGTGCAGCACACGCCAATCACAAGCTTGTCACTAACCTTTGTTTTCAGTTCTGTACTCTTCTGAAAACTGCCACAAAATGACTATATAGTCGTCTAAAGCTAATGCCGGATTATTCGTAGAGGGCCATTTGCCATTTCCTTCCCATCTGTGTAGAGATAATGCGCAGAAATGGCCAGTACCAGCCTGGGCCGGGAATAGGAAGTCTGCTCTCATTTTCAGGGTTCTACTGCCCTCTGCTGACCCTACATCCTGAATCCATGGAAACAAAGCCTCTGGTACTCATCTCCTTGCAGAGTCCACATTTGTATCCATGGTAACACAGAATGCGTGGGAACTCTGTGATCTTTGCTAATCCTAAATCAGGCACCTGTGGGGAGATGGATACATGGGAACCCTGTGATCCTTGCTGGTCTGACATAATGGATATGGATGTATGGAACCCATCAGAACTGGGAGATCCTTGCTGGTTGATGTCCTGCCTCTATGGGGACACGGACTCCATGATGAGATCCCTGCATATAAATAGGGATGCATCTGACACCCCAACCACCTCTTGGTTACCCCTGTCAGGCGATCTTAGCTCATTGTCTATCATGTCCACTAAAGAACAAACATGAATCTGTAAAATTTAGGATTGCATGTATTATTATAGCCTTTACAAAGTGTGAGGTCACTGCCAATGTTAGGTATGATCAAATACACGCCCCTTCCAAACTGAGGTTGCTGTGAGAAAAATAGTGCAGCAGGTGAGCACTGCGTCCCGCGCCCCCGTGTCTGCACTCGGTGCGCTGGCACCCAGTTCGCGAGCTTCGGGCAAGGGGCTGGAGGTTAAAATACACAAACACACACAGACAGAGAGACAGCGACACGGGTCATCCTTGAATTCCCCAAGAATGCCCCCTTTATTGCGTTCAGGGGCAGATTATATAGAGATAGCCACGCCCCAGCCAAACCCACCAGAAACCACTCTCCTGCCTGAAGGTCTCAGTGCTCAGAGCAGCTGTAGGCACTCAGATCAGGGGAAAACAAGTTGTTTACAAGAAATTCAGGATCTGGGGTCTCACTGCTCCCAATAGGTGAATGTGTTATGTCTGGGTGTTTGACATCCCCAGTTCCATTCTTGGACCCCACATAGCGGAAGGAGAAAACTAATTCCCACAGTGTTCCTCTGACCTCCCCTAAAGGGTTGTGGCATGCATTAATCCTCTCCCCCCCCCCACAAAATAAACAAATAAATGCAATCAAAACTTTAAGTAGACTATTTTAATATCAATTTATTCCATATATTATTTTACATGGGATAATTAAAATGACAGGCATCGTAGTTGCGTATAGCATTGTTTCTTCTTGTGCTTTGGAATGATTTCATTTGCAGATTCATTTTGGCAAAGAATTTTTATTTGCCAAGTCTCACTTTCTCCTTCTCCACTTTGTTGAGTGTGGAATGGACCTCTAGATGATACCTAGATTCCTGATGACTGGCAATTTAGAGGCGAGTTTCTGATCATCCTTGCTCTATTGGAGATAAGACCAGGAGAGGTGGTGATTTTGGTGAGGCCCTGTCTGAGGGCCCTGTTTTTCCCTGCCAGGTTAGGCTAGTCATTTTAAGAGAATGTCCCTGGTTTTGCAGGGTGGTCAGAACAGTGTCATTGGATTGGACTGAATAGAGAGATGAAGGATGCTACTCCCATGACTGCTGGATTCTTTCTGAGATCTCACCATGTCCAACCCCAGGCCATGGATCATGTGTGGTCAGAGAGTGCTACCGATGGCACCCAATACAAAATTGTAACCTTACTTAAACACAAGGGATTTTCCCGCTTTACTTGATCGTACAGGTCTGACGTGTGAGTTTTGTAGGTGGCATCATCGAGTCACAATGTCTGAAGACTCAAGGCACCCCTCATGTGGGACAGCTTTCATTCTTGTTGGCTTGGTGTTTGCAGGCCATGTCCTGTTACATATTGTTTCTGTACTTTGGGCTAGCAGATTGCCTGTGTTGATTTCTTGGGATAGTTTTTCTTCACCTACCTTATGTTTGTTTCTTCTACTATAGCAGAGCAGCTCCTGCAGCTTATTGCTCCATCGTGTTAGTGGCCAGAGCGTGCACTGACTTTGAGCCCAACTTACTCTTCTTCTTAATTCATCTCTGCAATACTTGTCTGGTTGCTGCAGTTTTTCACCGAACAAACTTTCTATAATACAATGTCAGAAAATAAGAGTGCGGATCTGAGTCTAACAATGAACAAAATGAGACTGTTAGCATCAATCCTTAGCTCCCCTATTCAACAGGGGCTGAGGAACAGACTGCTGCTTATTCCCCTGTGGAAACGAGCAAACGGGAAAAGCGTGGTCATACTAACAATGGTTCCCTAGGAAGAAGGAATTGCAAATGCCCCTGCCAAGGGAGTAGAGTAAGATTTCGGGGCAGCACTGTTTCTACTGTCTGAAAAGAATTTCTGGTCCCCTGTCCTCTATGATACAAAGAAGGTTTCGTCCTGTTTACTATAGTCTGTCCACTGACATTGATATTGGCTCTTTGTGGGGGTTGGAGGATCAGGGGTTTATAGGGCAGATTAAATACAACCATTTGTAGCTCAGACTTGGAATGTCTCAGCTGGTACAAAGCCCTCAATTCTAATGGTCTCTAGTCTATTCGTTCACAGAGAGTCTTGTGTGGAGTCCTTGTCCAGTCCTAAATGTGTCCAAATCTCTATTAAGAGCTGGCCCATGTATGTGTCTCTGCAGCCAATAATGGCTGCCTTAGGACTACAGGAAACCAGAGAGATTGAAGGGCATTGCTCTTGTCTCTAGTGTACTGTGGGCTGTGTTCTCTGGTCTTGCCACCAGCACACGATCCAGGTGGAAGGCCCTCTCAAGGCCTCCCATCTCAATGTTAGCTTATAGTACTTACAGTTTAGCAACAGTTGGCTTCCCATCATAGTGAGACAGTTCGTGGCTCATATCAGTTTATCTAGAGTTTAGGATACAGACAATGAGTTTTCTTTATCAGAACATAATTTTCCTCTCTTGCTTCTTCAAACTGCTCTTTATTTTCTTCAATTCTCTCCTGATATTCTTCCAAAAGCCACAAAGTGTTGGCTAACATACTCAGTACTCAGAAATTTCTTATGAGTTTGGCAACGTTCAAGGTATTTTGACATCTGATTCTCTTTGTAAATTATCATAAGGAGGAATCTTACCAAATTTGATGGTGGTCACAGTATCATCTTTTCTGGAGATCTCTACTTCAGTGACTGACTGCTAAGGTTTCCATAGCCACTGCTTGGTTGTTAAGACAATTGCACCCAAATTGCTTTAGAGTTTTGTTTCCATTCTCCTTCTTGTGGATATGCTTATGTTAATTTGCTATCATGTTCAGTGAGTTAAGAAATGATGGGATGGCTTAGTGAGTCAAGGCACTTTCTGCCAAGACTGATGACCTACGTTGGAGTCTGGAGCCCCATGTGGTGAAAGGAGAGAGCCAATTCCCGCAAATCATTCTGGGACCTTCCATATATGCTATGGCACAGAAGTCCACTCTTCTCACCCACAATGAATAAATTAAAATGTTCTTCAATTTAAAAATGAAAATATAGGCATTGCCTTCCCTCCATGGAACAGTTCGGTTGAAGACAGTTGAGCCAAAGTGTATGGGTACCTCTGCCATGCTAACAAAAGGGTTACAGGATCAGCCTGTAGGAAGGGAAAAGGTATATGCAAATATTTCAAGGAAAACATTTAAAAGCACACCTGTCTCCTTTGCTCTGCCATTTTTATTTCAAATTTTCTCTTCAGCTCTTTTCTTAAGGTTGGTCTTGAAGCCTATCCCTGGTCTGATGAAACTCCATGGGAACTGGCCTTGGATGTATACAGGATGTCTCCCTGGGAATTACCTTTATCCTAGTAGACAGTATAATAATGCCTATGTCTATGACTTGTGACCTGTGTCTTCATAGTGTTTCCAAGCAGATTCCCTTCTAGCTCTTGAGTAAGGTGCAGTCCTACCCAGACAGCCACTTTCTAGGAGGGTTTTCACAAGGCAAGCAGAGTGTGCTACCACATAAGACACGGGGGAGGTAAGACATCGAACACATGAAATAGTAGAAGGTTCTAGAAGGAAGACAGCAGCATATTCACAAGACCAGGCCAGAACTGGGTGAGTCTTGGCTACCTTTACTAGCCCAGGCTGGGCTAAGTTGATCAGTTCTGTTACTTGGTCCAGGAATGCAGGAATGAGGTAAGACAACCAAGGAGGAAAGCCAAAAGTTTGCAGTGCAGGGGAGCCTCCTCTGGGAAAGATCAAGTTCATGGAGAGAAGCTGACTCTATGAGTCCCCAGCTCTCCCTAACCTGTAAATGTCCGTGAACATTGAGCAGCCTTTCTTTTCAAAGCACTTTGGCAGAAAGTGCGTGTTGGGTTTCTTTCCTGACACGTCTAACAATTGCAAACACTAGCACTGTCTTTATTATACAAAACCATGTTGTGAGAAGATGAATGGCTTCAAGAGTTATGTAGAAAGCCTCAACCAAATCCTCCTTACTGAGTTCTGTTCTGTTTTATGCTAGGTGGGAGATTGTACAGGAACATGGTAGAAAAAGCATTCTTTTCCCCATCTTAAAAAAAAAACCACAATTTTTAATTTACAGAATAGTAGTATCATGTGTCATACAAACAGGGTGCGAAGAGATATGAAATATCATACAGCCTAATTTCTAAATTCTAAAAATCATTAATTTGCAACATTGGAGAAGGGGTGTCTGTTCATAGTTACAAAAGTGTCTTGTGAATTAGTGCCATGTTTCTTCATGTGAAACAAGAGTTATTTACCTGATTAAATGGACAGGTCAATATTTTAAATATAAATATTTGAAATACCTACTTCTTGAAAAGGTAACAAACAAGTCCAAATAACTGGAATTGAGAGGCTAGAAAATAAATATCTCCCAGGTAAAAAAAGAAAGGTTCTTTTTATTGAAAAGAAATTCTTTTCTCATAAATATATTGTAATTATACTTTTTTCTCCCTTCCTCCTCCCAGTTTCACCTTTCTTTCCCTCCCCTCCAGATCCACTTCCTTTCTGTCTCTCATTAGAAAAGAACAGGCTTCTAAGAGATAACAACCAAGCATGACAAAATAAAATATAGTAAGATAAAGAAAAAGAAGTGTTATAGTGGAGCTGAACAAGGCACCCCAACAGGAGGGAGAGCATCCTAAGGGCAGGAACAAGAGTCACAGATACATTTCTTTCCATGGTCAGGAGTTTTATAAAAAGCTGATGTGGGATTTCCCTCTGTATGCTGTGATTACCATTGATAAATAAAGAAACTGCTTTGGGCCTATAGCAGAGCTATAGGGGAACAGAGCTAGGTGGGGAAACTAAACTGAATGCTAGGAGAAAAAAGGAGGAGTCAGAGAGAAGCCATGTAACCCCACTGGAGCCGGACTGAACTTTTCCAGTAATCCAGAGCCAAGTGACAATACACAAATTAATAGAAATGGGTTAAATTAAGATGTAAGAGTTAGCCAATAAGAAGCTAGAGCTAATGGACCAAACAGTGACTTAATTAATTAATACAGTTTCTGTGTGATTATTTCTGGGGGTCTGGGTGGCCCAGGAGCCAACAAGTGGCCAAGCAGCCTTCCTTCAGCAAATTAGTGCCAACGTGGTTGACTAAAATCCACTTAAAACCCAAAAAGGATTGAAAAGGACTTCTAGACACAAAAGAACAGAGTTTAGCACAGTTTCTTGGCAGCCACAATTTTTTTTCTAGATAAGCTTGCAGCAAGCAAGATGTCACAGGGCACAATAATAGCTGTGTGGTTATTTTGTTTTTCCCTGATTAACCAGCACAACTGGCTCTGGCTCTTTTTGGAGGTCTGGCTATGGAGCATTTAAATGGGGTTTCTGACCAGAGAGCTACAACTTGCTTAATGGCAACATAGACTGGTTGTGTGCCTAAAAATGGGGCTGTGAACATGGCTCTCAGAGGCAGCAAACAGTTCCACCACGTCAGACTGGGCAGAGCAAGCAGGACGTACCATATTTCCCCTAACAACTGCACAGCTTAAGTTTTTAAGAGGTGCTTAGCATTTTAAGAAGTGCTCCTGACAGTAAAGAATTACAGATACACAATAGGACAGATTCAGACATAATAGAGCTCTAAATGGGTCACAGTATTGGATAAATGTATGCAGGCTTGGGTAAGTAAAGAAATAAAAAGACATAAAAGGAAATAAATGGTTTATAAAAAATATAACAAAGTCTTTAAAGAGACAGAGTACAGACAGTCATAGATTAAAGGAGTAAAGACAATAAAATAATTATTAAAAAGTAATAGAGTAAGAGAAGCCAACTAAAGATGGAACATGCAAAGAAAGTCTCTATTATGTATATTATTATGTTTTCTTTGAATTTTTTGACTGTGAAGGAACTAAGTACAGAGAGACATTTCATTGTATGTGCTACTAAGCTAAACCAACATATATATATTTTAAAGGTCTCTTGATTTCAAAATATGAACCTAAGGATAAGTTGCTTTGGAAAAGAGGTTCTTCTTTTGTTTCTACAGAGGATGAGAACCTGTGAATTACTTCCAGACTAATATGGCTTGATGGACCAAGACCCCCTGAAAGATACTGTGAATAATCCCCCAAAATTGCTTTGCCCAACTGCTGACTGAGAAAAACCTAACACAGAGAATACACCATGAAAGACCTGATTAACAGCACCCCAATCAGCAGGAAGTAATCTAGAGAACTATGCCCAAATTCCAAAGTATTGTTTATATATGTTTCTTTACATTTAAAGGGGGATATGCATTGGTATGGATCTTGCTTTATTGATACAAATTGAAGGTCAATTTTGTTATATCACATATATAGGTATATATACATATATATTGTCTTTACTCCTTAATCAAGTGCATATATATATATATGCTCTTGATTAAGGTATTGTGTTTCTTTAGCTCATTAAAAAAATTACATTAAAAAATGTAATGTATAATTAAGAAATATAGGGTAATAGATAATCATCTATAATTGTAAAGCTTGTAGTCATGTTAGTTAGATTTTCTAGATGGACAGATATATATTTCAGATGGATAGGCATTCTCCTAACCTTTCAAAGACTACAGAATATGGCATTTAAAATGTTTAAGAACTTAAGACTTTTATGACAGTGAGACACATCTGCTCCTGACAGCACTAATCTACTTCAAGAGGCAGATGGGCATTGAAGAGGCTTCTTATTGAGTTTGCTAGTATTAGGGCAAGAAACTGCTCTTGCCTGGACTGCTTGACATGCAGAGAAGTGACTGCTGAACTTGACTAAAGGTGAGACCATCCTTCAGGGTTCTTGCTACATGAAAGATTCTGCCAGACATTCTGCAGGGCACAGAAGAAAGTGACTGACAAACTGCCAACAGAGGCAAAAATCTTTTAAATTTCCTGCTTCATGGAAAAATCTGCCAGATACTATAGGCCTGTAGGCTGATGATGGATGCCCCAATGGTACAGAAAACTAAACTGAATACTGGGAGAAAGAACGAGGAGTCAGAGAGAAGCCATGTAGCCCCACTGGAGCCAGACGGAATTTTACCCAGTAAGCCACAGCCACGTGATGATACACAGATTAATAGAAATGTGTTAAATTAAGATGTAAGAGTTAGCCAATAAGAAGCTGGAGCTGATGGGACAAACAGTGATTTAATTAATACAGTTTCTGTGTGATTATTTCTGGGGCCTGGGTGGCTGGAGTGCCAGCAGGTGGCCAAGCAGCCTTCCTTCAACACTGAGCTAAAAGCTATAAGATATATGCAGAGGAGCTGGTGTAGTCCTGTGTAGGCCCTGTGCTGGCTGCTTCAGTCTCTGTGAACACATATGAGCCTTGTTCAGTTGATTCAGAGGGCCTTGTTCTCCAGATGTCCTCCATCTGCTCTGACTCTTGTGATCTTTTTGCCTCTTCTTCTACAGGGTTCCCTGAGCTCTGAGACATTTGCTGATGACCTTCTGTTTGGTCTCTTTTTCCACATATGTAATGAATCTTTCTCTGTCCTGCCAGCAGCTCCCCAAGTTTTGTGCCACCATTGCCCTAGCATATTTTTCAGGCAGGACAGATCATAGAACAAAGGTTTTGTGGCTGGGTTGGTTTCCATGTTTCTCCTTTGTTAGCCTGCAGGCTACCTTCTTGCACCAAAGAGACCAGAGCATAGGGGTAAAGGCTCCATGTAGGCACCAGCTCAACTTCTTCATGTTCAATGAGTTGTGTGGGTGCTGTCCATGGTAATGGGTTGCACTGTAGGTTTGGAGAGAGCAACCCTTTGACTCTGCAACAGCCTGGGTTGTTCGGGAATTTCTGTGGTGCCCTATTGGCCAATAAACTCAACTGAATACAACCTTGTTCTGCCACTGGAAGCCTTACCTGGTGACAAGCAATGGAAAGTTGAGACTCTGTAACCCCCATTGCCAGGAGTCCTCTTTAGAATCACCTTCATACATTCTAGAAAGTTTTCACTGCACTAGGCTTCTACACCACTCCACAAATACCCCTCCCATTCTAGTCATCTCTCTCTCCACACTCTCTCCCTTAACCTGTCTCCTCCCCCGCCTGGAATCACCCCCCTACTAGCTCCCTTCTCTATGCCTGTCCCAAGTCTGTCCATAAAATCTACTCAATTCCCTACTCCCAGGTATATCCATATGTCCCCCCTCGAGCCTTCCTCTTTCCATAACTTTTCTGAGTCTACAGGTTGCAGTTTGGTTATCATTTACTTAACAGCTAATATCAACTTATAAGAGAATACACACCATATTTATCTTTCTGGGTCTGGGTTACCTCACTCAGGATGATTTTTTTCTTTAGTTGTGTCCATTTGCCTGCAAATTCATGATGTCATTTTTTTTAAAGCTCAGTAATACTCCATTGTGCAAATGTTACCATATGTTCTTTATCCAATTCTTCTGGGATATCTAACTAGGTTGCTTCCAGTTTTTGTCTATTATGAATAAAGCCACAATGAACATGGTTAAGCAAGTGTCCTGTGGTAGTATAAAACATTCTTTGGGTATATACCTAAGAGTGGTACAGCTGTGTCTTGAGGTAGATCAATTCCCATCTTTCTGAGGAACCACTATATTGATTTTCATAGTGTTTGTACAAGTTTGCACTCCTACCACTAGGAGTTATTGATTTTAGCCATTCAGACAGGTATAAGATAGAAAAGTGATTTTGACTTGCATTTCCTTGATGGCTAAGGATGTTGAACATTTCTTTAGGTTTGCTTGTCCAATTCTTATAATAAATGTCTGTTTGGATCTGCAACCTATTTTTAATTGGTGTGATGGCAATCCTTGGCTGTCAACTTGACTATATCTGGAATGAACTACAATCCAGATATGGAAGGCACACCTGTGAGGGTTTTTTTTTGCTTGAAGTAGATGAATCTATTTCTAGTCCAAACCTTTGGGGTAGAAATACACACACCTTTGATCTGGATCTTGAGGCAGGAAGACACATGTTTTTAATTCAGATCTTGAGGCAAGAAGACACACCTTTATCCTGGGCCACATTTTCTGCCAGAAGCCTATATAAAGACTTAGAAGAAGGAACTTTTGTTCTTTGCCTGCTTCCTTTCACTTTGCTACCAAGTCCATCCCAACACTGGCATTCGAGCCTACTTTTTTGGAATTCTAGTGTCTACTGAAGATCAGCTGAGACATCCAGTCTTGTGGACTGAGCAACTTCTAGATTCTTGGATTTTCTGTTCATAACCTGCCATTGGATTAGTTGAACTCTAGCCTGTAAGTGATTCTAATAAATCCCATTTCTTTCTTATATAGAAAAAGAGATTCAGTCTATAAATCCTGCTACTCTAGAGAATCTTAACCAATAAAGCTAGATTATTTGCTTCTTTTTCATATCCAATTTCTTTATTTCTTTATATATTTTTGCATATTAGTCCTCTATGGGACGTGGTGTTGTTAAAAATCTTTTCCCCTTCTGCTGCTGCTTTGTCTGGATGATAGTGTCTAGAAAAAAAGCATCCTTGCTTTGTCTTGAGAAGTTCCTTTCTGAGTTTGTTCAAGTTTCTCTGCCCTGCACTGTGGTGTGGTAAACAGTGCAGACACTTACAAGGTCATCTTTGTGCTCTTGGTGGTGTTGTCTTCATTAAGAGATGGTTGGTTTGGAAGCCAGCGACTCCTGCTTTGATATGGCAGATCTCAATGCTCTGTCCCCTCTTCATATTTTCATCTCTGTGTTCCTCTGTGTTCTCTGACACCAAGCTCTACCACTGTCCTGAAAGCCCAGGTCCTCTCCACTCTCAGAGGGAAACACTTGGTACCTTTCTTTCTCATTCTGCCTGAGGAAAGAAGACAAGTTTCGTCACTGTGAGTGCTGCCCCTGACTGTTCTGAATTCCTTTTGTAAGGTGGTCTTTCTCATACTTGAGGGTAAGACCTGGCTGTTTAAAAGCATTTCCCGGGGGTTTGTTCCACAACTATGACTCACCTGAAATTCATACTCTAAACCATTTCCAGCCTCGAACCTCCTCTCCCTCTCCATAGACCTTCAAAGATGACGCAGTCTTTTGCCACACTAATGGACAATAAAATCTTACTGTCCAGAAACTTCTCAGTAGTGCTTAATGTGAACAGCACTGCATTGCTCCCAGACGTTTCGTGACACACCCTATTTCTAGATATCGTTCATTTTTCCAATTGATATGCTCACACATCTCCTCATATTCTTCTTACTCAGAAATCCTGAATTTTACTTTTAGATTAAGACAAGAGGAGGTGTGACTCCTGCTCTGTATCCCACCGCGGGGGTACAGGAAGCTGCACTGTGTCTACCCCAGATGAGCTTGCAGAGAGAAGTACAGCATGGCAAGCAACATCTGCTGAGTGCTGGTAAAACTCGCCTCACAATTTGCTTTCATCCAGCTAAGGAGGGGGTTTTCTACCTGGGCTAGGAACCAAAGGCAGCTTCCATCTCCCACTGGGAACCATTGAAGGATGAGAATGTTGCTGTGGGATTCTTTTTCTCTCTCCTGAAAATAAGCAAAACCACACTGCTCAGATTTGCTGAACCCAGCAATGTTTCTCCCTTCTACACAATGCTTAACATGATGGGTGTTTCAAAAGGCTCCGTTGGTTTTTGCTCATCCAACACTCTCAGAAACCTAATGTGACGGTTTTATTGGACCATCCTTCAGTTCAAAAGCGCCACCCCCATCTTCTGTTACTGCATCATCAGAAGAAAATGAAAAGCTCACTGTATTGAAGTGACATCTAAAATAATCCAGTTGTTTGGCTACTAAATGACACTGGCTCAAAAGTCCCCTGTGCCCATAGTTGATAACTCTCTGCAACAAACATCACAGAAGTGGAGAAAAATAGGGAAAGTAGACAATAATCTAGGATAAGTACATTCTAAAATAACAGCCTCAGCCATCTTGCAAACCTTTGGGGAATGTAATTGATTTCCACTATGACAGAGTGCACAATTTCTAACAACTCCAGTAGGATGCTACAGGGTTTTGATGATGCAGGAGACGGTAGATTCGTGCTGCCTCTGGTTGGCTTAACATGCCTGTAATATTTTAAACTACTTTCAAACACCAGAGAACAGCGATTTGTGAGTAAAATCAAGAGTAGAATATTTAACTACTACTAAGAAAATGTCTGCATATGTGTGCTTTCTCCTCATTCGGGGGCATTTAATAGTTAAAATAAATCAATTCACACTTTTTGAATTTCTTTTGTTTTACTGCCTAAATTATATTGCACATAGTAGATTAATAAAATGTTTAGGGGAATGGAAATATTTCTGAATTAGAGCTCTCAGAACTTAACTTCATAAAGAGCCAAAGCAACAGGTGTGTAGCTATATCCTGAGGTGAGGGACCATGGGAAACCCTTGAAATTGACATAAGAAAAGTGGGAGGGGGATTCACAAATCACAGTCCTCTTCATGAGTGTGCAACAAACACCAAATCCAACTCAAGGATAGAAATTGTCCTAATCTTCAGGAAGGCGTAGTCACTCGTGTACAGGAAGGTTGCAAATACACATGCACAGGAAACAATCTTTACTATGATATATTACAGCTAAACAGTGAAAAGTACAGTATGAAGAAAAAAATTGAATCTGTAAGAACAGCATCAAGTTATACCTGAAGACAAGTTCTTTAGAGTACAGCAGACTTCACAGCGAATAGCCTGCAGGCCAGCAGGACCCGGGAAGGTACACTATGAAGATGATAAAGAAACAACTTCCAACCAAGACTACTCCCTTAGAAATGGAGAAGTAAAAGTAAGTATAACCTGAGGAAATTCTTAAGCACCAGATGGACCTTATTTTAGGAATGCCTAAGAGAATCCTATACCCAGAAACGGGGAAAAAAGATTGCAGCCATCATGACAAGTGTAAATCCCAGCACTTGTGTGCAAATATGTGAGAAAAGTAGAAAAATAAAGCATTGTCAGTACAGTAACCACCAAACTTCAGCGATGGAAAGAGTTAGGGAAATGACCAAAGAATACTCAGAGCAATTAGAAGAAAGTAAATGAAAGGACCGACATAAGTCCATAGCTTTTAAGAATAATTTAAACTGCAGTGATAAAGACTAGATTTGCTGTATTAAGCATTAAGACTCTCCAGCAAAGACACTTACAGACTGCAAGTGACAGGGTGGAAAATGGCATTCCAAGGAAATGGAATTGTGATGAAGGCAGAAGTGGTCCCACTTTCACCAAGGAAAAGAGACTTTCATATTTAAAAAGAGCAAAAAAAAAAAAAAGACAAGGATGTCCTTTGTTGTTCATACATACAGAATTTCTTGCCAGTATGATGAATTCTAAGTTATAAAGAGACATTATATAGTGAAGGCCTCCTGCATGTCTACATCCATAGGGTTTCCTCCAGTATAAGTCCTTCTATATCTTTAAAAAGAACTAGGATAAATCAAAACTTGTCCACATGTGTGATGTGCAGAGGGCTTCTCCAATGTGAATCTCTTCATATTGTTTTATAGAACTAGAAATCGCGAAAGGCGTTTTCCTACACGGCTTACACACACAGATTCTCTTCAGCTAAGTTCTTGCATGCGCTATAAATCCTGTGTAGTAAGACTTGACAGGATCGTTTACACTTACAAGTTCACTCTCCACTGTGCTCTTTCCTGTTGTCTGGACTGCCTAAGAGAGCAATGAAGGTTTTCCCACCTTATGTGTCTACACAGAATTTCTTTGACGCATGAATTCATCGTGTACTTGAACATCCCTTCTCACTTAAAGGGAGCTTTCTAATGCTAGTTAAGCCCTAAGTTCACAGTGTTCCTCTCCAGTGTAAGAAATTTCATGATTCTGAAAACATTTGAGACATCTGAAGGATTAATCACACTGGGTACATCTAGTTCTTTGCAGTTTGGGGATTATTGGGAAAAATTGGTGGCTGTAAGAATTTTATGACCCATCTACAAAGAATTATAAATCAGCAAGTCCAGCCCATGTTTGTACTCAGTGATGCTCTTCATGACTGTGTCATTCTTCAGCTGCATTGCCTGAGTGGATCAGAGTTCAGCAAGACTTCCTCGCAGGAGTGATGCTCTATGTGGGCACACGGCCATACCCACCATTGTGTCTTCCTGGGTGTTTTTCTCTTGTACTAGGGCCTTCTTGCATTCCAGCCCCCATCTCTTGTTTCTTCAACCCCTGAGGCCCTTCACTGGCTCAAGTCTTCTTAGTAGATGTAGTGTTGTTCCCATGCTTGTCCTCACTGTGCTCACTGTTTGATGCAGAGTCTCCCATCTGCTGGTTTTGTCTCTCCCAGCTTAACGTCCCCTACAGGCTCTACTCAGATTATTTACTCAATCAAGTTTTTAAAGATAACATCTTGCTATGCAGTGCAAGCTAGCCTCAAACTTACTAGGTAACCAAGGATGTTGTCAAACTTATGGTTATCCTCCTGTCTCAGCCTCCTGGCTACTGAAATTATAGGCATGGGTCACTACACCTGGCTTGTCAATTTCCTGCATTAAAAAAAAACATTCCTGTCACTGTTCATGCTCTTCAGTAAAACAGTAAATACAGTCCCATTTCTGTTGCTTTTTCGCCAATAATTTTCTAGATTCCTGGGACCGGCTAGTGCAGTCTTTCCAGTGTGAGGTGGTAAGACATTAGAATGACATTTAACATAGTAAAACAACAAAATAGGATAAAAGAGGATTTATGCAAAATTGGAGCCCTCATGATCACTGGTAACAGCTGCACATGGAGACCAATGGGGAAGGACGCAGACTCCCTGGATGCAGACTTCCTGCAGCATAGCTGCCTGCATCCTGGTGCCCAATCCATGCGGTATATGTGGCAACATACTTTTGATCTAGTTTTTCTGTAACGAAGATGAAAGTTAAGGGAGGGTTTTATAGCCTTTGCCTTCCTGTTTTATGTTAGATTTTATGGTTTTGCATTCCAAATTCCATTACAAAAGTTGAAGTAGAAAAAAAAAATCAAAAGCTCAGAAAGTTCCTGGGGTTTTTGTCTGGAAGCGAGACAATGAAATCTAACAAGATTTCATTAAATGTAACTACAATCAAAGGCAAAAGTTTTCTATTGGTTTTATAAACTTTATCCCTAATGGGAAGATAGATTCATATTCAGGCTTAGAATAGATTTATTAGACCCCCTGAAAGGCTTCTGCAACAATTGATTTATGTTTCAATGTAGTTCTGCCCCATAGGAATTGAGTTTCATATAAACCCAAAGTTGTGAAACAAACATTTCATGAAGCATAAAAAAACTGAGCTTTTAATCTTAATTTAAGAATGAACAATTGGTAGAAAAGCAGGTTGTTTTGCCACGGCTGCTTCACCATAGTTTCTTCAAAAATACCTTCAGGGACTGGTACTCGCGAAATTAGAATTATGCACTGAGGGCTTGGCTTTCGTCATGGAAACCCAAAACGCCATGCCCTGGGCAAGGTTTAGTAACTGTCAGTGTTTTTTCTCACTCCTGTGGAGGGAAGACAGTAGGGAGACACTGAAGGCTCCAGTGTGGCTGGGATACTTTCTCGCAAATGGCTTCAGAGCAGAAGAGCAGACAGTGGAGCTAGAAGGTTCCTGGGATTGGGGTGGGGTGCTGATAGGTCAGAGGCGATGGGAAAGAAATCTGCTTCATTAATAATATGGTTGATGCTGGTTATAAGTGGATGAGCTTTAGAATCCTCATGGGAGCAAATCTCTGGGTATGTCTCCAAGAGATCACCTAGATGAGGTTAGCTGAGCTAAGGAAGCCGTCTGTCCTAAGTGTGGCTGAGATCCTGCACTGAGCGAAGAGGAGAAAGCAAACTGCCCGGGGTCCCCATGGCCAAATATCAAAATCAAAGAGCTAGTTCATTTCATTGCAGTTTATCTCATGTTTGTCTTTCCACGATGTCACAGTTTATTGAATATCAGTGAAATCATAAACTGCATTGTTTTCATTGGCTTCAATTTGTCAAATGATCCTTATTTCCCTCAATAGCTGGCCTTTGGCAAACACAAGTTCTTTCATACCATTTTTAACCACTAATATTAACTCTCAGATCACATATCACACAGTTAATCCATCCATCCATTTGTCCTTACATTCATCCATCTGTCTGTCCATCTGACTGCCTGTCTGTCCACCCATCTGTCTGTCCCATCCATCCATCCATCCATCCATCCATCCATCCATCCATCCATCTGTCCGTGCATCTGTCCATCTATCTGTCCATCTGACTGCTTGTCTGTCCACCCATCTGTCTGTCCCATCCATCCATCCATCCATCCATCCATCCATCCATCCAGGTTCTGGCACGACCATAAAAGGTTTGAAGATGTCACAGTGAAGATTAAGAGATCAAAAAGGCAACGGAGTTACTGCAGTTGGTTAGCTAAGAGAGTAAGGAACCAGCTGTAGGTCTGGAGGAGCACAGAGTTTCCAAGGGTTGCAGAGTGGCACCTGGGCCACAGCCTCGAGTCAAGATACAGAGGCAAAAGACTACAGAGATGGGGTATAGGGCTGATTCCAAATGGATGACTGGATGAGGGGACAGACAGTAGTCTAAGTAGGTTGTGTCAGCTGTAGGAACAGCTACACTTCCTGGTGCTCTATTATGGAGAGAAGCGATGATCCATACTGCTGTGCAAAAGTCAGTTTCTTGGTCTTATTTTCATATAAACACCGTAAACCAGTAACAAGGATTATGTTTATGAAAATGAAAAACTGAAGTTCCAGGGCTGGAGAGCTGGCTTCATGATTAAGGACTGGCAGATCTTGCAGAAGGTAGGAGTTCAGTTCCCAGCACACACAGCGTGTGGCTCTCAGAGGCCTGGGACTCTAGCTCCAGGGGATCAGACACCCTCTCCTGCTCTCAACAGGCACCGGGCACTGGCACACACGTGCACAAACACACACTTCACATAAATAAAAACCAATCTTCAAAACTAAAGTCTAAAATTCCCTTTCTAAAGGAGCATGTACTTAGTGTCTTTCAAATAAGAAATATCTACTTAAAAGACAAACCAAAACCCTCAACAACTCTAATAAGGAAATCAGCGAAGGAAACAAGTTAGAACTGGCTAGGCTGGCCCCGTAATTCAGTGATGTCCCTAAACAGTCTTGAGATTTGCATCAGCTCAGAGATAGTCTGGGAGAGGAAGCAATGAAAACCCTCTCTCTTGAAGCTGTGCCATCAGACATCACAGGGTATTCTCACTCAGGAGAGCAAGCTCCCACACCATCACAGCCCAGACCTGAGAAGGTTGCTTAGGCCAACTGGGAAAACACTGGATACAGACCCAGATACCCAAGATCTTGTTTAACTGGACAGCAACAGTTAAGACAAGCAGATTGCCCCATCCCGGGAATATACCAATTTATTTATGTGTTTGGGTGGGGCAGCCAGGGTACATGTGGAGGTCATCTTCCACCATGTAGGTCCTGGGGACTGAACTCAGGTTCTCAGGCTTAGTAGCAGGTACCTTTCTAATACTCAACAATGCTGAGTATTTGCTGAACTTTCCTTTATGAAATATAACAACAAAAACACAGCTGCTTTTGTATCTTTTGCCACATCCCTCTCTTCAATAGGACAACAGTGCTGTTATTTATATGTAGGAGACCTAGTGAGTGAGATACTAAGACCTGAAATGGGCCCTAAAGACCATCCCCTGTAGCCTCTGCCTCACTGCAGTCTTGCCACTGGAGGGTTGATTGTCACCATGTGTCATTGGTACTTTCCTAAGCAAGTGCCACCATGCATGGGTATGCAGTGTTACCTCCCCAGCCTCTTGTTTTCTTTGACATAAGTACATCCGTTTAACCTACAGGCTCTGACACCAAAACAGTTGCCGGCCAGGACATGTTGAAGGCTTCTTTATATGACTGTGGCTTCTAGACTTAATGTTTTGTTACAAAGTTTGATTTTAATTTTTCCAAGTTAACTAGGTGATCATTTTCTTTAATGGGCAAAAACTAAATTCTTAGATTGGCTCAGTGGATGAAGATAGTTTCTGCCAAGCCTGATGATTCAAATTTGATCTCTGGGGCCTGTACAGTGGGAGGGGAGATCCAACTCTGGCAAGTTTTCCTCTTAACACACAGAGAGAGAGAGAGAGAGAGAGAGAGAGAGAGAGAGAGAGACAGAGAGACAGAGAGACAGAGAGACAGAAGATAAATGAATGTAATAAAAATTAATATAAAAACTATTATTCTATATATTGCCTAATGAGCACACCATTTGACCTGCATTTAATTAGACATTGTCAAATGGATGTGGTCATGTGCTCACAATCTTGTTGACATCATCTTCTGATCTCCTAATCACTTCAACTGTCAGGAGCCCCCAGAACGTCACAGGACACAGTTTTCGATTCCAGGGGTACAGACATTTAGATCAAGTCAGTTCTGTTTCCACTGGGGACTGGCATGCATTTATATAGCTCAGTGGTGTTGAGCAATATATAGGAAGAAAAGCTGGTGGGACTTTGTTCAAAACCACAGGAGAATCAACATTTCTAGTTCCCGAAACTTCCACACTCTTCAAGTCCATCTGCGGAAGAGTCAAATGTGATTTACCCCAGTGTGGCTGCTGGATATAACCTAGATGTTTTCACGGGCAGTATTTAACCTTTAAGAAGGTTGTATTTCGCTAGGCAGTGGTGGCACACTCCTTTAATTCCAGCACTTGGGAGGCAGAGGTGGGCAGATCTCTGTGAGTTCGAGACCAGCCTGGTCTACAGAGCTAGTTCCAGGTCAGGCTCCAAAGCTACAGAGAAACCCTGTCTCGGAAAAAAAAAAAAAAAGAAAAAAAAAAAAAGAAAACAAAGAAAACAAAACAAAAACAAAAAAAGGCTGTATTTCTAAAATCCAAGAAATTAATTTAGTAAATGAGGACTGAAAGTCCTGCTGAGAGGTAACACAACCAGGAGCTCTCTCTTCTCCATGTACTTCTTTGGCAAATTCTTTTGTCTCTGAAATAAAAAAGGTCATAGCTGCCTCTGAACTTCCCATCAAACTTAAAGTATTTAAGCTCATTAAGGCCTCTTTGCAAATTTTATTAAGTGTAAACATTGAGTGGGATAGTATTTTATTTCTCACTAACCTTATTGCTATTGCGATTTACAAAATATATTCATTTTGTCGTAATGTATTTGATAATGTGTTTACTGTCAGAAGCAATTTCTAGCAAGGCACAGGGCTGGGTCTGCGCTCAGATTCCCCCCTTTGTGATGATTGTTTTATAACTTTACAGAGTATCCCAAGGGAGGAGGCAGAGGACCACATAGCTTCCTTCCCTACACAGAGCCAAAGTCCCAGAAAGATGGAGGACGCGCCTGCCCTCTAGTGGACATATGGAGAAATGGGGCGGTATTGTCCCTCTCGAAAGAGTTTGTGTTGGATTTCACAGAAATGTTTCGTATCTTTTGAGCAAAATAGCACCTGTTGTCTCGACTATTTTGGGTAGATACCACGGGGCTTATGTTCTGTGATAGAATGCAGGTTTTAGAAAGTGGTTTGGAGAACGTGGATTAAGGAACAGGAGGGACGCTGTGTAAAAAAAGCCTGGAGCCTTCACAATAATTTGTTTAAGAAGAAATGAATAGAAAACTCATCAATTGTTCATTCAGTATTTAAAACTTAAAACCAGAAGTCTCTGGGGCTCAAGGAGTTGTTCTCCAGTTTTACATACGGAGTGTTTGGCAAAGAGAGAACATGTCTTTAGGAATGTCCTGGAAGATAGGAGAGGAACAGCTGCTGAGTGGGAGGACGGCAGGGGGCAGGGAGCAGGCGGGATGGAGGACAGTACACACGGGAAAAGGACGAGGTGTGGGGGACAGTCCACACGGGAAAAGGACGAGGTGGGGGGGACAGTCCCCACGGGAAAAGAACGAGGTGGGGGGGACAGTCCACACGGG
>JABTXL010012463.1:15476990-15527646 GCA_025134845.1 Neodon shergylaensis | reverse complement strand
CACACACACACACACACACACACACACACACACACACACACACACACCTCTTAGACACATAAAACAAAGATAAAATGTTTAAAAGCTACGGGCTGCTTAGCACTGTGGGGAAAATGTGTGCTGTGCTCACACTTGTACAGCCACAGCGAGGGCCTGCAGGTGAGCCTGGTCGTAAGTCCAGAGGTTCGGAAAACGGCTCTGTTGGCAAAGTGCTTGCTGTGAAAGAACCTGAGTTCAATTCCAAGAATCCTTAGACAAAAACAATATGGCGGCACCTGTTTACATTCCCAATACTGAGGAGGCAGAGACAGGAGGCTGCCTGGGGCTCCCTGAGGCTCTCTGGGGCTTCCCTTGGGCTCCTGGGATTCCCTGAGGCTCTCTGGGGCTCCCTGAATCTCCACGGGAATTCCTTGGGCTCCCTTAGGCTCCCCGAGGCTCCCTGGGGCTTCCCTTGGGCTCCTGGGATTCCCTGAGGCTCTCTGGGGTTCCCTGAAGCTCCATGGGAATTTCTTGGGCTCCCTTAGGCTCCCAGAGGCTCTCAGGCCTGCCAGCCTAGCCCACTGAGGGAGCTTCAGGTCATTGAGAGATGCACATATGCACACATACCTGTACTCACACACTCCCACTTGCGCACAGACAGGCACAATACGTACATATATGACCCGGCATGTACATACACACACTTTTAATTATTGACCGCTATTCTTCTTTATTGACTTAGCCCTAAAACCATAAATTTATTTAACTACAATACGAACATTACATATCTCATGTTTAAATTGTGTACTCAGACCACACGTCATCACCTAACAGACTATAAAGACTGCGTGTCACCAAAAGGTCTCTTCACCTTCCTCTGCACAGTCCTTCTCCTCCTGTCCCTGCTGTCCTCCTCCAGAGGCACACTTGCCTATCTTCTGGTACTATCAGGTACTCTGGGCTTCTGATATGAATTTGTCTGGCATGCTCTGACTTCAAAGTCTCCCCAGTTCATTTGTTTTATTGTTGAGTGCTATTTGAAGGCTGGCATGTAATAGGATGCATTTATCTGTTCATTTGCTGAGGGACATTTGGGGTCGTTCAGGCACAATTGAGGGTCATTACAGAGACCGAGTCTGTGAGTGCTTGGGAGCCAGTCTTCGCAGGGAAAGATGTTCTCTTTTCTCTTGAAAAATTACCTAGGAGTGTGATGGTCGCCTCCTCAGAATAGTTGAACCGCATCTGCTCTTTAAAAGCCTGCACAGTTGCTTGCATGATGTTTTCCCGTCTTCCATACATACACACGTCTGTGTATTTTTGTGTATACATTTACGAAAGCATGCATCTTGTTTTCATAGCTAAGAAAAGCCATGAATATCACAAGTCAATTTAAAGTAGAAAAATACAAACTTGGCCTCTGTTTCTACTTAGTAACATAGATACTCCTCAACTTTTAATGGATATTGTCATGGAAACCAAGTATGCGAAAACATTATAAATTCTATGTGGTTCATGTGCCTAGCCTACAAAATATTGAAAGCGAGTCTGGCCTAAGTGTACTCAGAGGATGATCTTAGCCTATGGTTGGCAGAGTTGTCTATGTCAGCTTGTTTTATCTGTTTTCATGGCTGCATCTTGAACTGTCAACACAGTCTGCTGCCCAGGTTTGGCCTTCCTGACTGTGTGATTGACAAAGATAAGACAGAACTGTGTCAGAAGCAGCTGGCACAGGGAGTGACCACCTTAGCATCTGAGGCGTGGTTTCATCTAAGTGCACCCTAAAATCAAAAGCTTGTGGGTTTGAACCTCATAACCTGCGGCCCTCAGCACACTGCCCTACTCTGTAATGTTGAGTTTATCTCCTGTGGATGCTGGAGGGACAGAGACAAATTCATCACCACCAACTTCAAACTACTTATGTTAAATAACTTAAGCGTCATCGGGTAATTTGTGGAAAAGAAAGGAATGAAAAAAGACTTCTATTTTGCCAAAACCCAAGCATGATGAAACACCCTAGGAATGAAAATGGCTTGGGTGTCTCATAATTGTGTCACTTGCTTACGACAAATGCACATCTCAGGAAAAACCAGAGTGGATTCGATTTCAGTGTTCTGTCCTAAATTCCGCCATGTGTTCTCACTTTAGGTTGAAGACTATGTGACTACTGCATTGTGAACAGTAAGATTCCTCAGGAAGCATCTCCAGCCCAACGCCGCTGCCCAGAGGCCAGAGCTCTCGTTTACTTTGGTGTGTCATGGTCTGGGCTCAAACAAGTTCTGCCAGCAATTGAGGTTGTACTTTATCATAAGTCTTTTTTTGGGGGTGGGGAATCTCCTGAAATCTCACAAAGTCATGAAATCTCTTCATGATTTCCAAAGAATGAATGTAAAGGCCAAGAAAGACTCAGTTCAATGTGTAGAAACCTTTCTACTCCGTACCAACTGTGTGACCTCACGGAAGTTACTAGACTGCTCTGGTGGCTATGAGGGAGGCATATTGGAATATATGTTTTTCAAAGCTTAAGGAAAATTTAAAATAATGCATTGGGAACAAAAAATAAGAACAGAGAAATCTATAATAGAAATATCCCCTTTCTCTCATCAGCAGGAAAAGCGCCCCTCTTCATGCCTTGATGCAGATGATATTTTATGCCTCTCAGACTCCCAGCTGTTGGAAGAGTTTCTCAAATTTCCAGAGAACTTGCGTGACTCCAGAATGGCTTCTGGGACCTCACTGAGTTAGTTACTCTTCTTGTCGCTGGGACAGGATAGTGCACAGAAGCAACCTGGAGCGGGGGGGGGGGCAATTTCCTGGGGTTCATGGTTTGAAAATATCATCCATCACGATGGAACAGATGCCTTTCTTAGCAGACATGAGTTACACCCATGAGGCCTGTACCCCAGCCACCCACTTTCTCCAGCTAAGCTTCACCTCCTAGGGTCCCATAGCAGCACCCTGACTGGGGACAATGTTCCAACACTGTCCAACCGTGCATCTCTGTGCTAAGGCCAAGAACTATGATGATTACAAATGTTAAAGTGATCCATGCTTTGCTCTTGAATTTAGGATTTATTTAAATGTCTGATTATGCATTTAGGCTAGAAATACGTATTTTTATCAAAACAAGATGAGCCTCTACTTAATAATCCTGGGTTTGTTGGAAGATAAGGTACTTATTTAAATAATAATACTTCACTATATTAGTTAAAATACTCAAAAAGATTGAGCACCGTGTACTGACCAGGAACAAACCAAAGTCTTGGCAGTAGGTGGGACCAGCACAGTCTCTGCTAGTCTCTGAGCTGATTTACAATGTGAGCATAAGTCGCTGCTTCAGGGCCTGGCAGGGGTTGTGGATGCAGAGCAGAGGCCTTTCTGCTCAAAACCTCTAGTCTGTAGCTTGTCAAACTGAATTTTGTTTTTAAAAAAATCTAGAACATTGTAGAAAAAAATGTTTTATTGAATACAGAATATCCCTATGTAGTATATGACTACCATTGAGTTCCTTTGTAAGGTCATGCCAGAGCCCATAGCAAGTACAGACTGCATGAGGGCGGAGTTCACACAGGCGTGGAGGCAGCCTCCTGAGGTGGTGAACTGTGTATAGGAAGAAGGTCAGGGCTCCCAGTGTGGGTGCGGCTCAGCTAGTCGAGTATTTGCCCAGCATTCGTGAAGCCCTGAGTTCAATCTCCAGCACTACGTAAACAGCAACGCACGGGGACACCTGCCTGTAAGCCTAGCCCGTGGCTAAATAATAAGTTGAAGGAGAATCTGAGCTACATGAGACCTTGAATAAAAAGCAAAAACTATTAAATTTATCAAAGGTCAAGTTCTAGTTCCACTGTGACTCACTATGTGGAGTTCTGGTCCTCTGTCTCCGTGAACAATATGAGTAGTAACGGTTCCCACAGTGCAGACAGAGCTCATGAGACGGCTGTGACTTAAGGGCTTGGAACCCGGCACAGAGCTAATATTGTCTTCAGTTTCTCACTAACAGGAAAAGTTTGTTCACTCGACAGACACGAAGCACTTTCGACAGGTCAACTTTGAGAACCTGATCAGGACATGATACCACATATCTCCTTGGTTACTTTCCCCGCTGATTTCCAATGCTCCCTTTCCATCTGTTTCCTGGAACATTGTTGCTGTTTTAGAACTCATGGCCCTGGAGGGGAGCTCCGCAAGCATGGGCACTGCTTTTCTGTGTTATAGGTCAGCATTTACGCCCAAATCTTTACCTTGAAGGACAAAACGCATTATTCTCCAGACTGTGAGATTTTTTTTTAAAGATTTATTTATTCTGTCTGCATGTGTACCTACAGACCAGAAGAGGGCACCAGATCTCATTACAGATCGTTGTAAGCCACCATGTGGTTGCTGGGAATTGAACTCAGGACCTCTGGAAGAACAGTCAGTGCTCTTAACTTCTGAGCCATCTCTCCAGCCCCAGACTGTGAGAATTTGAAGTCTCTAAGGGAGAGGCTCACCTGCTTAGGCTGAAGAGCCAGGCATTTTCATCTTGTTGTCTTTTCCCTCACTCTGACAGCCCCAAGGCCATCTTAGTTTTATTTTCAGATATGATCCTTCCCCTCTCCCCATATTGTGGAAATGCTCGCGGAGGGCTTAACCCTCCTCACTAAGCCGGCATTCCCAGCCACCGCCTGGGCTCTCTGCCAGCTCATCTGACCCTCCTGGCCATCTGCGTCCCAGCTGCTCCCAGAGTCTCCTAAACCAAGCTTGCCAGGATCTTGCAGGTCCCATCGGGTAGGGTTGCATACCTCGCCTGCAGTGTCCGGCCAGCAGGCCCAGTCTCATGTGTGTGGCTCCCACATCTGTGAGAACATCGTACACTACCGCCTGCTTATTCTCATGTGTTTTCCCATGCTGTCTGTGGGCCGGGTGTGGCACCTGCCATGGCCTTGGCCCTCTTTTGCACCATCTAACCAACTGCCTGGAAGGGTCTATTCAGATGTCACCTACTTACTGAGTCTTAGAGAGAAGCCTGCCTGAACCCAGGGGTTGGGCTAAATGCTCCCCATCAGGTCCCTCAGCCTGATCTTGGTATTTTGGTTTCTGGGCAAAATTATTCTTTATCATCCTCCATAATATTAGACTGAATAAGTAGACTATACTAGACCGGATTGGGATGTTCATAATCGATAGTGAACCAATTACTCAAATTGATAGCACTTGGGTGAGACACGCCACACGGTTCCATAGTAATGAACAAAACAGATACGCGATTTGTTTGGCTTCAGGGTCTCTGTCTCTAAGACACTCCCCTGCCTGATGTGTCCCGAGAACTCCCTGTATCCATGTCTATGTGGGTGAAACGGGCAACAGCCATGTGCCAAGTTGAAGTCTAGTCCGTTGTCTGTTTGGGACTGGCACTTCTGCGGTCGAGAAGCCTTCTCAGCTTTAGGTATAGCTTGAAAGTCTCGGTAATTAGGGCTCTTGGCAGGAAGGTGCCATAAACAGATTGGCAAAAGTTCAAAGGCTTTTATATTACTCTGCATATGTGTCTGTATGTGTGTGTGTGTTTATGTATGACTTGTATGTTGTTATGTATGTTTGTGTTTGCACATGTGTGTGTCTATGTATGTCTGAGTATGTACATGGTATATTGTATATGTGTGTGTGATTGTGTGTATTTAAATCTCCACGCCCTGCTCCAAGCTGCCTCAGTGTTGGTTAGTTTTAAAGACTATTTAAGCATCATTAAATCTTAATGGGAAATTCCCGAGCCAATCTGTGTCTCCAAACAATTGTTTTGGCTAGAACAATCCTTTGCTTTTGTTCTGACCTTAATAAGCTTAGGTTTCCCTCCCCCGCATGCTTGAGAACTCATACTCCCTGACATGAGGAGAGAAAAGAGTGTTCTATGGGGGAGACAGTATGAAAACTCATGCCTGTATTAAAAACTTCGAGTCTGTAGATCTGTGGTGTAGGTCTTGTTTCAGAGTTTTGAGTATGCCCTGTAGAAGTACAGTTTTATGTTAACGGCATGCATACGCCTGTAGTTGGGACACTGAAAATGTTACTAAGAACAGTTGGTCCAAAAGACAGTTTGAAGCCCCCTAGAGCATTGTGCGATCACGTTACAGGCTTTATTGAGTAGGTCTCGTTAAAATGAGCTTCTCAGGATAGTTAAACGCGCATTTCAGAGTCTCCTGGAGGATTCTCAAGGTTCGGTTCCAACAGCCCTTGCAGCATTCAAGGCCTTTCTCAAGCCAACTGGCCAGGTGTTCTGACTCTCCTGGAGGAGGCGCATCTGTGTGGAAATGGAAGCGAATGCTCCTCCGGACTGAAGGAAGGATGAATGTGCACGTGTTTACATTCCAATTCCAACAACGTATCCAGGGAAACAATGCATTTGTTTCTTTTCCCATAACAAATCCAATTTGGAAAAGTTTCTGAATCATTTTCTCTTGTTTTTCACAGCTATGTTTTATCACAGAGTGAAGGTTGCGGACTTTTTCTCCTTAATCGTGCCACGCAGGGAGGAGAACATTGCGTGAGCCGAAGCGTCTCAGGCTGTAGCTAATCAGCCGACAACAAGATGATCTCTAGTCACGACTAGAATATTCTTAATACCGAACGAAACATCAGTTACTAAGCCCCGTGTCATTTCTGAGAACAGAACTGAGCACAGGAACTGAGGAAATGGAGAAGGAGGTTGCTGTGAAGCTTATTTCAATTTGGAAGTTTTGTGACTGAAAATAAAAGTGTTCTCATGGGAAGACAGAAAACTTATCTGAGTGGAGCGAACATTCTCGGCTTCCAAGTTACAATCCCCTTACAGCTGTTGTTGCTGGCAAAAGAGCTGAGCTTCAATTTAATGTTTTATACTTTAGTCAGTGTCTCTCGCCCCTTACTGTGGCTTTCCTCACCGACTTCCTGACAACCACTACGACCTCATCTGTGTATCAACTCTGTGTTATTTCGTTGACTTTATTTACTGTGTGTGCATGTTCATTTGTGTGCAGATGAGTGTGTAGGACAACCTCAGCTGTCGTTCCTCAGTTTCTCTCCACCTCGTCTTATGAGGCAGGGTGTTAACAGAGACTGCACTTACGTTTTCCAACCTTCCAATCTCAAATAATCACACCGAAACCATATTAATTATAGCATTGTTATGGCCAATGGCTCGGGCATATTCCTACCTAGCTCTTACATCTTAAATGGACCCATTTCTATTAATCTGTAGATTTCCACAAGGCTGTGGCTTACTGGTAAGATTCTAGCATTTTTCTCCTTCAGCAATTACATGGCATCTGCCTGACTCCGCCTTCTTTCTTCTTGCATTCAGTTTAGTTTTCCTGCCTAGTTATATTCTGCACTGCCATAGGCCAAACCAGCTTCTTTATTAACCATTGGTAATAAAACAAACTTACAGCATGAGGAGAATCCCACATCAGCATAACCTCTCATATATACCTGGAACTAGCTAAGTATACTATAGGCCAGGCAGTCAGCAAGCCCAAGGACCCTCCTGTCTCTGCCTCCCCAGTGCTGGAATTACAAGTGTGTAACAGCATGCTCAGTTTTGTACATGGATTCTGAGGACTGAGTTCAGGTCCATGTGCCTGCACAGAAAATGCTTTATCAACTGAGTTGCCTCCCCAGCTCAATATTGCATTGTGTCCTGTGTCTTCTCACCCTTGCAGATCCCAGGTCACCATCTCATACATATCTTTTACTCTCTAACCTTGTCTGCTCCAATCTGACATTAAGCCAGGATCCTGAATCATATACTTTCAAACCCTGTGCCACTTTCAAAGCTCTCATGGAGATAAAACAGTGTCTCTTACGCTGTGCCATTTCTTGGTTTTTGTCTTCCACACCGCTCGGGCAAATGTGGGATCTAGCTTTCACAGCATGAGAAGGGTCCATGCAAACTTCCAGAGGAGGGAAGCAGCCACAAACCTATTCAGTTATCATGCCTATGAACCACAATAACCAGCAACATGGCACAGTAACCCTAAGGATGCAGTAGGGGCATGTGTACTTCGGCAGTAACCAACAGCTACTTGATTAGACTTAGGACCACTCAACAAGAGGGAGATAGTGCCTGGTACTGGAAACCTAGCCAACTACTCAGGACTAGAGAGGTCATGGATCTTTACTAACCAGCACAATCCCTAACTACAGCCCAAGTATCTGTTCTTAAACCCACAGAGAAGTATAATCCTCAACCCTAATCAAGGAAGCGTCTCTTTGCAACAAACAGAGACCATTACAGAAAATGACAATGGATCAAAATGCATAGAATAAGTTATAGTGTGGGGCCCAGTCCCAAATGACACATCTACAATGCAATTTTCTCACCTAAGGCTCACAGAGGTCATTTCAGAAGAAGGGGAAGAGAGATTGTAAGAGCCAGAGAAACAGGAAGTTTACTATGAAATGTGTCTCCTAGAAATGCCAGAATCTACATCAATAAAATCCCACCAGAAGGACCACCTAAATGTGATCTGAACAATGGTACCAACAGTGAACATGTTAACATGGAAGGAGAGATCTCACAGAGCCCCAAACCTAGACAGAGAATTGCAGGCAACTGAGGAATGCTGACAATGGGACATAGTCTTTCCCAGGGAAAAACACACCAGTTTGCTATCTGATACTAAGTGGTCACTCTTGAAAACATACAAACAAGTAATATAGACTGATTAGGTAAGATTTATATACTTAGTTATATAGTTAGGGCTGTGGTGTGTGTGTGTGCATTTAAAACAACAATTGATGTGGCCCTGCTGTAACCAAGATCTATGTTGATTACCATAGCTCCCTAGACCATCAAGGACCATTCGAGCCCAGGCTGCTGCCTGGGACCATGTCTGAGTCCTTATTCCTACCACAGGCAGGTTCTGTATTGATGTCTATGTTGCCATCAAAGACCACACAGATGACTGAGGGCTGGGCTGAAAGCTGTGACCTTGAGGGTGCTCACGGGCTGTGCCACCTCCAGAGCCATGCTGATCTGAGGGGCCTGCACTGTCACCACGTCCATGATGTCATCTGGGCAGAGCCGCTGCTAAGGGCTTTGTCTGGGTCTGTGGTTCTACAGTGGCCAAGGTTTGAGTTGATGTCCATGGCACTTGTTACCATCAAGGTCCATGGCAGAGGACCAAGGTCTGAGACCGTGCTGGTACATGAGGCACATGCTGCCCCTGGGGCTATACTGACCTGGGTGGCCTATGATAACACCTGGGCTCGAGCTTTTGATGATGGCCATGTCTGGGTCTGTGGCCCTGCCGCAGCTATAGGGTTTGTGTATATGGTCATAGCCCATGTTAGCACAGGGGACACGGAACCATGCTGTGCTGAGCCAGCCATGTTCTTTACCCACCCTGCCAGAATATCCAAGAGGAACCCCAGTGAGAGGCGGCTAACGGCGGCATAGCAGAAGCCAGAGACCTCAAGCCAGACCAATGACTCGTGGCAAGGAACACTTCAAGTAAAGATGAATGAAACAAAGGGTAAACTGTGTGTCTCAACGGGCCACACTGCAGCTTCCACAAGCTTCTCTTTTTTTTCTTTTGTTTAATTTGCTTTTGTTTTGCTTATGTTTTTTATATTTGGTTTTGTTGGGGGTGGGGAGGCTGCAAGGGCAGAGGGCAGATGTGAGGGGATGGGGAGATGAGTGGGATCGGAATGCACCATGTGAAATCCACAGAGAATCAGTAAAACTTATAAAACCCACCACCAACAGCCAAAAGGAAACAAGGTCATGAGTTTGAGAAAGAGCAGAGGGAGGCACATGGGAGCGACTGGAGGGAGGAAAGGGAAGGGATAAAATGAGGGGCGTGCGCATAGGAAAGCTGTGTACCCCAAACAGCAGTGACGGGGGTAAAAGGACAAGAGGCTAGCTTCTCGAATGTTCTATGTAACATGTGATTTCTAGTTTATGTATTTGAGGGGGAGAAAAGAGAACAGAAATTAATGAGCAGATGACTAAATGAATGGCAGAATTAATAAAACATCATTTCACTTTTTGCCAATCAATGACGGCTTCAGTTCCCACCACATCACAGTGTCACGTCGCATACCAGCCCGATACCAGAGACGGGCGTTCTGCCTTTTCTCGGGTGAATTTCATCCCTAAGGAAGGAACAGCAAAGACTAGACCGACACCTTCCATTTTCAGGTGCAACATCCGGGTCAAGCGTGTGGCCATCCCTCTTCCTGAAGTCATGAGCGATGAGCAAATCCTACCATGTGTTTCCATTCATGAGGCGGGAAATGTGACTAGCGTGGACATTGTTCACGATGTCTCAGAAGTATGTGTCCTTGAGAGGTAAGCTCTTCGAAAGATAAGACGGAAACTGACGTCTGTCGTGGTGTTAGAAGCTGCGCCTTGGCGGCCTCAGATCACAAGCTGTGCAAAGAACCCCTGAACAATCACAAATACTCTAAGATTCACAGATAAAAATGCTCTAAACTCAAAGAATACTCTTCCAATTTTCACTATGCTAATGTTATCTTTTAAAAAACAAATTGTTCTTCCTGTTCCAGCTGTTTGTTTTCAGTATTAAATTGTTTTCTATGAATTTGGAACACATCCTTGAAAGCATTTTATGGCAGGAAACATTTTGTTAGCATCTGAGTTTATGTAATTAAATGGAAATTATAAAGGAAAATTTCGTTAGTTTAAACAGATATGACTCTGTTTGATACTGTTATGTCATTTCATATTAGGAAGAGAGTGGAATATCTTAATATTTTATAGCAGTTAAAAGAGTTTTATACAATAATTTTTGTTGTTTTAAACACGACTTTCATTATGCACGGAAGCTGTCAATATAAAAGATTTAACTCAAAGGAAATTTAGTCATCAAATTGTGACCGCATGAATACAAATGTTAGTGAAATAGTACGAACACAAAAGTAAATGACAAGCTCATTTGAAATTATTTTTTATTTAAATTGTCACTAAAAAAATGAGGCTAAAAATTGCTAAAAAGTTACAGTGGGGTGTACCACAAGCAGGATGAATATACATGGTGTCGTTTTCAGTGTAATCACTAAATAATAAAAATTAAATAACTAAACATTGAAGGGAGAAAGTCATTACCTGAAGAAACCCCTAAAGTCAATTCCTCTGAAAAAATCTGAGAGATGGGGTAGCATGGGTTTTGTGCCCACGGGCTCTCATTTAAGCTTCCCAATACGTTGGAAGACAAATCTGTGAACCCATCTTGATGTTTTTTTAATATTAACTGAAATAATGAAAATTAGATTTAGAATCAACAAAAATAAATTTTGTTTGAAAAAAGAATGCCATAATGAAATATAATTCTTTGTAGTTCAATAAAAATAAAGGCCAAAAAATTCTGATTCTTCTAGCAAAAAATATGAATAAAAAGATCTTATTGTTGGCTGATGTGTTTTATAATAAATGTCTTCAAAGCTCTACACAGATGCATGTAGGGCAACGGCTTTCTTTTTCTTGCTGGAGGACTTCACTTAGCCGTGTCTTCTCATTGTATCCGCAAAGGCTCGTAGCAATGTGTGACACTCCAGGAAGAGGATGGCTCTGTAATTCCCATGCTTGTCCCAGAGAAGACATGGAAGCTTGGAATTCAGCATCTCAGGCGAGCCACTTCTGCCGGATCCCTCCTTTCTCTGAACCCTCCTTTCTCCCCGACCTCCTTTGCTTTGCGTACAATCTTTGCTGGCTGGGTTAACTGCCTGATATGTCTTTCTGAGTCTGGGTTACCTCAGGATGATTTTTTTTCTAGGTGGGGGGTGGAGGAGAGGAAAGGGGATGGGAGAATGAAACAGTGAGGGATCGGGATTGTTGAGTTGGGGGCGGAACAGAGAGGGTAGTAATGAAATAATCTTGATAGAGGAAGATATTACGGGGTTAGAGAGAAACCTGGTGCCAGGGAAACCCCAGGAATCCACAAGGATGACCCCAGCTAAGACTCCCAGCAATAGTGGAGAGGGTGTCTGAACGGGCCTGCTCCTGTAATCAGACTGGTGACTACCCTGTCATCAGAGAACCTTCATCCAGTACCTGATGGAAGCAGATGCAGAGATCCACAACCAAGCACTGGGCTGAGCTCCAGGAATCCAGCTGAGGAGAGGGTGAAAAAATTATATGAGCAAGGGGTGGTGGGGGAAGGGGTTTGTCAGGATCAAGAGGGAAAACCCACAGAGACAGCTGACCTGAGCTTGTGGGAAATCATAGACTCTGGACTGACAGCTAGGGAGCCTGCATGGGACCTATTTAAGCCCTCTGCATGTGGGTCACAGTCCGGTAGCTTGGTCTTTAGTGGGGATCCTAGCCGTGGGTCTAGGACCTGTCCCTAATGCATGAGTTGGCTCTTTGGAAACTATTCCCTATGGTGGGATGCCTTGCTCAGCCTTGATGCAGGTGGGAGGAGCTTGATCTTGCCTTAACTAGACGTGCCATGCTTTGCTGACTTCCCTGGGAGACCTTACTCCATCTGAATGGAGGAGGAGGAGTGGATGGAGGGCAGGTAGAAAGAAGGTGGGGGGAGGGAATGGAGGAGAGGAGGGAGGGGGAAACTGTGGTTGGCATGTAAAATAAAATAAAAAGAAAAATATATAAAAATAAATTAATTTTTTAAGAAAGAGCCTGAGGTGGTCAGGTTTGCTGATGTTTACCTCTGTCGTCATGGTTACAGGGCAGCAGCTTCAGCAGGCAGTTAAACCCATTTGGCCATGGGCCTTTGCAACAAAACCTGAGCTCCCAGTTTCCAGTTGTGCTTGGAGCAGGAATTGGCTCTGAGCCCACCCTGCCACAGGGTAACTCGAAGCCAAGTCTACACCGTGCACCCCAAATGAGCCAACAGTTGACACTGTTTTTTCAAACATGATATGCAGTTTGTGAATTGGAACATGAAACCAAGAAATAAAAGTGGAGGATTTGTTTAAAAGCTTTTTCTTTTGCCCTTCTGTTCTTACAAAGCATTTCCATCAATGCTATATTTTTCCTTAATTTCTTCCAGCCCTATCTTTGATTAAATAAAGAAAGCCAAGATACCGTGGGCCCCAAAGACACAAGGTCAAAGACAAAAGCTTATCTGTCTCCATGAGGTCTCTCCAGCAATTTTGTTTACTAATTTTCTAAGTTCTTCCCCCATATCTTTTGACCGTTTCCCAGGAGCCACTGCTCCTCAGAGAGGCAGTCACATGCAGAGTGGATGGCTCTCAAGTTGGCATAAGGAAGCTGAGCTTACTAAATTGGTGTGGTTGTCATTTTCTGTCCCGAGAGGAGCACTCTAATTCTGGCTGTGGTTTTGACATAACTGCTCGCTAGCCTTGCTATAAAAACTTGCTTAAACCGCTATGAATTAAAATGCAACTGTAAGACCTGTTGTGAGATTAAAATAGAACCAGACAAATTTAGTATCTGGAATTATACCCAAAAGATGTGAGGCTTGAGGCTACAGAGATGGCTAAGAGCACTTTAGTACTTTTGCAGAGGAGTCCCAGCAGCCATATTGGGTGGTTTACAACTGCCAATAACTCCAGCTTCAGGGGATCTTACACCCTCTTCTGTGTTACACACACACACACACACACACCACCTATCTCTTCCCTATTTAAGAGAAGATTCTGTTTGCTCACCCTAAACTCAGGATGCTGCTGCCATGCTGGTCAGGATGGCCGATGTGATGGTGGTGGGGGACGTGACTTCTTATAGGCTTTTTAGTCCCACCAGACTTACATGATGTGTTCTGGGAGACCCAGTCTCCATACACCTCAGGAAGTGATGAGTGTTCACTCTACCCATAGTATAGCTGAACTTAGAATTGACACTGTCTCGAAGATCAACTAGAGAAAGATTTACAGGCTTACCTCTAATAGTGCCTGGAGAGGGGAAGGGGCTGGCATCATTGTCTAGGCTAGGATGAGGGCGAGGATGCCCCATTACCCCCGTGCTTCTTTCGTTGGCTCTATTGTCATTGGTTAAAGTAGACAAAGATTATTAACCTAAATTTCAATTGGCCAGCATTCTCATCTCTCAGGTCCTGGGTCTCATGCGGAGTTCCTTCTCTTTGCAAAATGGACTGTAAACCCCAGCTGATCCACCTGAAAATCTATTTCTTATTCTCCCACCTTCCACAATGAGTCACTCATAAACTTGTTTTTCACAAGGAACACAGCCTACTGACGCCTTCCCTCTGTGACCATCACTGGGGCTCAAATAATCCCCATGTGTGAGGTTTTGGTCACCATCTCCAAGGCCATGTTTGTCCAGAAACTAGATGCAAATGTAATCTGCTTTGGACCCATAGCAAGGCATAACTTAGGTAGGCAGAGGAAGCTAGGCTGAATGCTGGGGAAAAGAAGGGTGGAGTCAGAGAGAAGCCATGGAGCTGCCAGAGTCAGACACGCCGACTCTGACTTTAGCCAGTAAGCCACAGCCATGTAGCAATATACAGATTAATAGAAACGGGTTAAATTAATATGTAAGAGTTAGCCAATAAGCAGCTAGAGGTAATGGACCAAGCAGTGATTTAATTAATATAGTTTCTGTGTGATTATTTCGGGTCTAAGCCAGCCGGGCAGCCGGAAACAAACAAGCGGCCCTTTCTCCAACAGTCAGCAAATTTCTGGTTAGTCTCTCTGTGGCTGAACATGCCAGAGACATGCTCATTCCCTGACAGACTTTTTCATGCTGAGGGATAAATGATCCAGTCCTCTGCTAGAAACAGTTCATCCTTTAGCTGTCTCAATGACACAGTGTTTCCACTCTTGGGGTGCTTGGCTGCACTCTTCCCTCCCTGTCACAGAGTTGGGGTGGGCAGCGCATCTCTAGACCTGAGATTGCACTTTGAGGCAAACATGCGTGGGTCTGTCAGGGGGCTGGCAACCTCACCTCTGGCCAGCTTCTCAGCCAGCTCCAATCTCACAGAGCAATTTTCTCTTCTAACGTGCATTGCAGTTTGGGTGAGCTTGGGCTTGTGATCAGCAACCATCACCTCACGCACCCCCAAGCCAAGCTCATCTCTGCAGCTGGTTCACACTTTTAACCACAGGCATTACAGCTGAAGGAGCCAGCACTCGGAAACGTGTTTGTTTGTAAGCAACCCCGTTCTGCAGAACCCAAAAACTGTTCAATCTTTCTGAAGAAGATAAGGTCCACCAATACGCTGTCTGAAAGACTTAAAGAAAGAGTAGGAAGCTCAGGACTAAAGCACCCAAGATTCAGCATCTTGTTACTCCATGTGTCCTGCAACACAACCATTGATGTACTTCTCTAGAGGGAAAAAAAAAACACTAAGTAAAATAAGGCAAAGGCTGCAGAATATGCTAATCTTTTGGTCAAGAGAATGAAGGAAGCCAAAGGAAAAGGCCAAGAACAGATGCCAAGAGATGCTGTTTTTTCTGAGAGGGTGTGCTTCTAGTCAAAAGTCTGAGTTTGGTCAAAAGTAGGTTTTTAAGAGGAACAAATAAATGTTCAAACCTTGAAAAAGTCATGAAGGAAGTAAGGAAAGAAAGAAGGGAGGGAGGAAAAAGGAAGAAAAGGAGTGGGGGAAGATAACAAGAACCATGGTGGCATCGATGTTTCAGGCACTTCCACTGTTATAAATAGGAAAGAATACTCTGGCTATGTGCGTGGCATTCCTTTGGGAGCGATGCTCATGGTGAGAATGTTAAGTGGACCAGCTGTTCAGGCAGACAGCCCGGAAGCTCCTCCAATGATTAGACTTAGACATGGAGTTATCCCATGATCCAGCCCTGGGTGTGTGCCCAGAGGATCTGCAAACATATGTCCAGTTAAATGTTCATCAAACACCTATTGAGTTGACGGGATGTGGTATGTCTACACCGTGGGGTATTACTTGCCTCTGAACAGGACTAAAATGCTGCACTACTGAGAAACAAAACCATGGTGGAAAGAGAGGTCAGCTCTCTCGGCAGACCACGTATTATAGACTGCAGTTTAACCGAGGTGGGCAAAGCCAATCCAAAGTGGAGCACCCAGAGTTGCGTTCTGGGAGGAACAGCGTGACGGCTATGGTGCATGACACTTTTGGACTTCTGTCTCCAGTTCCCCTTGGTCTATAACAAGTAATAATCCATCCTCAGTTGGTGAGATCCTCCATTTCCAATGAGTGAACTTTATATATAAATTACTCATTAGAAAAACTGTTTGCAGCAGAGGACAACCTGACTGGGTGTAACTCAGTGGCAGAATGCTTTCCTAGCATGTGTGGAGCCATGGGTTCGATTCTCAATAACTAATAATAATAATAATAATAATAATAATAATAATAATAATAATGATAGCAGTCTCTTGGCCACCAAGTCAGAGAAAATGCTTTGTCTTATACTACAGGGATGGAGTGGCAGCTGGTTCATGTGGAAACACGAGGAACTTGTGGTTATTCCAATTAAAATAGCATTAATGCACAGAGCACGGTGCCCATAGAACTGTTCAAAGAATTAGGGAGGTGAATATGATGTCTCAGCCTCTGGTTTTAGGTCATAGCAGGAACAGTGGAAGAGAAAGCTGGAACACTTTGGCCACTAGGGGTCAGGAAAAGGCTGAGGATGTGAGGCTAACCTGAGCCTAATTATCCCTAAGCACCAGCAGGTGGGTGACTTCTTGAGGAATTAGATTCAGGTTTTTCCTGAATGAATTTCTACTGACAGAGCCTAAGGTTACCCTCACTTCAGGCCCTCTCTAGTCTCTGGTTCCTTACTAAGCCCGTGGTCACCCTCACCTCTGGCCTCTGGTTTCTTTTCTCTATTTTGCCTTTCAAATCACAGAAAGTTTCCTCACAAGTAGAATCTGAACCACAGCTAAAATAGGAAAGACATGCAAAGGGGTTTTGAGCGAAAAACCCATGGTATACAAGAACACCAAAGACGTAATAGAAGTCCCCAAAAGAGTAAGAAGGTAAAACTCCAGAGCTAAAATCTCTTGGAAAATTCCTAGAAAATGTAAAAACGCAGAGTATCTCCACAAAAATGCCAACGATGTTTATATATAGGAAATGCATGGAAATAGATGGGATGTTTTCCATGTCAATGTTGAGAATAGACATACGAGTAAATGTTTGGGAAAGTAATTTTGTATCACCAATTTACAAGAAAAAAAACTTGATCCTATTAGAAATCAATACCAACAAAAATCAACAAAAGATTTTTAAAATATTTACAGAATTTGACCTGAAAGCTGTCTGTCTGAATGCTGACGAGTTACTCAGAAACCCACTGAGTCATTTGCTCACACATCAAACTTGAAAGCATCCCGTGAACTCTTCAGATCCAATCTTACTCAGAAAGCTGTAAAAATCACGTTTCTAATGTATCTCTAGGGGCATGAAGCAAACTAAAATTCTTTTCATTGATAACGTGATTCTGTGTTCTACAAAATGCTCCATCCTTTTTCCCAAGCTCCCCAAGGGCTGGCAAAGTGAGTCACCCCCATGCTGCTATGGGCACTGCTCCACAGAACTGGGTGTGCACTGTGTCCTGTTCCTACTCTGCTCCCAGCGAGTCAGGCAGCTGTGTTCAAAGACAATCTCAGGCCAAGCGTCACCCACGGCCCCTGCTCTGAGTGTGTAGAGGAGACTCTAGAGGGAGGAAGCAGTTAATCTTAGAGCAAAGACAGAGACACAGGGTGGGAAAGGAATAGAACAGCACGGTTCTGTGGGGGCCACAGAGGAAGCTGGAGAAAGGAGTGGCTGAATCCACAAGACCCAATGAAGCCCAGAGATGGCAACTGCCATTTTTCTTGGTTCCCAAGGCTAATATCAGACTCCCAGACCTGTGCTGAACTCTCCATGATGACAGCCATAGATCAAAGATCCTCACGCCCTGGGCACCCAGCTGTCAAGATGGCTCACCACACCCACACTTCTTAATTCTCCACGTGTAGCAGACAGAAGAATGTCCCCCGAGCATGTCTGCCTCTGAATCCCCGAACATTACGAATGTCCTTGTTTACCTGCTGCTTTGGCTATTTGTCTTGTGACAGCGTGCCTGAGAAGATGCAGCTTAAAGGAAGGAAGGTTTCTCTTGGCTCGGGTTCGAGGGATTAGACTCTACCTTGGTGGGAAAGTCTAGGTGCAGAAGCATGCAGTGACTGGCCACATTGTAGTCACGGAGAGGAGAAAGGATAGAAGAGGGGCAGCCCCCAGTGACCTACCCCCTTCCTCTCCTAAAGGCTTGACCATCTTCCAAAACATCACCACCAAGTAGGGGCCAAGGGTCAAATACGCGAGTCTGTGGGACCGTTTCACAGTCAAAGCCCAGCACATGATGTGCAAGAGTAAAGACTATAGAGAAACTTATGATAATAGGAGCTCACATTCTTAAAGACGATAGGATTATCCCGAATGGGCCAGAGCAGACACGTGGTTTTTAACTGGGAAGAGGAGGAGCCCAGGGAGTCTGTGGAGGTAGAGAAAGTCAGAAAACTGCTGGGAGGACTGACCTGGACTCTACTAGGTCCGAAAATGGAAGGCCCCATGAGCCCAAGAATGCAGGTGTCTCTGGACCAGATCAGAAAGACCAAGGAATAGATTGTGCCCTTACTTACCCAGAAGTCATGAAGCCAAACCGTAATGTTAGCCGGTGAAATCCATCTCAGACTCTGGACTCCAGAAGGTAAGTATCCATCTGTGCACAGCCACAAAATGTCACTTGCTCCTCACCACACAAGCCAGTGCACCACGTTTGTTTCAATGGATCACAGGTAAGTTTCCTTTCTTAAGCATTTCTGGTTCTTTTCGATTTATCTAGCATCTAATGCCCCAAACTGGTTTTGCTGTCTGGTGAAGTGGTTCCGCTGGTAAAGGGGCTTGCCAACAAACCTAACAACCTGAGTTTAATCCCCTGCCCCATGTGGTGGAAGAAGAGAACAGATTCAGTCATGTTGTCCTCTGATACCCACCTGAAACCAAGAATGACCTTGAACTCCCCACCTCCCGGGGATGACAGACGTACACTGCTGTGTCTAGTTTAGCAGTGTTAAAATCTGACCCAGGAAAAAAAATTAAAAAATAAAGAAAACTGCTTGGCCTGAGCTAATGGGCCAAGCAGTGTTTAAAAGAAAAAAAATCTTACCCAGGACTTGAGGCATGTACACTAGGTGAACACTCTACCCTCGAGTTACAATCTAGCTCCTCCCACCATTTATTTATGGAATTATTTATGTTTATACATATCTACGTGAGCTTATGTCACATATATGTGCCTGCAGAGACCAAAGGAAGACATTGGATCCTCGGAACCAGAGGAACTGGCAGTTCTGAGCTACCAGGAACAGAACTTGGGGCCCTCTGGAAGAGCAGCAAGTATTCTTAACCACTGAACCACTTCTCAACCGCACATATTCTTTTACATAATACTTCTGCAAGTGTACACAGCAGGGTGGACACCTGAACTGATGTTCTAAGATACAACTGAGCTTCAAGAGAGATCAAAGCTACTGCCAGTTGGATACTATTTCACAATTTTCAATAGTGTGTTTTTAAAAACTTCTCCTGAATCCCTACTCTAAAAACCTCAGAATTAAAAATTTTGGAAGGTGGGACTGGAGAGATGGCTCAGCAGCTAACAGCACTTTCTACTTTTCCAAAAGACCTGATTTCTGTTCCCAGCACCCACATGGGCAGCTCACACACAACTGTCTGTAACTGCAACCCAGGGCATTTGCTGCCCTCGTCTGGCATCCCCTGTCACTGCACATACACACATAAAAACACATAAACTCATGTAGACACATACATACATACATACAGACAGACAGACAGACAATAGATAACTAAATAACTAAATAACTAAATAAATAAGACTTTTAAAAGGCTGAAAACCAAAATGAAGTTTTGGACTATGAGGACATTGCATAGTATGTAATATTCTGGTTTTTAGATATGGTTATTTGGTTTTTGTTATTATATGAACACTTTTACAGCAGTTCATGAAGACAGGTAGTGAAATTCTTCTTTTAAAGGCAAAATGGGGCTGAGTGACTCGCTCTCAAATATTTCCGTTCCTTTATTTTCAAAAGATAAAACAGCACAGAGCAGGGAACGCCGAAGCTGTGCCTCACCTAGCCCCCTAGCTGGACAGTGCCTCACCTAGCCCCTAAGCAGGACAGTGCCTCACCTAGCCCCTAAGCAGGACAGTGCCTCACCTAGCCCCTAAGCAGGACAGTGCCTCACCTAGCCTTTCGGCAGGGCAGAGCCTCACACAGCTCCTCAGCGGGGCAGTGCTGCTCATCTTGATGACACTCGCGTGTCTTGAACTCAGCATGGACTTGTCCCTGTAGAATCTCATCCCTATACAGAAAAGGAAGGTTTGGCCTTACGAAGTGTAGTTTGCGACTCTTTAAGTGAACAAATGATTGAATGAATGAATGAGTGAGTGAATGAGCAAATAAATAGATCGGTGAACAAAGACACCTGTCTACAGGCCAGTGTCAGGCGGAAGCCGGCAGACTGCAAGTGGTAATTTCGTTCCAAATTGAACTGAGACTGTATTCACGCGAGCTATTAGCGGCCTCATCAGAGAAGTTTACAGGCTAATTATTGTGGGGCACAAAAGCCCCAGCCGCCATCCAAGAATGCCTGGCTCACATCTTAGAAGAATTGATTTAAATGTCATTAATTTCCCCTGATGATTCAGAGTCACTTTTCACTTAGGCTTCAGGAAATGGCAAAGAGGCCATGCACACATCCTTCCTGAATCTGTTAGTCACAATGGCTGGCAATCAGCTCTTCTGTTGCCTTCCGGGTGTCACCTGGGGGAGCATGTGTCCCAGCCACCATATGGCTAAGCTGGTGACCCTCTTGCTTTTTGTCATACTAGACATCATAGGAAAATATGTCGTTCACACTCATACTCTATTCTATTAATGACTGAAAAAGAATCAGTTGTGCTCAAAGACGATCACAAGATAACCATGAGTCTAGGATTCCCTGACTTTTATCTCTTGATCTCTATGTATTTCACGTGTGTGTGTGTGTGTGTGTGTGTGTGTGAGAGAGAGAGAGAGAGAGAGAGAGAGAGAGAGAGAGAGAGAGCATGCATGTGTGTGTGTGTGTTCTTCTCAGGCACCATCCATCTTGGTTTTGAGACAGGGCCTCTCATTGGCTTGGAACTTGCCAGAGTCAGGTAGGCTGGCCAACCAGGCTATCTCTGCCTCCCCAGGGCTAAGATTATAAGTATACACTATTGAACCTGACTTTATTATGTGGGCTCTGGGGATGAAACTCAGGATGCCAGGGTGGCCCTAAGAACTTGGATTCTCTCAGAGGGGTACTAAGATGCTCAGACGGCATCTCTCTCTCTCTCTCTCCCTCTCTTCCTCTCTTTCTCCCCCCCACACCTCTCTCCTCTCCCTCCATCTTTCCCCATCTCTTTTCCTCTCCCTCTACCCAGAAAAGACAGTGTTGCCTATATCTGTGTAGAGCTTGATAAAATTTAGTGAGAAAATTCTGCTGCTGCCAACATCCAGTGACTAAAGATATTGTTTTCTTTTTATAGAAAAGAAAGAAAGAAAGAAAGAAAGAAAGAAAGAAAGAAAGAAAGAAAGAGAAGTCACCTGGGAAAGAAAACCAGGCACAACCCTAGAATGGGAAACTTCAGTGGCGTGTCTTATTCCTGTTTTTTTCTGTCTGTTGACACTCTGCTGTGCCCTGGGGAATCTGGTTCAAGGTACTGTAACTGGCTGGGGTGAAAGGACACAGACCCAGGCATACTGATGCTGCTGGAGACTTTTATCTGCACTATACTGTTAAGAACAAGTCCTGGATTTGTGCCACCGAGAAGGGGAGGGGAAAATCTATGGTGCTCTCGCAGAGGTTTTAAAACAGAGGAATCTGAGGACTGGTCCTTCTCCATCCTGTTATTTCATCCTCTCCCCCTCGCTGCTTCACCTTTGCCTTCAACACACGGTGCCTGTGGAGCTGGGTCTGGGAGAGTAGATCAAACTTCAGCGGGGGAGAAAAGAATGAGGTTGTTATTGCAGCAATGCCCAATAGAACTTGAGGGTTGTAATTGGTAAAATAGCCCAGGGAGGTGAGAGTACCAGCTCCTAGAGGGAGGGGGGCCTCACTTTGGATAGGATGTAGAGGAGAGGTTGAACTCCTGATTGATACAAAAGCATCTGAACATAACTTGAGAGATGTGGCAGAGCCATGCACGTTTCAGTCAGTAAGAAGATTGCTATTGTTTAATTGAGCAGAGAGAGTGGGTGCAGACTGATGCACTCACTGACTGTAAGGGAGCAGAACCCATTCTTCTACACGAAGCAGAACACTTTCATCTGGAGGCAGCGCATCCCACAATTCCTCTGGCAACAAGCCTTGGCTATGCAGGGGCAGACACAAAGGTCTACGTGATCCCAATCCCCTGGTCTCATTTTCTACTACTCATGCCTCTGATGGCAGCTGGGGTGACTCGTCTCGTGTCAGAGGAGCTACAAAGGGGTTTTCTCTTCGCGTTCGCCATGGTTTGTTTTCCTCTTTGATGGAAAGAAATGGCTCGTCAAAGTGAAGGGTGTGCCGTCAGCGGCACAGAAGCCCCTCATCTGTCACTGACAGCATCCCAGACTTATTCAGCCCCCTGCCCGGCTGCTGAGTGGGGATAGGGTTGCCAGAAATTGGAGGAGAGAAGCTTTCGGAAAGTGAAACCAATTGGGAACAATTAAGTTTTCCAAGCATGGAGGGAATTGGTTCTCCGGGAGTGGTGGGCAGAGCCACCACCTGGCTTCCAGAAACTTTCAAGGGCCTGTGCCAGGATAGCGTAGAACTTTCTCTTGCTTTTCTTGCTTCTCTTGGGAGAGGCTGGGAGACAGCATGCCAGTCATTACTACTGATCCAGCAGGCCTTCTGTGGGTTTACATCATAGAGGGGTGCTCGGCTTTCAGACTTGAGACTCCACCTTAGAAGCTAAGTGAGGCCAGCATGAACACAGCCCCTCATTGTCGAGAGCCACCGAGTCAAAGATAGAAAACTCATCCAACAATCTAGATGGCAGAGTCATCCGGCAAAATTGGAATTTTCTTTTAACCTTAAAGGAAACCATTTGCACAATTCGGGCTTTTACTCATGTAATGAATCCACTTAAAATTAAGAGAAATCTCTCATCAGAGATTGTTCCAGCTCCTGAGGTTTCTCTTTGTGCGGTTCATTTTGCTAATGGTCAAGTTCCTGGCTGAGGGGATCAGCGGAGCTGAGCTCCACGCTTTCCCAAGCACGGGGCTTGATGAAAGGATGCTTAATGAAGCGGAGCTAGGGTTCCTTGGTGCCTTTGATGGGAGACGGGATAGCATCAGGCTGAGGAACTTAAGCGTGATGGCGGCTGCGTGAGGAGATAAAGCAGAAAGCAGCCAGGGCCTCGGAGCTGTTTGGAAGTGGAGGCCTGTGTTTGAACAAGGACTATTTGAAACTGGAATCAGGCAGTCTGAGCTAGAAAGGCTAGTGCCAATGGCTGATGGACTCAGTGTCTGGGGTTATGTCATTCCTTCTTTTGTTGACCTTTGATCCTGAGGCATGCACCCTTACCCTACAGTATAAAAGAAATGTCTAGAACTGATGGGAAGGGGAAAGGAAGGCTCAATGTGTGTAACCCTGTGCCATTTCTTCAGAGGGAACGAGAGGAAGCCATCTCATGTGGAGGAGTAGCTCCTGTGTGATTCTGCAACTTCACTGTGAAGCACATTTTTTTTTTAAATGATGAAATCAAGGCCTAGGACTTCAGGGCCTTGCTTAGAGATAGCACCGAGCCCACCAAATTCAGGCTTTTTTAGTGGGTCTCAGAGCAGGGACCCTGGGTCTGTGTATATGAGAGCCAGAGGGTGGCATCAAGCAGTCTATGTTTTAACAAAACTTGTAACATCCCACCCTTGGCCATCTCATGTCACGAAACACATTCAGTCCAACCTCAGACACCTACATTCCCATCCCAATGCCTCATCTGAGACTCAGATCAGAATCCTAGCTGAGGAATGGAGATACAGAAAGGAAAGATGAAACTAAACCAAACCCAATGGGGCAGTTGCCA
The DNA here is from genome assembly GCA_025134845.1 of Neodon shergylaensis. Classification (NCBI taxonomy): domain Eukaryota; kingdom Metazoa; phylum Chordata; class Mammalia; order Rodentia; family Cricetidae; genus Neodon; species Neodon shergylaensis. The sequence goes on along the minus strand of JABTXL010012463.1, from coordinate 15,503,664 downwards.
AACTCCACATCCAGTATTTGAGGATTTTGGTTGTATAATCTGTAGTCTCCCCTTTCACCTTTGCGTGGCTTCTCTCTTGGGTTAGCTCCACTGCAGCTTTCTCCCGTGGACATTCCACACTCCTGAGACTTCAAAATCTCCAGTTTAGCTTGGGCTTCAGCTTCACACCTTCATGCATAGGAAGGAGTTCCATGCAGGGTCTCCGACATTCTGTTACACATTCTCTGATCTAGGCAGCTTTCTCAAACCTCGGTGCAACTCTCCATGGCCCCATAATTCTTACATCCAATGTCAATGCAACTGAATTTTTCAGAGATTAGGGTTTCCAAAGAGCTCAGAGTATAGTAATAGAAGGATGCGGCTATCAGAACACAAGGTGGCCAGGTCACAGTGTCACCACAACTTGTCATCTGTTATTCTACTTATGAACGCTCCCGTGACTCAAGCATTTCATCCAGAACAACCTTTATTGAAAGTGTTAAATCCTTGGCTTTCTACAGCTTTTCTGATGCAATCAAGCATAACCGTGCAAAGCTTTATATGTAGTAAAGGAAACTGTATAAAGAAAATTATATACATTTATGTATGGAAGATATATGCCTGCCAGAGGGCTAGGGAGAGGAATATAATTGTGTGGATTTTCCTAAGGAGACATGAATGAGTGAATTCTGCTTGGCCCAGATACAGAACCAGCAAGAGACCAGCATAATAAACCATTATTATGTTCAACATGGTAGACCAAGGAGTTTACCAGGGTCACGTACAGGAGCACAAGTAACTCTCCAAGACAGCTGCATTGCTGAAAAGCCACCCAGTGTAGAGCTCCTTGAATGACCTGCAGGCAACTCAGCACATCACAGGGTCTCCTCCAAGTACCTTGGCTGCTGTTCTCCACCCCAGCAGCTGTTGCTGCTTCCCGAACTTTGGAGAGGGGCCTTGTGAATCCCTTGGTTTCAGGAACTTCCTGTGACTTGTGAGGTGTTTCCTTCCTGAGTCCCATAAACCTCCCTCACCCTCCTGGAGGAGATTTTTCAGTTTAGAAGAAATGACTACACAGCACCATACACACACATGTGTTTTACAGAAAGAACCACACTCGGTTGAATGCTGTGTTTGGTGTACTGCCGGTAAGTGTGTTTCTGTTCAAGTTTGTCTGACACTGGAGAGGCGAGACTGAAAAGCATAATAGAATATTTCCAACAAGCTTTCTGAAATCTAGTAGAAGGCAGGGATGTGCCTTGTGCTCTAAGTACAAGAACATTGTGAATACTCCCAGAGACAAAGGACAGAGCTGTTAACTTGGCCTGGGAGGATGGGCACTGAGTAGTCCACCGGTAAGGCCATCTTTTATGTGGGCTTCTTAGGATGACTCCAACATGTTCAAGGGAGAAAAGGGAAGAGTCCAGGGAGAAAACAAATAAAACAAAAAGATGCCTGCTCACAGACAAGAAAGACAAAGAGCAAATCCCACTGAAGAAAGTAAGGAATTGTATGTAAGATGGTAAATTGGGAGTGTGACCAGCATGGGCCATAAAGAAGCCAGCGTCGAGGTCAGGAGCTGAGATTCTATTGCCAAGTGTGCAGGGCCCTGCCAGAGAGACATGCCACAGGAAAGAATTTTACTGTTAGGAAGATGTCTCAATGAGAATGACAGAAATTCACTAAATAAACATATGAAACTCTCAAACAATTAAAAACATTTTCAAGGAAGATGCTTCCGGCTTATCACTGGAAATATTTGTCTCTTCCAGGTAAATAAACAAATCTAAAGATGAAGGGATAAAAGTGGTGAATTTGGGTCTGGAGAAGCGGCTTGGAGGTTGGAAGTTCGTCCTGCCATTGCAGAGGACATGTGCTCAGATCATAGCACCCACCTGGGGCGCTCACAAGCTTCTGGAACTTCAGCTCCTAGGGTAACTAGGGTCTCCGGCCTCCGTGGGCACCGCCCTTGGGTGCACACACCCCCAACAATACATTTGTATAACCAAACATGGTACGAATGAATCATTTTAAATGGATCATCTTACAGTACAGCACTTTAACCAGTCAAGCCTTTACAGTATTCTGTAGCTACCATTTCGTATCTTAGCCCTGCTGTACTCTCACCAGAACAGGGAGAATTATGCCCAATGCTATCTATGAGCAATGTGCTTCAACTCACCTACTTTAAAATTACAGGGCATTTAAATTCACATTTGTGTGAGTCAGTCCTCTTAACTGCTATTCTGTGCTACTGTCTATTTTTAAAAAATCGCAAATTAGGTAGAAGTAAATGTGGGTGAAGGTTTAAGTTTTTTTAATGTCTTCGAGAATAACAAAACTGAAGCTATCAAGTCAGGAAGGAAACTGATTAAGAGAAAGAATAGATTTGATTAGACATTCACATCAATATCTATACAGAACAAAGGTAAGCATTAATTACTAACCAGGTTTAACACACACATTAATTACAAACCAAACAAACAGCAATAAACACTGTGTCCTGCATGCACAGCCCTTAGTAATTTAATACCAGTCATTTCTAAAGGGTAGCAGATAAAATGAGCTCTGGCAAATGGCGTGAATACAGAAATGGGCTCAGGAGAAAACCTTTCTTCTCGTCAGACAGTGTCTTACTGTACATTCCAGGCTGACCTAAATTGTGGGATTCTCCTTGCTTAATCAGACGCCCAGGCTCTGGGACCCCAGGTCTGTACCATGGCTTTCAGAGTAGCAGAGCAGCCTTGACCATGTCTGCAGATAGACAGTTAGAGATGATCACAGCCGTGCCAGGCTCACTCGAGATAATTCACACCACTTCACTCCACTTCCCCTGACTTCTCTGAAGGAATGCAAAACAGCTTCACTGGGTAGATGTGAATTCTTTGGTCCAATAATTTCACTCATTTCAAGATTTTTCTTTCTTTTTTCCTTCCTTCATTCTTTTCCTTTTCCCTTCCTTCCTCCCTCCCTCCCTCCCTCCCTCCTTTCCTTCCTTCCTTCCTTCCTTCCTTTCTTTTGAGACACTGTTTCTCTGTGTAGCCTTGGCTGTACTAGAACTCGCTCTCTGGACCAGGCTGGCCTCAAACTCACAGAGATCCAGCTGCCTCTGCCTCTTGAGTGCTGAAATTACAGGCATGCACCACCATACCTGTTTTTTTTTTCTTAAAAGGAAAATGGGATGCAGTTGGATAAACAGAGGGAAAATGAATTGGCCGGAGAGAGAAGTCTTATGGGACGAAGTCAGTGTCTCAAGAGCACTGAGGGTATCAATCTCATTTAAGTCATCTTTCCTTTTAAGTGTACCACCAGGCTCAGGATCCTTGATGTCTCTCCAAGTGAACCAGGTCTCTAGAGAGGCATTCTGGGTACCACAGAGGGCAGTGGGCTAATAATGGGTCTTTGTAAAATTTGCTTTGGAGACATGGAATTCAAAGTCATGACTTCTTTTCCCCACAAAATCTATTCTGGGATATTTAAAAAGTTGAAGACAGCTTGAATTTTTTTTTAATTCATGCATTTTTAAAATGCCATCCCTGACTAAATTTAAGCTTATTAACCCAAGGCTAGAACATTGCAATTCAGTTTTTTATGCATCTATTTGAGCTCGATAAGGTTCCAAAGCCTGGGTCTTTCGGGATGAACCTGTTCATTCAATAGGCAGAGATTAGGTTTCCAATACCCCATCTACCCCATGGGTAAACATATTTGTAACACCACTGGGAACATATGACCCTTGTTCAAAGGACTAAATGAAAAGCGAAGTCAAGAAATCAAAGGCATTTGGACTCGACCTAGAATCTGCAACCCCCATGGCGAAGTCATTTGGGAACCAAAAGCATGGAAATAACTAGAAAGGATCTATTCTCTTAAAGATATTTTTCCAGTCATTGAAAAACAAACACATGGCTGTGCCTCTCCAACTTAGCACCCTCTTCCTGTATCTCTAGCATGGCTTTCCCACCCATTTGAATTTCTGCCCGCAGGGTCTTTGACTCTTCTCTGAGGGCACTTATCTTTGCTTTTCTCCAGGAAATACAAATGCCATATGGTGATGAATGGGGACAGGAAATAGGCAGCCTTGCTAAGGAAGATCCAGGGAGGCTTCATCCTGACCCCTTGGATGGTCTTTACTGGGTCCCCAGGGCCAGCGCAGATTGGGCTGGTTTCCCCCCTTCACAGGAATGTCAACTGTCCTTGGAGTGTTTCTGAAGAGTTCTGTTATACATTTATCTATTGTTCAATCCACACTGCCATGCCGCGAAGGCAGGACGCTGCTGCATGAGGCAGGATACTGTCAAGATCTTCATAATGGTGCCAGTCCTGCCCTGCTTCCTTCTTCTCACTGTGGGAAGGGCCTCGCGAAGGTTGTGGTGCAGTTGCATAGCATCTAGACAAACATCTGTTTGAGATTTTATGTAACTATAAAATAGCAAGGCAGAGATAGAAATAAAAGGTGACACTTTGAACTAAAATTCACATACACTCAAAATTTTAAAAGAAAGAAAGGAAGGAAGGAAGGAAGAAATCTGTCCCAAAACATACAATCCTCCGGCACCAGGGAGGCAGCAGCAGGTGGATCTCTGAGTTTGCGGTCAGCTTGGTCTACAGACTGAGTTCCAGGGCAGCCAAGGCTACACAGGGAAACCCTGTCTTGATAAACAAACAAACAAAAACCCCAAACTAAAAGCAAATACAAAAACCAAAATACAACCCTGCCCCCCCAAAAAAGTTTATTTTTTGTTTTCCCCCAAGGAAAGAGTAGAGAATTGTTCTATGGGGAACATAGTTGGTAGTTCAGAAATGTCTCCTACCAGCAGCTCTGAGATAGGGCCATCTTCTCCGAGTGCTTCTAAAGAAAAACATTCTAACCTTCCCCCAAAGGCCAGTAAATATTCTGATAGAGCGTTAATGGAGAGCTGCCTCCCTAACTTGGAAAATGGCTACTGTATTACCGGACTCTCTGAAAGGAATGTTAAGAAGAAACTGATTCCAAGCCTCTGACAGAAAGATGAAGGCAATGGAGTGACTGCTAGGGAAAGAGATCCTGTGTTCCAAGCTTCTTGCAATCCGAAGATTAGAATATCTACGGATTAGCTGAAACAGGTAACCAAGAGGAGGAATGACCAGAAGTAGCTGGGTTGAAAGGGTGAGGAAATCAAGTGATTTAGAGACTGCCCTGGTTTCAGAACTGATGTAAACAAAAAAAGAGCTGGGGGCCAGAGCGGGGATATGGACGGAATTTAGTAAGAAGAGGCCAAGACTTTCTGTATCTAAGATTCAGGGTTGAAAACACTTGCCAAAAGGAGATAGGAAGAAATGAGATCAGTGATGAGCTTCGCTGTGGAATTCAGGGGCCCGCAGCCCCGCAAAGCAAAGAAGGATGCACCGCGAGGCCCGTGACTTTGCAGCTGGAAACGCACCACCCACACAGCCCTGATTTCCTGATTTCCCAGGGGGCACCAGAGCCGACATGATTCACCTGTGGGGCTGCAGGACTGCTGTTTGCCCCATCTTTCCGGTTATAACCAAAGTAACAATAAACAGCCTCCCTCTTTAGCAAGGGAGATGATCCTCACCTCAGCACCCCAGCGCGCTCTGCAGAGGGCAGGCCCCAAGAAGGAAGCGCTTGGGACCTTCCAATATGTCTTCTTTCCAGGAGGAGGCCACAGTCACAGCCCAGTTTCCAGAGAGGTAGAGAAGCTGCCTCTGCAAACGCCTCACTTTCGTTCTATGTGTCATGTCCAGTGTGTCACCAACCCCTCCGTGTGTGTCGCCCCTTAGCTCTCCTGAAGCTGACCAGCTTCTGTTTCCAGAGGAGCGATTCCCACCAGGCTTCTGGAGGAGCTTTCATGTATTTGTTCCAGATCTCCTCCACTTGCTCCCCCCATCCCCACGACACTTTCCACTTTGCTTAGAAACATTTTCAAAACGCTGATTTCATCTACTATGTCTGTTTAAAATCTTTAAATGGCATCGTCTTAATGATTGGCAGGGCAAATATTGACAAAGCTCAGATTGAAAGATGCTGTTGACTGCCCTGAAACATAACTATCTTCTACAAGCTGTCCTGATGGAAACACGGTTACCCCGGCTTCCAAACTCATACCGCTCTCTCCCCGGAAGTCCACAGACGTAGTGTGGCAGGGTGTTATTCTATAGGACACTTTCATAACTGCAGTTTTTCTATGGCTTACACTTATCCAAAAAAATGTGTATGCTACATGATAAAGTTCATGGATGGGCAGGGTAAACCTTCTTTGTCACCTAAAAGAGTCAATTACTCAGTTGGAGGATTAAACCCAAATCCTTCAGCATAAAATAACTGAAAAATACTTTGGGTTTTCGTTGCTCTGGCGAAACACCATGACCAAAAGCAACTTGGGGAGGAAATAGTTTGTTTCAGCTTACATATCCCAGTTTATCACCAAGGTTACCAGAGGAGCAACTGATGGAAAGACTATGGAAGGGTGCTGCTTACTGGCTTGATCCTCATGGCTTGAGGCTTGCTCAGCCTGCTTTCTTATAGAACCCATGACTGCCTGCCCAGGGTTGGTACCCACCACAATAAACTGGGCCCTCTCCCATCGACCGCTAAGGAAGAAAATGCCCCATAGGCTTTCCCACAGGCCAACCTGATAAATGCTTGTTCTCAGCTGTGGTTCTCTTTTCTCAGATGACCCCTAGTTTGTGTCAAATCAGCAACAAAACAAAACAGGACAGGGACAAGACTGGACCCCACAGAAACAAACGCTTGAAGGGGATGCTGCCCCGGTGTCACACGCTCTCCAAAGCAGAGGGAAGCTGCTGTGGTGGTGGAGAATTTCCCGGAGTGACAGCTGCAGCCCTGCATGGGTTCAGCAGCATCACCCAGACACCATTAGCTCATGTGGGGCTTGAGAGACTGTCCAGCTGAACACCCAATCTGGAGCCCAAGCTAGCCTGATGGTCCCCAACTTGTTGGTCAGAAAAGTCTATACAGGACCTCTTCTCTTCTCCTGTGGCCCCTTCTAGAAAGCAGCTCAGAGTTTGTGCCTGAGACGTGGTCCCTGTAACATTGTTCCTGCATGTGTCACGTTGTCGTGCGTGTGTGTGTGCTGTGTGCTGCTTAGCCTACAGTCAATCCCAGCTTTCAGTGGGACATGAAATGCCACACCATAGTGCTTTTGTCACATTTTGGGTAGAGGCACACATAGACATGAACATAGCTTAAAAATTCAGGCTTTGAAGCAAAATTTGTGGCCACTGAGGCTGCTGGAGGGTGGAACCAAACATATGACTACAGCTGATGAAGATGCAGACAGGCTACATATAAGGTTGGGGATAAACCAAGGGATGAGAAGAAGGGCTGGGGCCTCTCAATGCAAGATTTAACAAGGGGAGATCTAATTTTCCCTCTGCATAAACCTAATTGCGATGGCTTTGACTGCTTCCCTGACTCAGCCAGTGATTCACTTAACCCTGGCCTGAAGAGCTCACATTGTGTTTTAGGGTCTCAAATGCTGTGCACCCCACTAAGGAAGCTTGCGGGTGAATGAGAAAAAGACAAGACATGAGACCAGTCCTGTCCAGCTGGGCCCTGCATTAGGGAATTGGGAGAAAAGTTTTCCTTACTAACAGGAACCCAGAGACGTCAAGCAGTGCCTGCCTGTGACCCTGTGATGTGCTGGAGAATCCCAGCAGCATCAACATAATGCAGATTGAATCAGCTGTCTTTTCATCACTCTGACAAATGCCTCAGACTATCTCCTTCAAGGAGCAAGGACTGTTTTCAGAGACTCGGGTCTATGCTTACTTATTCAGTTGTCTGTGTTTCAGAGCATCAGGAAGCACAAGATAAAGGAATCCTGCTCCCTTTGTGGTTCCCAGGAAAGAGAGAGAGAATGGCAGGAAGGTACCAGGGAAAAAGAGGGCATCTAAGGAATAGCCAGTACCTACCTCCTAGCCACCTACTAGAGTTTCCAGCCTCCCCACCAACAAAAGCCCATCCAGTTATGAAGCAGGCAATGCCCGCTGATGAAACTGGAGGCTGTAAGAGCCCCTCACATCCCAAAGACAAGATCAGATGCAGAAATGCTGAAGACATCATGGAGGCGGGGCTTAGCGCTAACCTGTCTATCACCCTGCGATGCAAATATCCCTGCTGTTCTTGCCACTCCAGCTAGCTTATTCTGTAAGTTGTAACCAAAGCCTCCTATATGCTGAGCTAATGCTGTGTTGCTTCCTTTTTCTGCTGCTGCAGCGAACAGCCTGATGGAGGGAACTTAAAGAAGGGAGGCCTATGGTAGCCCACAGTTGAGGGAAGGCATGCTGGCAGGATGCTGAGGCAGCAGCTAACACTGTGTGCACGGCCATAAGGAAGGCAGGGAATGCTGTTTCTCAGCCTTTCTGTTTGGTTGGGACTCCAGTCCATGGAGTTGTGCTACCTACCCGTAATTAAGATGGATCTTCCCAGCCAAATTAACCTAATCTATATGACCCCTCACAGGAATGCCCGGATGTGATTCTAGAACAGTTTTTCTCAACCTGTGGGTGGCAACCCCCTGGGGAGTCAGTGAAATGAACCTTTAACAGATGTCACCTAAGAGCCTCGGAAAAACACAGATATTTAGATTACAATTCCTAAGAGTAGCAAAATCACAGTTAGGAAGCAGCAACAAGATAATTTTATGGCTGGGGGCCAGGAGGAACTGTATTAAGGGTCACAGCATTCAGAAGGTTTGAGAACTACTGTTACAGAACCTGTCAAGTTGACAGTATCAACCCTCACACATATCAAATTCAGTTCAGTTAAAAAAAAAAAAAGTAACTTTGGCCAAAACAAGGTGTTTAGGTTGTAGCCCTACCAACATCTTTATACTCCCCCGCAAAGATGAAATATTTGGAATTTCCAGCTCAGCCTTCCAAACCCCGCCCTCGGGGTGCCCAGCGGAGTCCTCCTTCCCTGGAGTTGCCATTCCAGACTCTGCCCAGAAAAAGCCCACCATCAACGGGCTCCTCCCCCGAGATGCCTGGAACCACGCCTACCGGCTATTAAAACCTCGCCCGCAGGTAGATCTGCCCTATGTGCCCCTTGTGTTCTGTCCCCTGCCTTCGTAAGGCCCACCACCCCGGGAGTGCTTTGCTTTGCACTGTCCTGCTTTTTAAGTAGAGATTAATTAATGTGGTCTGATTGGGCTTATTGCATCAGCGGCAGAGGAATCCATCAACCAGGGATCCAGGAGTTAACACAAGGGGGTTAAGCTTGGTTTGTAAAAGATGCTTGTGCCACTTCCTGTTTCCTTGTACACTGCATCAAATCCTTCTGGTTTGTAAAGCAAGCATAAAGGGATCAGTGCAGTCCCACTGGTGGGTTTCCTCAAGGGCCTGAGAAGCTTAAGTGTGCCTTCCGGCGGGGCATCCAGACCCAGCACTTCTGATGGACGGGCCGATTTTCTAGGCGAGATGTGAGTTCCTTTTCAGTGTTCTGGAAATTCTGTTGAAATTGCACGTTCTTGCCACTTGGAACGCAGAATCTGGACTCCAGTGATTTACAGAAAGCTTCTCACCTACAAGATCTGCCAGTCACGGGGAAGTGGATGTAACAGTTGCTTTACGGATCCTGTGTTTTCACAAACTGAAAAGGAGTTGAAACGACATAGGCCCAGCTAGGAGGAGGGTCTGGCTCGTCAGGACCAGTTCCAGAAAAACAGACTTCACTGTTCCTGGGTTGCAGGGTGTCTCCTTATCTGAGAGTCCGCTGTGAATGCGGCAATGGAGCAGAGCAAAGCCTCAGTCTTTAGATACAGAAAGCAAAGTTCACACCTTTTTTTCTTTTTATTTATTCTTGTGTCTTTCACATCGTGCATCTCCATCCCGTTGCTTCGTATCCACCCTCTGCCCTTGCAACCTCCCTGACCAAAATAAAATAATATTTAAGAGAAAAAGGAGAGAGAGATCAATCTACTCATGGAAGCGAGAGGGCAAGGAAAATCTCGTAACAGGCCCCTAAGAACTCAGTTAAGAACTAGACCTCAGTTCCTGCCTCTCGAAACTAAACAAGACAATTTCTGAGAAAGACTTGAATGCAAGGGCAGCCAATCGCCAAGGCCCCTGATGGTGACTAAGCCTGGGCTAAACACCCCATTACCTTAAGGCAATAGCCAAATAAGGACAAAGCCCGGGACTTGTTCAGACTTGCCTAAGAATTGGAAAGCTATAGCCGTTATGATTGCGGTGTGAGCAGGACCGTGGCAGGTCCCATGGTGGGTGAGGAACATGGGCAGGAGATAAATATGCCAGGCAGACAGAGCTTGAGTGCCGAGTTTATTGAGATAAAGAGAATAGGGGAAGGGAAGAGAGAATGGGATGCAGAGACAGAGAGAGAGAGAGAGAAAGAGAGGAAGGGAAAGGAGAGACAGACAGAAAGCAGCCTCCTTGGAGAAAATGGCAGAAAGGAAGAGGGAGGGAGTAGGCGGGGCTACTCTTAAAGGGACCTTTTGCACCTGCATACAGACAAGGAGCCCAGGCTGGCCAGAGTACTGCCTAGGTGCATCGGGCCAGATGATGGGGCAGGCCAGCATAATGCTTAAATCTTAACAATAGCCTTAGTCAACCCCTCTTAGCCCTAAACAATTAGAAAAGTACTAATATGATTGCCACTTGTGTAAGTCAATCCTAAATAGAATGGTCACGCTGCTTTTAGAAGTCCTTTAGTTAAAGCCTGCAAGCTTTTCTTGAAGGTAGCCATTTGCCATTTGCTTTTGTGTTGGATGCTCGACCCCAGCATGCTACTACTTCTATTCTCGAGATAATGAATGCTTTTGCTGACTGCCTATGTGGATAGTGGTCTTTTGTGATACTTCTCCAGAACACTAACAGGAGCTATAATGGGACGCAGTGAGTCATGCAGCATGTCTTCACTTGTGTTTATTGCAACGAATCATTGGTCTGGTTCGAGGCCTCTGGTTTCTGCTACACTGTCAATACTGGACTCTCACTGAGACCCCTCTCGGTTATCCTGCTGTTGCCCTGTGCTATGGAAATCCTGCAACTTTAGGTCTGCAGGACTGGTCCCTTAGAATGCTTCAGATGATCCCAATGGGATGAACATGGGGCGGGCAGCACACAGGGTTGGTCAGTCTGCCAGCTCTTTTTTGTCTTCACCACCAGGGTGAGCTCTCTGGTGAGCAAGGGGCAGGGCCAGTTCTGCTTTTAATCCTTATCTTAATCCCAGCCCCGAAAAAACGGAAGCAGACACTGTCAACCCAAACCCTGAGCTCTAGGGTGACAGTTGTACTGGCTCTGAGATGGTCAGGCAAATATCATGACAGGCCTCTAATAACTCAGATAAGACTAGGCCTCGGTTCCTGGAAGTACTAGGCCTGGGCCAAACTCCTCCCCTCCCCCACAGGTGATAACCAAATAAGGATGAAGCCTGGGACTTGTCCAGCCTTGCCTAGGAATAGAAAAACTATAGCCTTAGCCCACCCCCGCTAGCCCTAACCAATTAGAAATGTACTAATATGATTGCCACTTGCATAAGCCAATCCTAAGTAGAATGGTCACACTGCTTTTTAAAATTCCTATAGTTGGGCTTATGCGTCCCTCTCAAGGTTGTTGCCATTTTGGGCAGGTGTGTGCAATCCCACATGTATGTGGAATAATAAAAACACTCTTGCTGATTGCATCGTGACTTCTCGCGGACCCTAACAGCTCCTGGCAGTCTTTTTTCTTTTCCCCAGGATTCAATTTTTGTCCTATGATGCCTTGAAACCCAGCTTTGCCGGTGAAGGACCCAACACTCGCCTCGTTGCTGGGGGTGGCAGCCAGGCTCCTGCAGCCTGTTTTGTGCGTGGGTCTTTAAACCGCTCCTACTTGGTCAGGTTTCCTCTGAGCTATCAAATACTTCTAATTCCTTGGCCTCTGTACTTCCTGGCCATTCCCAGGGGCCTTGGTGAACTCTCTGACTCCTCTCCAGCTCAGTCAGAGTTCTGCATCACATCCTGTTTCTAAGAACCTGCACTTTGGCTTCCCAGCACGAGGCCAGAAGGGCTCTGAGCATGTTTGTGTGCGTTCTCTGAACTGCACAAACCTCCAGTCACCTCCACCGCCTCCTCCCCTTCTTCCTCCTCCCACTTCTCTTCCTTCCCCTCCTCTTTGTGTAATTTTAGTTCATTTAGAGGTGGCCTTGGCATTTGTCTCCCTCCTGTGTAGCAAAACTGATAACCCACTTAAATATTTCAAAACCTTCTCTTCTGTTCATCTGGAATGGTTATTTTAAAAATGGATTCCCAATCGAAAGTCCTTTGAAGGTGACGCAACTCATCCAGTTTCCCTGGGTACCCATGGATTTGTCTGCCTGCCATTTTCTCATTTCTCACCATAGTGCCATCTGAGAGCAGGTGGAGGACCTACTGCACCTAGGTCCATTTCAGTGCCTAGGCCAGGGACCAAAGTACAGTTGGTACCTAGTGGTTTCATATGAAAAGCAAGAAAAAAGTTATCTAGTTAATAATTTTCTTATTCACCAGAGAAGTTTATCCTGCAGAGATGAATTCCTGAAACATGGAATTTTTCACCTTCTACACCATCAGAATTACTATTCAGATTTGCTCCCCATTTCATTCCCTAAACCACAAATACAGCTTCAAATGTGAGCTTACCTCGACCGGCAGGCATCTAAAGGACATGCCTGGTTCCTTTTTCCTTCTTTTGCTTTTACTTACTTGACTCCACGGGAATGGAAATGAGTTTTCTTCATCTATTACCCACTGTTCTCGCTTACTGATGCTTATGCTGACTTCTGTCTGCTCCCTTTAATTTTGATCACTATGATTACAGTGATCAGTAGGGCGCATTTCCTAATTCCAGTGATTAACTCACATGCGATGTTTCTTTTCAGATTTGTTTTATTCTCTGTGTATGAGTATTTGCCTGCACGAATGTTTGCCTGCAAGCTGGATCTCTGCACCATGTATGGGCAGCACAGGTGAGAAGCGGGTATCACGTTCTCTGGAACTAGAGTTACAAATGATTGTGAGCTGGGAATTGAACTCGGGTCCTCTGCAAGAGCAGCAAATGCTCTCAACTGTGGCGCCCTCTCTCCAGGCAATCATTTGTCCCTAAGTGTTGCACTGAGGTCTGGTTTTAAAAGTGGAGGATGTGACTCATGAGCCCTTGCTATTTTCACTCACCTCCACAAGTTTCCTTAAAGACAGTACACAGGGCAAGATGCTAAATTAGATATATCTAATATAAGAAGAAGGGACTGGGAAGATGTTGAATCCTGCTCTGACAGGTTGGAGCTGTTGGGTGGACATTGGTTTATCTCCTCCGGATTTCATTGTCATTTGGGAAACAGAAAACTTTAGAAGCTCCACTGGTTAAGTTCAGGGCTAATCCTGTGAAGATACAGAAAGCACATGTATTGGTGAATGTTTATGGTATTTTAAAAGTCTAAGGGCTTAGTTTCAGTATGCTGAACTTTTTTAAATATAAAAAGAAAAAAGCTGGGGTATTTAAATATTCCCGATAGTTTAGCCTTTCTAAATAATTGACATAGCTCGTCTACACTAAACTGAAGAAGATATTTAGACTGAGGAGGTGAGGGCTGCTTAAGATGGGATCTCCTGTATACCAGGTTGGTCTTGAACTTGTGTGTGGTTGAGGATGCCTTTGAACTCCCATTCCCCCTTCTCTGTCTCCCAAGTGCCACCACCCCTGACTGGCATGGTTATTTACAACATGCCCACTCTGCTACGGCTTCTCTATACAAAGAAATTTGCAAAGCAGAAAGTAACACAGAGGAATAAACCAGGGAAGCTAAACTTTTACTTGAGTGGAGTTCTGTGCTTCGAGTGTAGTCTAACTGTGCGCAGGTAGAAAAGACAGTGCCCAGTGCCTTAGCTATGACTAAGGCTTGGACACTGTAAGAAATTTAGGGGATGCACAGTTTTCACATTAGTGTGACTTGGTCTTGTTTGATTTATAGCAGATATGTTCTATGAGTGTGTGTATCGACTCCAGGCTACCGTGCCTCCTATTCTCAACAGACTTGCAAACTGGGCTCAAACATTTGTGTTCTGTTCTCTCTTCCAATGACCACATGGCCTAGTCACATATGAAAAGACTAAATTGAAGTCACTGATCTTAAGTGCTGAGAATGCCTGGTGTGTGTGTGTGTGTGTGTGTGCACTGATGTGTATATAGTGATGTATACATATCTGGTGATGAGTGTGTGTAATGATGTGTGTGTAGTGATCTCTGTGTGTCCACTGATGTGTATATGTATGGTGATTTGTGTATGTGTTAATGTGTTTGTGATGTGTGTGTATGTGTGTATGGTGGTGGTGTGTAAACACACCTGTGTGTGAGCATGCATTCCCCCGTATATGAAGTTGCCTTTGTCATTCTCTATCTTGCTATTTTTAGAAAGGGTCTCTCTGGGAACCGGAAGCTCTCAGTTGCAATCTGGCTGACTGGTCAGTGAATCCCAGAATTCCTCTTCTCTTCCCCTTTCCAGTGCTGGGGTCACAGCTCCCCTGCCAGGCCTGACCTTTTCACCATATGGGCACTAGGGATCCAAAATCAGATTTTCATGCTGAGAAGAAATGCTGCCACTTCAGCCCCCACTGCAAATCCTTTCAAAGAGAGGGCATCATTCCTTTGCTTTCAAAGAGAGGGCATCATTCCTTTGCTTTCAAAGAGAGGGCATCATTCCTTTGCTTTTCTTTCTGCAGCTGTACAACCGAGACTCTCATGACCCACGAGGAAGAATGTGCCAAACAGAATGAAAGTGGGGGCTCCCTAGAGCCCTGGATACCAAGTACTAAGTTTGATGAGTCTAAGATCAAAACGCCTCTGTGCTTCTCAGTCAGTGTACAGACCCTGTTCAGTGTGCAGACAGACCCTGTATGGTGTGCAGACAGACACTGTACAGTGTGTAGACAGACATTGTACGCAGAGAGACACTGTACAGAGTGCAGACAGACACCGTACAGTGTGCAGATTAGAATTCTGTCCTACTAACTGAACATGCAGTTGGACAATGATCATTCTCTTGGTTTCTTGGGCAGGGGAGGCGGGGCCTGGGATGGTGCATAGCAGGTCTCAATTCAAGGCAGTGACATGAGTTAATTAATTGCATGAACCAACCCAAGGCCAGGCAGGGCTCTAGTTCTTCTCCAGTACGGTTGAGAAAGACTGCACTGCCCTACAGTATACCATGTGCAATAGAGAAGGAAGATCAACACTCCAGACATTGTCTTGAAACTTCTTAGATGCCTAGGGTCTCATCTGAACCAGAGCGTGCCTTTTAATCAGCTTCCCAGGGTAACTTGCGCATATAATAAAGACATTTAAATGTAGAGCTAATCATGAGCTATAAAACTAATCCAAGCACACCTTAGCATTTACGTGGAATACTGCTTTTTTACTTATTTCATATTGTTCTGTGTTCCATTCAATAGAATGTAAGTTAGTGAAAACAAAAAACCTCAGTCACTGTCCTTGCTGCGGGCCCAGCACTTGACTCATCTCATGGTACAAATTGGTGTTCAACAATTGTTTATTGAATGAAGGAATTCATTGAAGGGGAATTGATTCATTTTTGACGAACTCTTATATTGGTGCCTCATCGTTAGGGAAAGGATTCTGAGGATACATCCATTGTACTCTGTGCTTATGACATGACGAATATCTTTTAAAAAAATCTTTTCTATCTCTGTTTCTGGGTACAAACGTTTAAATGCCATGCAAAAGTCAAACCAAATCTTTATGAATGAAATCTCACACTGACTCAGGGCCAGCGCTGGAATCCCATTGTAGGTTTGGTTACCAGGAATCAGCCATTGTTTGGGAAGCTGTGAGGAGATGGATGAGTGAGGGGGCAGAGATGAACGATGGAAGGGACATAAAGCCCAGAGTACAATGGATGTATCCTCAGATACCTTTTCCTAACGATGAGGCACGAAGAGTTCATCAAAGATGAACCAATTCCCCTTCAATGAATTCTTTCATTCAATAAACAATTTGTACCATGAGATGAGTCAAGTGCTGGGCCCGCAGCAAGGACAGTGACTGAGGTTTTTTGTTTTCACTAACTTACATTCTATTGAATGGAACACAGAACAATATGAAATAAGAAAAAAGCAGTATTCCACGTAAATGCTAAGGTGTGCTTGGATTAGTTTTATAGTTGGTGACCAGGAGAATCTTGCTGCTGAGAACACATCGGAGTAAATGCCTGAGCTGACAAAGTGGAGGTGCGACCCCCCTACAGCTTCCTGGGTCAGGCAGAAAGTTCAGTGTGTTCCAAGCTAGCGAGCAAAGACCCAAGGGAAGAGAGGAAGCGGGAGCACAGGGGAGGGGAGATCTGAGTGTGAGAAGAAGATGAACCGCAGTCGAGGTCTCATTAAAGACTCTAGCTTCCACGTGGGGCGTGGACAGTCATCGGAAGATTCCACACCAGGAGAAATGGGAGCTGACCCTTGTCTTCACGCGTTCCCTTGGCTCCTCTGTTGGCATGGATTGAAGATCACAGTGAAGCCAGGACACTATGGAGGTGGCTGGCCTAACAGTTATCCACTTGGACCAAGGTAGTGGGTGGGGGTCGCAAAGGGGGTCCGATTCTGATGGATTTGTCCTGGAGTGTGAAGTTTTTGGGGCAAGCGCTGATTGGAGCAGTCAGGGAAACAGGCATCACTGTTTTCTGAGACAAGGAAGGAACTATTTAGAGGCAGGCGAGCCTCTACTGTCAGACACTGAATGGTTACTATACACAACCCACTGACTCCTGCTCTTTAGTTTTTCTAGCACAGACAGCACTCCCATGAGTCTATTGAAAAGTCTTGAGTCTGTTTCTAGGGGACTTCTCAAAGCAGAAAACATGTTGCCCTCTGCACTGACATGAACTTCAACGAGAATCACAGCAACCAAAACTGTAACGGTAATTCAGCTTCCTGTCAAACCTGCAGGAGAAGGGATGGCCAGAAGCACTTGCCCATATCCCTGGGCATTCAAGACCACAAATCACTAACCTAAGGTAAACTTGAAAAGTTCAAAGAATTCTCTGATCTTCAGATATATAATCAGAATAATAATACAGTGGCTGGGGGTGCAAGCTTGATGATATATCATGTATTCAGCGTTTCGGGGGGCCCTGGGCAAAATCCTCAGCTCTCCATGATATAGCACACACTGTGACTTGCCTGTCTTACAAGATTGTCGCAAGGGCTGATGGTACCATGCTGCCTGGTAGCCCTGGTTCTGGATAGCAACAAGACACAGCAAGATACTTCTGCAAGCTGACAACTTTGCAACTGCAGATACCGTAAGTGAAAATCCGTGAGGTACTTTGAAAAGTCAGACAGGTTCAGCTTTACCTCCTGTATTAGTTTGTTTTCTGGGGCTTTCAGTAAATGGTATTACAAAAGCAATCTGGGGAGAAAAGGATTTTTTCAGCTCACAGCTTATGCAGGGAACTAAGGTTCAGGAACTCAAGGCAGGAGCCCAGAGGCAGGAACTAAAGCAGAGTCCATGGGGGAAGGCTGCCTACTGGCTTGCTAAGGCCTCTCTCTTATGCTTCCCAGAACCACCTGCCCAGGAGTGGTGCTGCCCACAGTGGCCTGGGCCCTCCCACTACAACTGTTAATCAAGAGGCTGCCCCCACACAGTTGCTTACAGATAGGCCGATGGAGGCATTTTCTCAGCTGAAGTTTCCTCATCACAGATGACCCTAGCTTGTATCAAACTGATGAAACACTGATCCACACAGCCACTGAGGCCATAGACAGCTAGCAACCCTTCATCCCTGGACAGGGGATGTTAAAATGTCCTTCTCAGCAGAGTGCTTTGATAGTCAAAGATCTCTGGCATCCTGTTGTCTTACAATGCACACATCTGGGCAGTGGCCAATGGCTGGATCAAGAGATACATGTGTAGCTTGTAACTGAAGGTTTCTCTTTCACCTGCCAGGTCCTGAATACCACTCTGAGGCTAACTATTAATTACAATCTGATTGACTGATGGCTCAGGCTTATTACTATTAGGTTTTACATATTAAATTAACCAACTTCTATTAATCTATGTATTGCCGCATGGCCGTGGCGCAATCTCACATCTTGCTTCTCTAGTGGCTGCTGGCATTTCCCTGACTCTGCCTTCTTTCTTCCTGTATCTGTTTGGATTTCCTGCCTAACTATTTTCTACCTTAGTATAGGCCAAAACAGCTTCTTTATTAACCAATGGTAATGAAACATATTCACAGCATTCAGAAGGGCATCCCACATCAATAGTTTTTGCTTGTGTGAAAGTTTTAGTTGAATTATCTTCAAGATATATCTAGCAGCTATATTTTAAAGAATAGCAGTCTTGTATGGACAGCTGTGAGCTGGGAACTTGGGCTAAACTTGAGGAAGATGAGCCTGGTAAAGCAGACTGGTCACCCCAGCTGCTTGGGGAGCTGAGATAAGAGACAGCAGTGTCAAGACCAGCCTAAGTAGCCTAGCAGGACTTCAAAACGAAAAGTAAAGGGACTGGAGACTTGGCTCAGAGGTTAAGAGCACTGGCTCTTCTTTCAGAGAAACCACGTTTAATTCCCAGCGCCCACAGTTTATAACTCTGCCTTCAGGGATTCTGACACTCTTTTCTAGCACCCATGAGCCCTGCACACATGTGATGCACAGACACACATTTAGGAAATATACCTATATACTGATGGAGGAAGGTCATTGGCTAATAAAGAAACTGCCTTGGCCCATTTCGATAGGCCATCCCTTAGGTGGGTGGAGTAGGCAGAACAGAATGCTGGGAGGAAGAGGAAGTGAGCTCAGACGCCATAGCTCAGCTTTCGGGGGCAGACGCAATGAAGCTCCAACCCAGGATGGACGTAGGCTAGAATCTTCCCGGTAAGTGCACCTTGGGGTGCTACACACATTAATAGGAATGGGTAATCAAGATGTAAGAATTAGCCAGTAAGAAGCTAGAGCAAATGGGCCAAGCAGTGTTTAAATGAATACAATTTGTGTTGTTATTTTGGGTAAAGCTAGCTGGTGGCAGGAGCTGGGTGGCGGAATGCAACCTGCAGCTTCTACTACAATATACATACATTCTTTTGTTTTGTTTTGTTTTTGGTTTTTGAGACAGGGTTTCTCTGTGTAATAGCCCTAGCTGTCTTGGAACTCACTTTATAGGCCAGGCTAGCCTCGAACTCACAGAGATCTGCCTACTTCTGCCTTCTCAGTGCTGGGATTAAAGGCATGTGCCACCACACCCAGGTACACATGACTTTTAAAAGTTAAAAAAAAATCAATAAATAAAAAGAAGAAATGGGGCTGTGGATGAAGTTCAGTGGTAGAGTATGTGCCCAGCCTGCATAGTGCCTTGGATTCAATTCCAAGAACCATAAATGAAACAACCCCACACATACAGAAAAAAGAGTTTAACCTTAGTCAAGGTGCTAGTTAATAACCGGGCATTTTGCCCATTAAAAAAAAATCTATAACGAACATTAGAAATACAGACTCCTGTGCATGTGGAGGGGATATATGCATGGTGGCACTGGGCCTGGCCTCTATATACATCTTCATGAGTCTGACCACATGGTGCTCCATAGTCTATTCCTAAAGCCAGCAGGAATTTCAAGTATGTCCTAAATTGTAAACAAGTCTCTCAGTGATGTCGTTCACCATTTCCCCTGGCCTCCTTTTTCCCTGGCCTCCGTTTCCCCTGGCCTCTGTTTCCCCTGGCCTCCGTTTCCCCTGGCCTCCGTTTCCCCTGGCCTCCGTTTCCCCTGGCCTCCGTTTCCCCTGGCCTCCGTTTCCCCTGGCCCCAGCTCTGGCCACTGCCTGTTGGGCTGTACTCTCTCACTGGTGTGGGGCTGCTTGGCGTTCCTAGCACCGACTCACAGACCGGTTCCTTGAGGCTCCTATGGCCATATCAACAGTTGAGCCTCTCTGGAGGAGGATACCGCCGCCATTCCCGCGAGCAGCTGCTGGCTCCGCAGCAGCCAGGTGTCTCTTTCAAGACATCAAGCCGTGGCTCTTCATCTTTGATGTGGTGAGGCTGCAGCTGTCCACACAGCAGAGCCCAGAACCTGTCTGCTTCACACGGACAATAAAACACTCGAGTCGACAAACAACATGTGATTTAGTTCATCTAAGCCAAGGGCTCTGCCTATGCCAAAGACACACACCTGGGAGACACACAGGTTAAGGAACCCGATAGGTTGTTGAAATTTCTTGAATGGGAAGGAGGAGCAGACCATGTCCTACTGCATTATCTCCTCCCATCCCCAATATCACGAGACACTGAAGAGAAATATACGGTTAAGTCGTGTTTTCATTCCATGATGACAACACTCTCAAGTGCCACTGCTACAGTGCAGATGTTTGCAGCTGCAATGAGTTTGACATGCTTCAAAATCACCATGGAATGTGCCCGATCGTGTGAAAGTACAGCGCACAGCTAATGGAATAAAAGCCACGCTGGGTCAGGGGAGAGCACATTTTAGCGCGTCCTCAAGAATCACAAATATGAGTCATTGAGGCATTTGGGAGATTTAATTACTAATATGTGTGGCATGCGTATAGAAAACCTATATCCTAAATGCAGAATTTCCCAGGCACTCATTGTGAAAAATTTCAAACATTAAGAGGAGATGGTACAATTTTCACCAAGTACCAGTGTGCCCTGCACCCATCAAGATTTCTTACGCTTTCCTTAATGACATAGCCAACTGTCCATCCCACCGCCAAACTATCAGTTTTTCTTGCTTTTTGTATGGTTTGTGATCTTTTCTTCAGACAACATACCACTTAAAGAGTCAAATGTAATCTTCCAAAACACAACTGTTAGCTCCTAGTCTGAAGATTATATATTCTCAGCACTTCATTTAGACACTTCAGCAATCAGATTTCAGAATGAACGCTTGCTGTCTTCAAAGTCTGAGGAAGAACACACAACTAATTAGTAATGAAAGCAGCCTTACGGCCCCCATACTGCCTTTACAGAATACACTCTCGCAGAGGGAGAAGGCAGCTACCTGCCAGTTAGAGGATGGGGAGGAGGAGGAAAGAGAGGACAAGGAGAAAGGGAAGGGGGAAGTTTGAGAAGTGTTTTTTCTTAGAACCTTGAAATATCTTTATTATCGGAGGGACACACTGCTGAATTAGCCATGAGGTTTCAGAAGGAGCCAGAATTAAGAGCTGAGCAACTGTGGAAATTATCCTGCTGTGTAATCAACCGAAAAATCTCTGCTAAAATGCCCAGTTCCAGAAGTCTTTTAGATGCCCCCAGCTCCTAAAATTATGATATGTCATAGTATGGAGATTAGAGGCAAGCCTCGGCAGCCTAACCCAGACAGACAGACTCACAGACCTTCACAATGAATGTGAGCAATCAGGGGACGCGTCCAGACTGACAGCCCCTCTAAGGTGGATGTGTTTCAAAAAGGGTGCTAAAATTAACCTCCACTTCACCAGCGATCGATCCCCACTGTTTCACAAGCATGCTTAGGGAAGATGCGGAGCCCTACGGACAAGAACATCTCATGGTTTATCCGCTACCCAATCACATTTGGTGCTTTGGGCAGCAGATAGTAAAGGAAATTTAAAATCAGTTCATGTTTAGAGTTGAGTTTCTGAATCCGTCAAACAGGAAATGAGTTTTTTTTTCTTTCCTTTTTAAAGGAGGGTCTCATGTAGCTCGGGCTGGCCTCGGTCTAGAGGATGACCTGGGAGTTGTGTGTGGTCTTCCTGACTTTAGTTCCCAAGGCTGGGATCGCAGGTGTTTCCCACATGGCTGACTTAGGGGTGGTGATGGAAGCCAGGATCTGTGGGGCTAAGCCAGCGCTCGGTTAAGTGAATGTCACCCCAGCCCATCTCAACCCTGCTTTGCTTTCCTTTTCCCTATATCCTGTAACTGTTGGTGTCTCCAGGTCCTGTTTCTCAGGCCTCAGTTGGTGACTATGATGCTTGACCGGCAGCCATGAAGTTTGTAATTTAGAGTTGGTGCACACTTCTTCGGAAACATTTGAAATTTCCCTTCTTGAACCTTACCTAAAACTAGTTCAGCTTTCTGGATTTTTAACAAGCCTCTGAGGTAATTCTTTAGGTGACCAATATTTGAGAGCGGCCAGTGTGAAGAACTGCACACTCAGGGGGTCTGCCACTGGGCTGAGGGTGTCAAGCAACCTGTGAACGTCTTTCTTCTCTGCAAGGAATTCCCTTTGGCCCCTGAAGAAGCCAGATTCAGCCAGTGTGCTGGAGTGGACCCAGATGGGAACGAGATCCTGAAAATGGGTACAGTTCTGATTTTATATCTGTACAGGAACTCAAGTTGCCCTGTGTTTAGGGGGTAATCTTGAGGCTTCATGCCAGAGAAGAACTCACACCAAAGGCTGCCCTGCTGTTAGCAGAGGTGGTTGGAGATGGAACACACCATCTTTTCTCCCAGTCATGGTGAAACACACATTTTACTTTGTTCTGCTCATGCATAACCTGAAAACTATATTTCTATCGTGATGGGGGATACACTTAGCTAGGCTTTCTCTTCTGTTTGCCTACCATGCTAACTTGATTTCCTAGCCATGAGCAGAGTCAGCTGACTTTCCAGAAACACTGCCCCAGCACCTCTGCTGAGGTCTTGAGTCTAGCTAATGATGCTGTGGGAAAAACAGGTTAGTGTTGGCACAGCATCTTCCTCCCAACGGGATCTGAGTGGATCAGCTTCGCTGAGCTTGGCTCTAGGGAAACCTTGCTGCTGTGTGGTGTGCAAGGCGATGCACCCTGCACCCAGTTAACCTCCATTCGCCCATTCATTGTTATATTTCCATCCAAAGAGCTTTTGTGGGGGACTGAACTTGGAGTTTTCTTTTATTAAAAGTAACGCAATAGTAATGACTTTCTACATCTTTTGCTAAGTTTAACTAACGCTGTACAGGGGCTTAGTAAATCTAAAAACACTAGCGTTCCATAAATGGTGGCTATTATTATATGGCAAAACAGTATAATTTTAAAAAGTAAGCAGTAAGCTCATACACCCTTCAAGACTGGTCCTAGAAGGAGCTGGAATGTTAAGGTCCATCCATTGGTCACTGCTTTACTAGGTTTCCTGCTGGGTTTGAAGCTCCGTAAATGAGCTGTGTGCAGCCTAATCAGACGAGGCAAAAAGCAGCAAAGAAAATATGTGGGTCAGTAACCTCCAGAGAAGGCCACAGGAAATGAATGTGTTTAGCTTCAAACAGATAAGGGGAGGGCCATTCCACCCCCATGCGCTCCATTTCCTCATCTTCAAAGTGGCCCTAATGACAGCTGTGCTCCTGGGGACAAATCAAAAGCAAGCCCATGAGATTTTGTCACATTCTAGGCACGCAGGCCGGGTCAGCTGAGTTATCTCGCCGGTTTTTAGTTCCTTAATCTGTAAAATCTGAACAACGCTAGGAAATACCTGACAGACATGTGAGAATTCTTGGTTCATAAAAACACCCCTATCAGCCAATGAGGGCGCGTCTGGAATGCATAGGTTAGCTTTCTAGGGCTGACATAGCAAAGCCTATACAAACATGGGTGCTTAAACCACAGAAACTCCTTGCTCTGTAATTCCAGAGGTTGGAAGCCTGCAATCAGTGCACTGTACTCCCCCAAAGCCCATGGGAATCTTTCCTCCCCTTCCCTCGTCCCTGCCCACCCACCCCCGCTTTTGCAGACTTGCTGGCAATCCTTGGCTTTCCCTTCCCTGCAGTTGTACACTTCTAAGGCCGACCTCCCTGGCCCCATCTTCATCCTACCACACTGAAGGAAGGCCTTGTCTTCACTAACTCCATCTGCAGCAGCCCTAACTGTAAAGGTGATCACTTTCTGAGGTGCTGGGCAGTAGAGCCTGCAGGACCCCCTGATGGAGGAACACATGGAAGTGTGTAAGAGGGTGCAGCAAGAATCATGGGTAACCTATGGTGTCACCATAAAATGCCAGTGCTGCCTGTGGTTTCCAAAACTCTTCAAAGACATACTCCTAAGAGGAGCCGTATCATCTAGTACAAGCATGATTAACCCGGGTGTGGTGGGGCAGACCTCGACAGGTATAGGCAAGAGGATTGGGAGTTCAAGGCTAGCCTTGACAACTGAGTTCAAAACTAGCATGGGCTATGTGAGATCCTGTCTACAAAAAACAAAAATTCTAACTCAAAACGATTCAGATGACATCTTCAAAACGGGGTGCACTCAAGTTGTGTTCTGCTTTCAAAACAGATTGGGAAATAGGACAAATGACCCACTATAAGATAACGCTGCTCCAGCCGAAGAACCAGGATGACCTAATTGTTTCAGACACTAAAGTTCATTTATTGCTATCTTTAATGGTACATTTTTGTGTGCGTGAACACACATGCTCAAGTGCATGCATTTGTGTGGGCAAGTGTGTAAGCTTGTGTGTGCATGCTTTCATGCGTGCGCTTGTGTGTGCATGTGTGTACACACATGTGTATGTGAGGTTTAACATTGATGCCGTTTTGTCTCAGTCTGCTGAGCTGCTTACACGATGCTGAGCAAAGGGGTTTGATTCTTCTGACAGACACAATCCACCCTGGAAGACAAAAGCTATCCTCTTCTGCATTTATAGCTCTGGGCCAGGTCACAGCAGACAGCTCTGTCGCCCTTACTTGGAGACAGTCTGTCCCACACTCATTCTTTCTATACATTTTTCCTGTGTTTATGCCACAATTCCTTTAGAAGCCTGTCTGTGGATACCTAACTTGATGCTGTGTACTGGCTGCTGGCTATTGTGAGGGCTGAGGGAACTGAGCAGGCATAGGCATTGTGTTCCCGCCCCATCTTCATTTCCTTCATACAGACCGAGTGGTGGCCACTCCATCACTTGGTGGTTCTATCTGTTCCTAAGGAAGCCTCCCCATCACTGTCTGGAATGGCTGTGCTAACCTCCTGCCTACAGTGAGTAAGACCCGCCCCTCCATATCCTCACCTGCCTTCATAGTGATGCTGGCGGAGGTGATGTGATCCCCACTATGGTTGTGACTTAGATTGCCCTTGAGGGTGTTGAGCATCCTTCACACACTGTTAATTGCTGTGTATCTTCTGAGAAATGTTTGGGCTGTTTGCCCTAAATTTAAGCTTTTGTTTTATCACCTTAATTTTTTAATAGTTGTTTGACAGTTTTGTGTGTGTGTGTGTGTGTAATGAATTCCATTATGCCGCGCACTGCGCCCCCGTATCTGCCCTCTGTGCACTAGAACTCAGTTCCCGAGCTTCGGGCAAGGGGCTGGAGGTTGAGAACTCAGACGCAGAGATAGACTGACACATGCAGCTCCCAACGCTGGTTCAGAAAGCCCCTCTTTATTGACACCATGTAGACTTAAATACTCTGCAGTTAATGGCCAACAGGTGATCCTCTGACCTCTAACTAGGCACAGCTCCTAGTAACTTATATTAGAAGGTTCCAGGAGGGAACAGCAAATGAAGGCCAGGACTCATTAATCCCAACCCCATTGTTTCACCCCTGTCTCTCCTTGTCATACTCCTCCCTCTCCCTGTGAAACTTTTCATCCCAGCAAATCCCCGTCCTTCCTTCAATACTGGTTTTATGTGTGACTCACTGCGTTTAACTGGAGTGGGGCTATTTGCTAGAGCATGGACAACTTATCAGCTAAACCATGGAACAAACAAAATGACACCCTTCCCCCAACAACCCTTGACTGACAGCAGTCCCCGCCCCCCCCCCCCCCCCCCCGCCCCTTCCCTTCCAGGATGAAAGGCTGAGGCATCAATCTCTGCAGGCCTTGTGCAGGTAAACATGAATGTGGTGGGTTCATGAGCCATGTCTGTCACATCCAGATGTCTTTACTGTGTCTCCTCACCCTCCAACTCCCACCTTCTTCCCTGATGCTGCTTCTGCCATCTTCTCCAGGTCATAAAGCGGGTGCTATGGCTGTCCCATTTAGGGACAAGCACCTATTCTCAGCGCCCTGGTCAAGTAAGGGTTTCTGCAGTCACCACTACCCACTCTAGTAAGAAGCTTCTCTGATGAAAGCTGGGTACGGCACTGGTCTATAGGTGTCAACACGACTCTTTAGGAGTTAGTTTAACAACATGAGCATTTATTACAACAATGATGCTTCCTCCCTGTCAGGAGCCATGTCAGGCTTCCCCTTTCTCACATCTCACAGGGCCTTGAAGTAAAAATCATGAGACAGAAAACTTAAAGTTAGCCAAAACATTACGTGCTGACCGTGGAGACTCAAGCTCTGGAAAGCACCACAGAGTGTCTTCAAGGCTTGCTCCTTATCACTAACAGCAGGTGTTCTAGCCACTGACCTTGCAACTGCCCTGCTTAGCTTTCAAACTGCCCCACTTAGAGCCCCTCCTTCCCTTTCCCCCTTCCCCTTCCTCAGTTCTCCCTGCCCCGAGCTCCTCACTGAGGAGTATATAAGACATAAAACTTGCTTCAATAAAGGGGATGCCTTGACAAGGAATACTGCTTGGCGTCCGTTTCTCTCTCCCCCCATGTCTTTCAGATAGTGCCTCTTCAAGACCCTGGAGTAACACAGGACCTGCTGGGCGGGTCACCTCCCCGAGACTTATGGCTTTCCCAGATGTAGGCTCTTGGATTATAGAGCCAAACATCAATTCCCTGTCAAGGAGCAGGCCTCAAATGTAATCATAAAACAGTTGGTTACCCCCACAACAATAATGCCATTATTGCC
>JABTXL010012463.1:15432625-15476980 GCA_025134845.1 Neodon shergylaensis | reverse complement strand
ATCATAAAACAGTTGGTTACCCCCACAACAATAATGCCATTATTGCCCTGGAGGGCACAGCTTTCCTGGCACGCCATGGCGGCTGCAATGGTTCAAGACTGTTGATGACTTCTTTCCTGGACAGCCTGCATAGCACTCGATTTACTAACTTTTAAATGAACATCTTGTAAGAGTTCTTTGCTGTTCATCTGTCTCTGCTTTCTTTCTTTGACTTACCTTGTTACACATAATGACTGACGTGAAGCCATGTGGTAGTGACAACACAGACTGCAGCCACTGCTCAGGAAGAGCTCTCGCTTCTCTCCTCAAAACTGGAGGGACAGAGGGACAGAGACGGGCTTGTTCAAAGCTGGGACTGAAGAAGCAAAAGGAAACCTCTGTCTCACATCTCTTTCCAGTGAGTTTTTACGACAGTAGGCATTTTGGAGAGGAAGGATCCAGAGAGACAGTGCAGGGTGCAGGCATGGCAGAACCTAGGGAATCTTTTCTTCAGCAGAAAGGGCCAGGAAGGAGTAGAGGGTCAGAGTCAGAGAGGAGGCAGAAACAGTTCAGATGACCTTGTGGTACAAAGAGGCCATGGTGGTAGGGCCACCTGAGCTCACAGACCTGAAAATCCCCTGGGCAACAAAAGCAGAACCTGTCCCTTCCGAGCAAACACTAAAAACAGGAGAGGGAGCTCCTCTGGGGAGAGAAACCACACGTTTGGACAAGAAAGCAATATCCCCTTGGAGCACAAATGTTTCCTGTCTACTTTTGGTTTTAGCTACATTTTAAAAATTAATGTCCAGTCGCATTATAAAACAGAAATGACTGTGGAAGAGCAATCTGTCCTGCTGAAATGATGAAACACCATTTGCCTGTGTGATAATGGCCAGCTGATTAGTTGACTCTGGGTCCACTTGACTAAGACTCAATCTGACGCAAGCTGAGGTCACCCAGGGGCAATAGAGGAAACGGACTGTCAACTTCTTTCTGGTTTTGCTACATCTTCCCTTGAGAAGAGCGCTCGTCTGGAATTATAACACCATTTTACAACAGCAGGTTCATTTAAAAAGACTTTCACATAAGAAAACCAAAAGCTTATGTTCACTTTGGGGAAGCTGCGAGCTCCGTCTCCAGGCGCTGCTCCATCTGGCCATCCTTTTCCAAACCCCAGTGTTTGGACCAAAGACACCTGAAATCTCTCAGAAGTCCAAACTTTCGGAGCAAAGGAAGGCCAAGAGAAGAAGGCCTGCTCTTCCTCCTGAGGTAGCAAGCTCAGCCCGTCTCAGTGTCTCTGTTTCAGCGGGCATTCTCTCTATTCATGACATTCAAGAGCACATTCTATAGAACACAGAAGGACAGCTCGTGTCCTGCTTTCTCTGCTCTCATACACGCTTTCTTGATTCCTCCGTAGTCAAGTCTAGAGTCCCGCAGCCACGCTGGACCTCCATTCATGCCTTCTAACTGAAACTCTGTTTACAGAAACAGCATTGCTCCAGCATCTCTAAGTGATGCATTTTCTGCATTGTTCTAGGATCGGTTAGATCCCACCCCCCTCAAGATTCATGTGTGATGTTTGATTGGCTAAAACTATTTTACTTGACTGAAATGTCTGGGGTGAAGATGGAGACCCATGAAATCTTTGTTGAGAATGACCTTTAGCTTTGCAGATCTTCTCGTCTGGTGTTCAGGTCAGCCTCACGGCAGTTATTCCATTCATTAAGTTGAAATTCTGCACTAATTGGGGGCAAGCGGCTAAATGGGTGATGTTGTTCCATACATACAGCCAGGAGGGTCAGGAGGTTGATATCATCCTCAGCTATATAACAAGTTTGAGCCAGCTTGGCCCACATGAGACCCTGAAGCCAGTTGCTGTATTGAATACCAGAACCCATGGGGAACACAATGAAAGCAGAAAGGGAAACCCAATAGTTTCAAGGAACTCAACATCCTTGTCTGTCTAAGAGCATTCACTCAACAAACAAGGCATCTAAGAACAGAATAACATCAACACATCCATTCAGCCCCCCTGTGGAAGAAATGTCCAGACCACGAGGCGGGAATGTAGCATGGTCAGTCCTGCTTAAAATCTCTGTAACTGAAGTTGATTGGTTGTGTTCCTTAAAAAGTCATTAAGTATACCTTCTAAATATAAATTATCTTGACACAGAAATACTTTCTGAGGCAAGTATTTAATTTATCATGTCTTTAGGGGAAAAGAAAATTCCATGTAATAGCACAGAAACAATTTGTTCCCCACTGAAATAGGAAGACTATTTTTTTTCTCGTGTGTGTGTGTGTGTGAGCTGTGAGAGTGAAGGGAAAGAATGCAGGCGGAGTCACTGAAATCCTGAGTCTGTGATATTTACAGTGTCAAGGATTCTGCTGGGCCTTGGACCTTTGCTGGCCTCTGTAAGAAGGAAGTCTGAGAGGTGAAGCTGAGATGCAGGCTGCCTGGACTCCTCACATACCGAAGAGCTAAGTTTGACTCGGTGGCAGTATGAAGTGGTTTGTCTTTCATTCTTTTTCTAAAGAAGGGTAACATCCTCAAAGATGGTTTTGAACTTCAGATAGCTGTTGGTTATTCCATCTTCAATGGTTTGCTTTGTTCCATCCTACCCAAGGCCAGAGCCAACCTCTTCTGTTGTGCTTGCCGCGCCCCCCCCCCCCCCCCCGTGCGCTCTCTCTCTCTCTCTCTCTCTCATGTGTATGTACTACAAATAAGGTAGTCTTCATCTCTGAACCGCAAGTCTCATTGTCTCATTTTCTTCCAAAATACAATCATACACACACAAATGCATATATGTAGACATACACATGCATACACATAATACACATATGTACACACACAAATATAAAATACACGTATACACATATACTCATACACATGCATACACACACACACATTCACACATATGCACATATACACACCTAGAGAAGAATCCAGAAACCACTTTCCATTTCTTTCCTTTGCAGAAGCTGACGATTTCACTGACTGAAAGACCAAACCCTTCTGAGGCCTAGGTTTGAAATATGTTTCTTGGATGACGGACCCATCCATCTGTTTTATTTGCCACGGGTCAGCTCCCAGGGACAGAGCTTTTCAGATAGCATATTTTCTATTACTTATTGTTGGAAAATGTTTCCAAGACAAAGCTTCACACAAAATAACTGCAGGGTTTCTGGGCAGAGCGCTCGCTCTCCATGGCTTGGTCCTTGACATCCCTCTCCCAGGGCTGCCTCCCCTTCTTGGCCACAGCCACGTATGCAGGTCTTCCACCACCACCTGGGAGCAGCCACTCCTGGATGCTGAGGGTGGAGATGCCGCCTTTGCCCTCAGTACATCCATGGCAAGCATCAGCCCCTGCCCCAAACATGCAGAATGTTAGGTGGGCTTTAGCAAGACTGATACGCTACTTCTGGGGCCCCCAGCCTCCCAAGTCCCAATGCTGCCCATTTGGGCTCCAAATACAATTGGAGGAGGATGAGCAAAATGATTCCTAAGGGAAACACTATTGTACCCTGCTGGGAAGCGTCATGGCTGTGTTCTGCTGGGGCACCCTAGAGTCCTACTAAGAATTTCTGTGCAGACCTCACCGAGGCAGAGAAATATGTCCAGCTGAAGGATGTTTGTGCCTCTGCTTTTTGACTTCTGAAATGGAGAAGCCTGCAGGAGGGAAAGTCTAAAGAACTCACGGTCTTCAGGCCTCAAGGGCCACAGGAAGAATTCTGCCTGCTGCAGTCACAAGGCCTCTGCTAGCCAACAAAACTGCCCTTTATGAACACACTGACTTCTGGGGCTAAACGCCCAAATGTATCCCAGCGGGAGTGTCAGGAAACAAACACGGTCCAAAGACTCCAGCATGGGCTGCTTCTCACTCCAGCCCTTTAAGCCAGGTCTCTTCTGCAGTGACAAATTGTGATCCCCAGTGCCTGTTAGTCTCTGAAATGTATACTGTGAGTTCACGTCGCTTGGCCATCTGTTCCGCTCAGTTTTGGGGAGCCCTCCCACACCACTGCCACCTGCTCTGTGTCTGTGCTGACTTTGGCTAGATCCCTTTCTGGACGTGATGAGGATGCCAGGCTTGAAGTGGGTGCCTGTGGCATCTGCTCCTGTCTGGGGTGCACGACATGTTTGCAAACGTGGTGTGGAAAGAGATTGAGGTGGTGACAGCCACCCTGTGCCCCATGGAGTCCCTAATTCATTTTTCTCATTACATCACCCTTGGCAACCAATGAGGGACTGGGCTGGCAGAGGAAGGCAGCTTCTCCTTGTTTTAACGGCAGACTTTGGCACGCGAAATAAAACGGAACTTCCTAAATGCATCTTGGTTGTACAGAAGATCTTACCCTTTAAATCTTCAACCTCTTTTCTCCCTTCTCAAAATAATAAGACAGAGAACTAGATAGAGATCAGAAGAGGGGTGGAGTCAAGGCAGGGCAGAGAATCCACTCTGCCAGTTTTAGCCACTGAGGAGGATACTAGACAGGCTACCCAGGAAAGACTTGTGAAGAAGACTTACTCAGTTGTAAGGCTACATCAGAAAGTGTCCCTCTGGGTCACACAAACTGAAAGAGGTCACATGATCATTTCCCTCCTTCCATTGGCACTTGCTCAGCAGAAATGGACCAGGACATGATGGAGGCCTGGCTTCTTAGGGTATCCCTGCCCAAACAGAGTTTAGCTAAAAATGGGTCTTTGCAATATCAGGTTGATTCAGAGCGTTCCATGTTTGACCACCTTGCTCTGCAGTCTTAGGCATGCTGCAAATCCAGCATGAAAACTGCTGAAGCAGGCGGATCTGTGCTTTGACCCTAAGCCTAGCTTCTCTCTCAAAAACAAAACAAAAATGCTTTTAAAAATAAGCAAAATAATCTAGACTAAGAAAGACAATGCTGTATGCTTTCTCTCATTTGTGGATGCTTGGTTTATCTATAACACAAAACAGAGGGGAAGGAAGAGGGTTAGCGGGAGGTGAGAGGTGGAAAGGGAGGGGGGAAGGCACAGGGCAAACACGGTCAAAGAAGATGATACGCCCAAAAGAGATTATATCCTTAAGAAAACCAATTCAGTAGTGAATCTACTAGTGGATATAAATCACTGCTGTATCCATTCACGAAGCTAATAAAACAATTCTTTGTGTTTTAAGGGTTGGGTGGATTGAAATGCATTATCTTGAAAGAAATGAACCACATCTGGAAAGGCAGATTCCATGTTTTCTCTTATATGCTGAACTTGGATTTAAATTGAGTGCCTGCATACATGTGCTGGTGAGAGTGTTTGCAAGTGTTTGTGCATGGATGTACAAGCGTTTGTGCGTGTGTTCACGGATGGGTGAGTATGCCTGCAGTACGGCACATGTGAGTGTACTGAGCATGTACCCATGTGGGAATCAGTATGCACATACATGTACATACAGTGTGTACACATACGTGTGCATGTGTGAGTCTGTGTACATGTGTATGTATGCATGCATTGAGTGTGCCTGTGTGTAAATGTGTGTAAGTTATGAAACTGAAGAGGGGACTAAGAGAAAGGAGGAAGGGCGGCCAAAGGAGGCAGGAAAAGGGGAGAGAATATAGTTGACCAGTAAGCAGTGGGCAGGGCTAGCAGGGCAGGACGGGAACCAAGCAGAGAGGAAAGGGCAGTGAGGAAAGTGAGTACCGAGAGCAACGCATAATGACACGTATGAAGATGCCATGACAAAGCACAACACTTTAATTAAACTTATATTCACTTAAAAAAAAGTGAGAAGGAAACAGCAACAAAATAAACCAACAAGCTGAGGGGGTGTCTCAGTCAGTTAGTAGAGTTGCCCGTGATGCAAGCATTAGGGGACCCTGAGGCCAGAAACCCAGAACCCACATTCTTTTAAAGCCTGGCACGGTACAGGGGTGCCCCGTAACTGCAGTGCGGGAAGAGGGAGGGGCTGCGGGGGGAGGGATGGACAGAAGAATCCCTGAAGCTTAATAGAAGACATCTGGCGTTGACCTCTGACCTCTAGAAACACATTTCATGAGCACAATAACAAGGCCATACAATGCACACAGCCCACACAACAACACGTACAAACTGCCGTTGTCCCTGCACTATGGGGTCTCTCTTTACTGAAGCAGA
This sequence comes from Neodon shergylaensis, assembly GCA_025134845.1. Taxonomy (NCBI): domain Eukaryota; kingdom Metazoa; phylum Chordata; class Mammalia; order Rodentia; family Cricetidae; genus Neodon; species Neodon shergylaensis. Next base: position 15,470,880 of record JABTXL010012463.1, on the reverse strand, counting down.
CAGTGACTGGGAGAGCAGGGATGGATCGAGAGCGGCTTAGTTAAGGTTTTCAGTGCTGTAATAAATGCCATGACCAAAGCAATTGGGAAGGAAAAGGTTTATTTCAGCTTACAGTTTCAGGTAACCATCCATCCATCTCTCAGGAAAGTCAGGGCAGAAACTCAAAACAGGCAGGAACTTGGAGGCAGGATATTGAGGCTTATGTTCAGTACTTAACCACTTTAAACCTCTCAGGATTCAGAAGGATCGCTATCATAGGCAAAAACCTGACTAATGAGGTCTGAGGGTAAATGAAATAAATTAACTCACAGAAGTCTTTTTATCATGTCCCATTTAATCCCCTTTCGGTGTTCCTCCTTGATGTTTCTCTTTTGATGGTTCTCACTGTTCCTCCCATCTCACCGAGTTTCCAGTTCACATACCTACACAGACATAGTTAACAATTCTCTGGTAAATAACAATGATAGCAAGCATCTCTTTCGTAGGGCTAACAGGGTGGATAAAAGGCTCACAAGGTAGATAGATGCCTTATGTCTTAGAAAGGGTGCAGCTGTGAAACTTAGCCCCTAAGGTAAGCATCAGGGTGAGAAGGAATGTCTTTCTCTGGGCCTTGGTTTAGCCACCCAAGCTTTTTTTCCTGTCTATAAATAGTTAATTTCCTAAACTAGAACCTTGTGTCAAATGGAAGGTGAAAGTAAGCACAGAATATTAACAGCTTGTTAGGGCAGAGCAAAGGCCAGTAGGTTACACTCTCCTGAGCTAGCTGTTAGGGAATTCAGGGCCACCCAGACTTATAAGAGCACACATCCTGTCTCTCCTGCTCAGTGCCTCCTGCTCAGAAATCCTTTCTTGTCAATAAGTCCTGTCGATAAGGTTAATTGTGGAGGGTCTAGCTTTATGCAGATTTGACTATGAGAGCAAAAGTTTGGCTGACTGAACGCTTTCACACCAGGGACCCACAGTGTGGGAGAAGGTATACAGTTGCCAGTACAGGAAAAGTCAGGTTTAAAGGATGGTTTATACACTGTTGGGGTATTTTGGAATGAATCCCATTACGGAAGGGAGAAACGTCATGATTTCACAGGATTTCACAGAAGCGACAGTGACTATCCAAAAGACAAGTGTTCCCAAAGCTTTGTAAATCGGGTTCCGCCGAAGTTGTACACTTGTGGGTTTGTCTATGAATCTGTCAGCTGTGCATTGTCTGTATACTTGTGTGTCATATCAGCAGGAAGTGGTGCAAAGGCCATGGAGGGGTGCTGCTTACCGGCTTGCTTCCCATGGCTTGCCCAGTCTGCTTTCTTATAGCACCCAGGACCACCTATCCAAGGGTGTCACTATCCACAGTGAACTAACCCCTCACACATCAACCATCAATCAATAATATGCACCCCAAGCTTGTCCACAGCCCAACCTGGTGGAGCCACTTTCTCATACGAAGTCCCTCTTCCCAAATGACTCTAACTTGTGCCAAACTGACATAAAACTAGCCAACGGGGGGGGGGGGGGCTGCTAAAATAAATTGCTGTAAGAAAACTGAGCAACTACTTCTTATCTCACTTGCCCAGCGTTCTTTTAATGAAGAACATGCAGAAGTATAAAAATTTACTCAGGGCTGCAAAGACATCTCAGTGGGTCCAGGTGCTTGCCACCAAGCCTGACAGTGTGGATCTGATACCTGGGACCTGCTTGAAGTTGTCCTCTGACCACCGCACACACACTCAGAAAGAGCTTCTACAATGCAGCACGTGTGTCATAGGATGTGTGAAGGGGTTTAGGGAAAACAACTGGTCCAAACGCTGAGAAAACCCCTGCGATGTGACATGCCAACTGGAAACATCACTGTTTATTTTCTATCTTAGGGAAGTAGTGTCAACCAAAAAGACTCGAGTGGTGTATTTGGGTGAAACTTGCCACTTTAATCTCAATAGGCAAAGATGGACATCTCTCCAATTCATCCACCTTGTGTTTTGAGACAGGTCTCTCATTGACTTGAAACTTGCCAAGGAAGCTAGGCTAGCTGGCCAGAGTGCCTCAGAGAGCCAGCTGTCTCCACCTCCCTACTCTGGGTCACAAGGATGGACCAGCACATCTTCCTGTTATACCTGGGTACTTGGAATCCAAACTCAGACCCTCATGTACACACAGCAAGCACTTTCCTAACTGAACCATCTTCCCTAACTCTAAAAGATATTGGCAGGAAGTTCCCCCCATATATTTGGTGGAATACTGTTTAACATCTATAATAATTTGTGGAGCTAAAAGTTTTCTAGGCTATGAAAAAAAATCTTGTTCAACGATGCTTTAACAAAGACTAAATTGTCTTCTTATTCTCTTCAAAGAAAATATGACAAAATTATTGCAGGCCTCCCAGGGTACAAAGAATTACTAAAACGATCATGTTTTTTCCGCTTCATTGTATTTGGAACCTTGGAGAAAAAAAAATCTTTCAATTTGTTATTTTTCTTTTATTCCAAATAAGCATTTGCACATAACTAATTTCTGAAGTGTTCATTTATTTTATTTTCCTTTAAGACTCCTAATTGCATAAGCCTCAATGCCTAAAAAAAAGTTGAATTCAACTCTGCTTCACAGGAAACAAAAATAACTCATTATTTGACTAAGAAGAATGCATATTCTCCTATGTGTTTACTTAGGATTAAATATGGTAACTGCACACAGAGGTCTGTTTACATTTCCCTCCCTTTAATTGAGTCCCCAAGGAAGAAGACAAACACAGTGACTGTCTGCATAGTGAGTTGAGTTCTTCATAACATGGCAACCCAAATCCAAGCAAATAGTGAAATTTGTGGGGATTCTATTTTGGTTTTTTTTTTTTTTTCGCTTTCATCTACTAAATAATGGTAATGGGTGGGTCGGCTAGCATCCCTTTCTTCACTCTCTTTGGCTATATATCTTGTTGCATGAGGATAAAACGGCTGCTATCTATGAAAATAATATCTCCACTATAGGTGGTGGTCAGTTTTTATTGTCAAGTAGACTTAGGATCATCCAGCAAGAACACTCCAGTGAGGAACTGTCTAGACCGTGGTGGCCTGTGGACATGTGTGTCGAGAATTATCTTGATTAATGGAAGTTGGGAGACCCTCTCTGAATGTGACTGGGTACATTCTCTAGGCTGGGGCCTGAACTGTGTTAGAGTGGAGAGAGCGGGATCCCTGAGTTGATTCTTTCTCTGCTCTTGTCTGTGGACAAGGGTCTTTAGGTTCCTGCTTTGATTGTTCCAAAGTGCTGGACTATGGGGAGCAGACGAAGCCTTGGGTGAATGTGTACTATTGACACGAACAAGGACCAATGCCTTAGACCCATGGGTACAGCAAAGCTTTCCTTGGGGTGAGGTTCAGAGTCATGGCAAATATTTTTTCCCCTTTGGTCTATGGTGATTGTGAACAGTGTATGCATTCATGAGTGCTTGTATGAATAACTGAAACAGACAGCTTCAGCCTACAACCAACCTCTCCCCGTGCTGGGTATAATAAACACGAGTGTGCCGGCATTCTGGCTGTTGTAGGCTGTCTCTTAGTTGATGTCGCTCCATCAGAGAATGCACGCCCCACCTAATTTCAGCTTTTTCTATGCCCGTGTGTCTGACCTTTCTTCATTCCTTCCTCACCCCCAATCAGGTTTCCAGGATCCACGCCGTGTTGGACACGGCAATGGACTATAATCTAGTTAACTCGTTTACTCCTTAAGTTGTGTTTATTTGGGTTGTTTTATCACAGCAACAGAAACGAAGCAAGGACAATATATGACAAACTTAACGTGGGGCAAGTTTTCACCTTGCTCTGCAGTGACATAGGACCACTGGTACACATCTTGCAGGAGGAAGCTTAAAGGGCCACATAAAGCCAGAATCCTTGGGGACATGGAAGAATGCCCAGGTGGCATTACTGGGACATGACCTGAGCAATTAGACTATTCCAGAAGGGCTGTAGCCCTTGGTTTAATGAGTAGCCCCTTAATGCAAAGAAATCCACCCTAAAGACTGAGTTTCTCTTTGGAAAACTATTTGAAATGACTACATTTGGAAATCAGGTCTTGACAGATGTCACTGAGGTAGATCCAAAATGATACCTCATTAGGCCACTATTCCTCCAGACAGGGGGGCTCTCTGGGCTAAGCCGTGTTTGTCTGGCATCTGGGTGAGTGCCTTCTATGTCTTCAAGGTACCCAGTACCTCAGGAGAAACAGCGAAATGAAGCAGGTAACATTCTGAACACTTAGCCATAAAGCCTACATTTCAAGTGCTCATACTGAGAGACTTCAAAAAAATAAAATGTTTGATTGAGCCTTAACTCCCAACAGCCCTTTCTAATTTAACTCTGCCCTTCCTCCTTCACTGGGGTTTCCTTGCATAATATTTGACGATTCACTACAGAAGCTCAACTCTGGTACTTTAGTCGTTGCCAGCTTGTGAGTTTGTCCTTTTGACACAAAGTTTTACTCTGTGGCCCAGGCTGGCCTTGCAATCACAGCGGTCCTCCTGCCTCAGTCTCCTAGGCATTTGGATTATAGCATGAGCCTCCATGCCTGACCAGCACTGGTCTTTCAGATGTCTCAGAGTGCAGTCTTGAGAGAATGGTCTTTACAGGAAGCTGGCTTCAGATAGGGAGTCTTTTATATGACCCAACACTGAAAGAAGACAAAGCCTTAGGGGCACCTAGGCTCCCCCCAGGCCCCCGGAGACCTTTGTCCTTGGAAACAGCTAACCATCAGCCGACACATACACACACACACACACACACACACACGCACACACACACACACGCAAGCATTGTCTTGTATAAGCTCTTCCACTGCTCCTGTCCTATCTTTGTTCCATCCAGAATTCCTTGGTACCAGATTACTTCCTTTTATTTATTTATTTTTTACTACTATTATTTTCTTTGTTTGAAGACAGGGTTTCTCTGTGGCTTTGGAGCCTGTCCAGAAACTAGCTCTTGTAGACCAGGCTGGCCTCGAACTCACAGAGATCTGCCTGCCTCTGCCTCCTGAGTGCTAGGATTAAAGGTGTGTGTGCCACCTGGCTCTATCTTACTTCTTAAAGGGACCCCAGCTTCTTTGTAGCCTATACTTTCGGGATCAACACAGGGAGAGACAACTGACAAGGTTTCCTCTCTGAATCGAACAGTCTATAATCTAAATCAGGACTCAAATACAGAGGCTTTCTTAACTACTAGAAAAAGCATACCGCTGTGAATTGGTTAAATTCTCCTGCAATGGAACGCTTTTCTAGAAAAGCAGAATGAATATTTTCTCGAGGATATTCTGCCATGATAACAGTTTTCTGTCCTCCTCCTAGGAAGATGGCGAGTCTTGCTAGAAGCCACCACATATCAGGTAATCTTTCCTATAAATAATGTCTTCGGTTTCTCCCTTTCTTTGCATTTGAAGTTACGTTTTACTTTAAGGGCCATCTGTAACACTGTTAACTTTCTTTCTCAAAGTAAACCAGATCGTTTCCTCTTATTCCGCCCCAGTGGCTTGAAGAGGCTCCATTAAACACACAAGTATCTTCCTTTTTAAAGCAAACACCAAACCCAAGGCTTACTGAAGCCCTCTAATGTTTGATACCTCGCGAAAGGGGCTTCTTGCACTTCCCTAAACATTTTAGAATGTGATCCAGGAAGGGCACTGGTACAGGCTTCCAAGGAACACAGGAAGTAACTGTGGATCGGAAAAGGTTGTTTCTAGGAAGACCTAGAAACAACTGTAATAAAGCTTTTTCTTAGGAAAGTTTCCACGCACCCGGCACAAGCTAGCTCATTATCCAAAGTGCCGGATTTCAAAGGGTGGAAACATTACCCTTAGAGACAATACACTTTATAACACGGGATCTTAATCAGAACGCAAATACAAAGGCCGCTGAAAAAGAGTCTCCTAAAACTCAGGGGAGCAGGGTCTCAGCTTGGGAGTCTTCACTGGTTTAGGGCCCCGCCCCACTTCCAACTGTTTCGCAATCCCTTCTTCTTTGAAAGTGATGGAGAACAATGCCAGACATGTGTTTCTTTTCAAGATGTGGGCACAAATTCAAGGTGAGAAAATGTGGGGAGGAAGAGGCGGCAGGCAGGTCTGTCTCGGGCTGTGCCCTCCAGACTAACACGCGTTCCAAGACTTCAGACCTAACAAGGAGCGGCACCTGTGCCTGAGACAGAGGGCTGAACAAACACACCCGGCGAGCTTCTTCCTGCCTCCCTGGTCCTTGGGTTGGTCTTCAGACCACACTCCAACCTTTATTATACCAGCTACCATCTGGGCACGGGTTGGAACATCTTCCAGGGATCATTCCCGGTCCGTGTAGTCAGCTGGTGCACAGATGCAGACCCTGAATGGCACTCTCCTGTCTGAAGTCTGTGTTCATCTGATTCTGCTATCTGTGCCTGCTGTCCCAGTCCTGTGTCCCTCTAAATCCACGCTGCCCTCTGCAGCCCCTATCCCTTAACTCTGCTGCCCTTCCTATCTGGAATGCTCTCTAGTCCTTAGACACCTTCCCAGGTCAGTTTTTCCAGTGTCTTTCCCCAAAAGACCCTTGCTCACCTATCCTCTTGGCAATAGTGTTTACTAATGCTCCCCCTTGCTGACTCTCTGCAGGGGGCTGGCTCCTGCCTGTTGACACCTGTCCTGCCTCCCTTCTAAACCATAATCCAAGACACAGCCTAACCCAGATATTAACCTCTGCTCTAGGATGCTTCTGGAGCCCCAAGAAAGGCTTAGCAAAAACAAAAACATATAGTTTTTGAAACCTGTTTGCTACTTAGTTGCAATCCATTGAATAGCTGCTCCCAGCTGAGGAAAACAATGAACATTTTTATTTTTATTATTTTATTTTATTTTTTTAGTATCTGTGAGGAATGACATTGACAAACAGTTGTAGTAGGACGAGCCGGCCGTGTCCCACTGCCCGGCTAGATTAACCCCAAAATAAGCACACAGAAATTGTATTAATTAAATTACTGCCTGGTCCATTATTTCTAGCCTCTTATTGGCTAACTCTCCCGTATTAGTTTAACCCATTTCTGATAATCTGTATATCACCACAAGGTCGTAGCTTACCGGGAAAGATTCTAACCAGCATCTGTCTCAGGCAGGAGAATCATGGCGTCTGCAACAATTCCCTTCTCCCCAGCATTCTGTTCTGTCCACTCTGCCCACCTAAGGGCTGCCCTATCAAAAGGCCAAGGCAGTCTCTTTATTCAACCAATGAAAGCAACACACAAACAGAAGAACCTATTACACCAAATAGTCTTGCCTTGGGTAAGTACACAAGTTTGTCCAAAATTCTAGAAGACTGGTTTTCCTGAAACACAAGCTGATGTGCCTAAACTCAACCATTCAAAAACTATTTTCAGTAACAATGAAAATACACAAGTGTGCTACACTGAAAACCACAGGAGGTGATGAGGTCAAATCCAGGCCACCCCATCAGGATTCTCTGCCTCCTTCCTGAGGAAGCTTTCCTACTTTTCTAAATATTCTTTTCTAAATGACACACCCACACCCCCCCACACACACACTCCCACCCCACCCCACCCCCGCACACATATACACACACTCCCCCCTACACCCACCCCATTCCCCCCACACAAACACACACACTTCCATCCCAACCCACCCCCCTGTAAACATACACACACTCCCCACACCCATACACACACCCATATATACACACTCCCATCCCCCCGCACACATACACACACACACGCACACACACACACACACACCATGGAGCTTCATTTTCTTATTAGAGTGTCTTGAAAGAATCATTACTTTCTCTCTTGCCTCCCGTGACCACCAGGCAGTAGCTAAAGCTTCCGGTTAAGATCTGCAGAGCTCCTGACTGCTCAGCTGGGTCCTATCACTCCCAGGGAGGACTGCTACACTCTCATGGGATCTCTGAGATCTCTGGGACAAAAGCAGTTTAGCAATGCAAATGGCTTCTGCCTGTCTATGACATGGTCTGTATGTCGTATCATACCATGTGACCTGCGTTACTGTAATTAGTTCACACGGCAGAGTGCACAGATCCCTCTCACCTGGGGACGTTGAGGCAGTGCAGGTTCAAGCACTGACTCCATCTTGGGTTGTTGATTATATTTTCATCTCTCCCTCCACCTCTCCCTTCCTTCCTTCCTTCCTCCCTTAATTAACTAAGCAACCAAACTGTATCGCTTATGTTTTCAGACTTCCATGCGTTAATTATGAAAGTAAATTTAAATAACTCAAGGACTAGTTCTAAATAATTTGGAGGCTGCTCCTTTCCTCATCCCCTTCCCCCCCCAAAAGAGCCAGTTCTGGGTGAAACTCCCCAATATATCTCTCTTCCATTCTTTCATCTCTGACTCTACATAAGGAAGTCAGAGGTTGAGACAGGAATCTGTCTTAAGAATTCAAGGCCATGGCTTGCTGTAGGAGCTATAATGTGAGACGATTCCATGTGAGCCAATCAAAATTAGATCAAGTCAGTGCTGATGCTCAGGAGATAGACGATGGTGCAATGTGGTCATTTCCCTGGATAGTGGTCATGAGTACTCCATTAATCCTTCTGCCATCTTGTCCAACGTTTACGATATTATTGTGCGAGGTGTGTCTTAGTTCATTGGTTTGAAGTTTAACAGGGAAAACTGAGGCATACACCTAGGATGGGATTTATTTTTAATTTTCATTATGCAGAGTTTTAATTATACAATTACTTATGGATATAGCTGAGATGTAAGGAGAACAGAGGAAAGTAGTTTCACGGAAAATGCATTGAATTTACTCTCAAAGTGTACAACAGCCTGTCCAGTTATACATCTTGTCACATTGCTGTGACAAAGAGTCCGAGAAATCAACAAAGGGAGGGAAAATCTGCGGTGGCCCACGATTCAGTCCAGGCTGATTTGCTCTGTTGCTCAGAGCCTGAGGTAGGGAAAACGCTGGTGTGGCGGGAACATATGGCACATGGCACAGGAGATTGCTCACCTCGTGACAGCAAAACACAGCCAGATCGCAGGGGCCAAATACCCTTAAGTGACATACCCCAGGGACCCACTTCCTTCAGCTCGGCCCCACTGATGGATTATTTGTTCATAAGGTTAGTTCCCTTGTAATTTATTTACCTTTGAGTAGTGTCCCTAGCTGGGGAGCCATGCCTTCTACACACTGACACTCAGATTGGGAACATAGCACCGTCCAGGCTTTGCTTCCTTCCTTCCTTCTTCCTTTCTTCCTTCCTTTCTTTCATCTTTTGTTTTTCTTCCCTTTTATTGCATTTATTTCTTTGTCCTGTGTATGTATGTGTGTTCATGTGTGTGCGTGTGTGTAGGCCAGAGAATAACTTGCAGAAAGAGGTTCTCTCATGTCATGTGTGTCCTGGAAATGGAACTCAAGCAGTTAGGCTTAGCAGCAGGTACCTGTGAGTTGGATCTGTTTTTGTTAGGTTTTGTAGTTTTTATTTTAAGAAGAGAAGGTTACCCATATAGTCCAGACTGGCCTTCACCTGGCTATGTAGAGGAGGATGACCATAAATTCCTGATCCTTCTGCCCTCACAGGCATGCAGCGCCATGTTCAGCTTATGTGGTGCTAGTATTAAAGCCATGGTTTCACACATGAAAGGCAAATGCTTTACCAACTGAGCCACATCCGCAGGCCTCATTACTCTTCATCCGCTAATACCCATCACATAAATATATTAATCTAGACATTTTTCCTTCAACATTAACTTACTGGGCATTGTTATTGCTGTTATTATGGACTCTCTACCCCCTGACACACACTTTTTTTTTTATTTATGAAGAACAAAACTAATTAGTGACCTCCAGAACCATTTCCCTTGATGGGCCTGTATCCATTCTATTCTGTCTTAAGATCTGGTCCTTTGGGAGTCTGTGCAGGAAGGCCCACAGGCCTGGTACCTGGGAACTCCTTCACTACCAACAAACAATCCACCTCTGTTGCTTCCCGGTTCCTAAACTTGGCTTGATCTGTGTGTGTCACTTCTGACTGGACCAGGACCTCACCTTACAGTAAAGAATGGGACTGCAGCCATCTCTGCCCCAAAGGCTCCCTGGGCACTTTGGAGCTGTAGGGAGCCAAGGTAACCGATGGCACCAGATAGCCATTCTGCGTCAATTCATCCTGCTCTAGCATGGGTGCCTGCTTCAGGCCTCAGTATCCCACCTGCCAAGACAGCAATAGCTTCTAGTATCAGGTCTACATCCTTAGGAAATTAATACAAAAGCCTTTATAGCTCTTCATTCAAATACAAGGAAAGACCCCCCCCCCGCCCCACCAAAAATAATCATGGCCAGTTAATAATAGTTTAAGGACAAGGCAGAAGCCGGCCAGGCTGGACCCACTGTGATGAACAATAAGTGATAGAAAAGTGGGAAAGATGGAAAAATAAAGTGGTTATAATCGCTGCGGAGAGAGACAGAACTGGAGGTGTGACCACAGTGACAGATGAAAGAGAGGGCTGAGATGACAGTGGAGCGTGTCACCGCCCAGGGTTGGCAGGGGTGGGGTGCAGCTGCTTGGAGCCTACGCAGACGCTGACTCCTGTGGTCCACGATGCCACCAGGGGCTGTGTTAATGTATATGGTTCATGCTTCTGCCCCAGGCTGTGATAAGGCCCAGGATCCATGTGGATGTATGCAGTCTGTGCTACCGACAAGCCTTGGCAATGTCCTCTGGCTTTGCTGCCTTAGGGGGCCATGTTGAATGGTCTGTGTAGCCACCCGATGCCATGGTACAGCCTGTGGTCAGTGCTGCCACCGAGGGCCATATCTGGGTCTAAGCTCCTACTGCAGTTAGGGTCTGTGTTAATGTCTTCAGCCTGTGTTACCCCTGAAGGCCTTGCAGATGTCCGTGACCTAAAGTCATGTTGTCCATCAGCTGTGCAGCAGTCAGAGGCCATACTGATATGAGTGGCCTGGGCTGCTGTCTAGGCCTGCGGTCAAGGGCTGTGTCTGGGTCCATGGTCCCACTGCAGCCAGAGGCTGTGTTTGTAGTCTTTGCTGTCACATCTCCAGAAACTGTGTGGCGGCCGTGATCCGTGCTCTTGCTGACTATGAAGAGCAAGGAGGCTATGTTCACATGATATCAATGCCTGCAGATGCACAGTTGAGAGGGGGATATGGAAGGCTTCTATGACAGCCCTTACCTACTACCCTCCTCCAAATAACAGCCTAGACAGGAAGCCATTGACGAGAACTCTTTTGGAGTTCATGGCTCTTGACATGAGACAGAAACTCCAGAAACTCTGGGTTTTTCTCTTAACAACAGGCTTGGAATTAGAGAGGGACTGAGCCAGAGTCCAACTCACAAACAATCCCACACCAGTTTGGAATTATGATTAATAGACTAGTTATTTATTTAAGGGGGAAAAACTTACAGATCACTGTCCCAGACAACAGCCCTCTGCGCAATCAGGAAGGGAGCCTAGTCGCAGGAAGCGGAGCCGGAAGAAAGCCAGAGAGCAAGCAGAGGGCAGTGGCAGCTTTTTTTTAAGAGAGAGAGACCACGCCCCAATGGGCTGGTATCTCAGCGGCTATTGGCTGAAGAAGCTCCCGCAACACAGGAAGATGAATGGGGTCGATATTCATGATGTGAAAGACACAAAGAATCAATTAAAAAGCAAGTTAAAAAATACTGACGACAAAGTATATATGGCCCAAGACCATTGTTTAATTTTTTTGGTTTTTCAAGACATGGTTTTCTGTGTAACAACTCTGACCATCCTGGAGCTCTGTTTGTAGAACAAACTGGCCTCAGTCTCACAGAGATCCGCCTGCCTCTGCCTCCTGAGTGCTGGGATTAAAGGTGTGCACCACCACCGCCTGGCTGTTGTTTACTCCTTATAGTGATTTTCACAGTGAAGATACTTTGGAGAAGGCCCAAGTTACTCATTCCAAGACTGTGAAGAGATTTGACTTAGGTTTTTAAAGCTGATAAAAAAGTTCATTGAGCCCGAACACCATTCAGCAATCACTAGAACACCTGTGGGAGGGGTGAGCGACTTCCCTGAGAAGCAGATAGATTTGCCACACGCAGAACCGTGACCCTGCAGATTTGTTCCAGACAGATTGGAGATCCTCCTCCAGACTCCTTATAGCATGCCATGGGCATGGTCCAAATGCCCCACCAGCCATGTTTCAGTGTGATGAAGTTGATAAACACCCTTCTTTTCCCACAGTCATCTGTAAACTCAGAATTCCTCTCCCCAGAATGAAGAGCCCGGAAAGGCTTCACGGTGTAATCGAAACAGTTATATACATCAGCGCTACAAACCCTGATGCCCAAGGACTCTTTTCTGTTCTCTTTATCTTTGGAATTCACATTTGTCTTTGTTGAAGGATACATATTGTATGTATAAGAAGCTACAGCTGACAGGGGCCATAATGAAGTTATGCTCTTTCAAAACCGTCCTGAGCTCCTGGAGTCACCATGACAAGCTGCAGAAGCCGCTCCAGCGTGCTGTTTCCTCCAGCGTAGTGTGACTCTATCAACAGGGGACTGACATCATTTCCTTGTTGAGTGACTATTGTTTAACTCCGGTGGAGAGGACAGGAAAAGAACAATATATTATTTATGGAAAAGGCTCTGGTCAAGAAAATAGTTTTTACACATCTCTGCATTCCAGGTTCTTACAGAAAGACGACAGAAATTTACATATCAATCGCACGAAAAGCATGCTAAATTTTTTTTTGCTCATGGTTTTTTTTAATTTCCATATCACTTTTAAGTTGACGAATAGTACTTATGTGTTTAATAATTATATATTTATGAGATGAAGTGGAGTGCTTTAACATTTTATTAATTTTTTTTAAGACAGATTTTACTCTGTAGCTCAGGCGGCTTAGAATGCCAGCATGGTATTTAGTTCTATAAACACGGCCTATGAAAAGACCATCGGACTAATTAGCATAGTTACTCCTCACCATCCTTAATAGAAACATTTTATTGTGATTTTTTAAATTTTTTCACCAATTCAGGGGATATATTTTGGTGCAAGAATTCTCAGAAATTACAAAATGAAAGAAAATCCATGCACTGGCAGTCAGTAAAGATTGAGTTGTCTTCTTTAATTCAACAGTTTATTCTGTGAGCAAATCCATCTGAAATGGAAAGGATTAAACTCCGAGTTGATCAAAAGCCCAGCAGAGGCTTGGGGGTTTTAGCTGGACTTAGAGGCCAATTTAGGATGCAGACACAATTCAGCAGTGACGAAGACTCCGATGGTCTCTCATAACACACTTTAATCTTTTTCTCATCTTATTGCCATGGGCTCCTTTGGAAATGGGGTTCAGAAAATAAGGGCAGAATATGGTATTTCAGTCCAGTCTAGGGATCATTTTTCTTTCTGTCATTTCTCTCTGTCTCTCTGTCTCTGTCTCTCTCTCTCTCTTTCTCTGTGTGTGTGTGTGCATGTTCAGACCTTGTGTGAACCTGGCAGGTGTTCTACCATTGAGCTACATAACCAACCAGTCTTCTATATTTTAATGATACTATAGTATGAGGTCATAGTAATTGTAAGGTGATGAATCTTTTTTTTATTAACAGTGTTAAACAAACATATATTACATGTGCTGTGGCTTTTGGGGATTTTGGGGTTTTGGGGTTTTTTTTGGTTTGTTTTGTTGTTGTTGTTGTTCGAGACAGGGTTTCTCTATGTAGCTTTGTAGCCTGTCCTGGGACTCGCTTTGTAGACCAGACTGGCCTTGAACTCATAAAGATCCACTTGCTTCTTCTCCCTAGTGCTGGGATTAAAGGTGCATGCCACCACCGCCCGGCTACATTTACTGTGTTTTAATCCCTGGGCTGTTTTACCCACCACAGTCATTGTCTCCCACTACAAGACTGAGAGGTTGGTTCAGTCAAAGGGTCGGGGACACTCTGGCTTTCTTGAGATCTTATAGATGGCCAACCTGAGAGCCTGTCTCCAAGACCGCCTAGTGCAAGACACTATGTGTCCCCTGTGCTGCCCTCCGTGACCAGTACTAAGTGTCTCATTCACGGCGCTCAGGCAACAGTACTTTGAATGTTTTTAAGAGATTCTGATAAGCAATATTTGCACCATGCCTATCAGAACTTTGGCCTTCAGAAATCAAAATATTAATATTGGGATTCAAGAAACCATTCTAAGAATAAGTGCTGGATGGGGAGACACTAAAGAAATATTTGCTCTTCCTTCTCGAGTAGAGGACAAAGAAATCACTCTCAGTGCATCACATGTTCTTTAAGACAGCAATCCTAAGGAGACAAACTACAAGTCCCAGAATTCCCAAAGAAAAGTCCTACACGTAGCTGACATGAGGAAAGCACCTTATTGTTCTCTAGCAAGGGAAATGACACTATGCATGACTGCACACTGGAGAAGTTTTCAAATTGCTCCATGAGGAAGGCTCCTATGCTGTCTCAGCAAGTGAGGTTTAGCATCTGGATGGAGGTACCTGATCATCTCACGCTCCCTGCATCTCTGTGAAATCAGCCACCAGTTCCCAGTCGCAAGTACCATTGGCACTGAACCATCAGTCTTAGCCAGTAAAGGACATCGAATGGCAAGAGATGAGTCATTTGATGTCCTTCTGGGAGGAGGTGGTATTCCTGATCTCACATAGCACAACCTCAGCTTGGTCCCTCTTCCTTTCTCTGCCCACATCTGTCTAAACAGGGAGCTCTGTCTCCTATCTGGGAGGTAGTGTTTAGAGCAAACGGGACGGGGGCTCTGTGCAGCACAAGCGACAGCAGGAGTCATGCCCATCCCAACACAAGTTCTTGAGGGACATCTTCCTCCTCTGCTAAGCCCTGGAATCTTCCACTGGCCCCAGACAGACTGCCTGAGCAATCTCAAAAATTGCTATTGTCATTGTCAGAGCATAGTAGCCTTGTCTCAGATCCTTCATCTGGGTACGGGGAAGAAACTACCTACTTCCCTTCCACAGTTGAGGGATGAACGTCCACTATGATATCATGGCACTTGAAGGTGTGGCCAGAAGCTCGGTTTCTTCCTCATGGTGATGCACAATACCTGTGAGAACACTTCAGAAGATTAAAGCAGGAACAGGACAGATGGCTTGGAGGCTAGGAGTACTGGGTGCTCTTGCAGAGGACCTGGCTCCCAGCATCCACAGGCTGGCTTACAACCATCTGTGAGTCCAGTTCCAGGGGATCTCATCCTCTCTTTTGGCTTTAATGGGCACCAGGCACAGTGCTGCACAGGCACACATACAAGTAAAACATCTATATATGTTGAAAGGAAAAAAACAAGGAAGGAAAGAGAGAGTGGAGGGAGAGAGGAAAAGAAGGTGGGAGGAGAAGAGCCAAATAAACCTTTTCCTCCCCAACTTGCCTTTTGGTCAAGGTGTTTCATCACAGCAATAGTAACCCTAAGACACACACACGCAACATGTATACACAGACATATACATGCAAACATACTCTTATACACAAAAACCAGTAAAACACAGAGGAATACACTGAGGTGCACACACATGGGGTCAGGGAAGAACCTCTGAAAATGTTTATCTCATCTCCAGGATCTCAGTGCTGTGGCAGAAGCTAAGGCTGTGCAAACCCTGTGCACACATCTGGATCATCATTGCTTCATTCCTAACTCTACACACCACTGTCCTAGCCTTTTAATGAAAAGTCACCCTGGTACCAGCACAACAAAGAATGCGTATGTCTGCTGGGGCTCAGATGAGCATATGACAGCTGCGTATTCAACTCTCCCCTACGAGAATTCTAGAATGAAAAGTTCAGTAAGGCAAATAACGATTTCTCAATCAATACTCACAGAAATGCACACATTGCAACAAAGCTCTTCCTTCATCCGGAGACTCTGGAGACTTCCGTTAACAAGGAGATCGAACAACAAAAAGGAGACACACAAGAAGGGATCCTGCTATATTTCTGGTTTAGGACCAGGATAGCATCTTCACTGTCTACTTTAGTATTGTCTGGGCTGAGATCTCCATGCCTTTGGGAGCAGAGCTGGATCTCTGGGACTCCTTAGTCCCCTAGTTAGAGTATCATTTGTTACCCCAGAAGTGTCTGGGGCAGAGTATACAGGTGAATGAATCAAAATGAGCGAGCAGATAAGTACTGAGCCCAAGAACTGGCAACAGTAGAAACAATAACCCAGAGAAACAGCTAGCCAGCCCAAGATGGCGGAAGAAGTCTCAGTTTGAGAATTTGAAGCTGTGCAGAGCCTTAGCTCTGCGAGCCTCTCAGTTCAGCCCACCACTCCCGCTTAAAAAACCCAATCAGTGGCAGTCATGGTCTGGGGACACAGATACAGCTGCAATCCATTCTGCTCCGTTGTGGGAGACTGTGGTGGCTACAAGTCCCATCTGCTCAGCTCTAATGCCTCCCGTGGCCTTCAGGGTTGAAGACACTTCTCAGCAGGCTGGGGGGGGGGGAGTGCTCCCCCTTTCCTCTCAGCTGCCTGTCCCCTGGAAAGCATTTCAGTTTCCATTAGCTAATTCTCCAGAGCAGCCAATCCCATAGACGACATCAAGCCACAGCCTCCTTTCCTTGGCCTTCAACACCTCTGCTTGACTTGAGGACTTCTTTACCTCAGTAGCCCACCATGGAGAGACACTGACAGCTCTCCAGCTGAGTAGCCTAACAGGCAGGAACTTATTGACAAAGCAAGCAGTACTCCACCCCCACGTCACGGAGCCTAAAAAATCAGTTTGGAAATCACAGATACTTGAACACCACTGGCAGACACTACATGTCTTGAGAATTCCATCTTCCTTATCTGATGGAGACTGATCGGTGCTATCTCAACAGCTAAATGGAAATGCATTTGAAACTGAACATGAGGTGAATCTAATACCTTATATAATAGAAACACAAGAATTACAAAAATAAAAAAGTCAATTTTCCTGTCTTAGCCCAGACACTTGAGACAATACAATGTCATTCTCAGAGAAAAGAAATTCAGTTGACAGAAGAGCCAACTGATGATTTTTATAACATTTAAGAATATTGACATCTTGAAATTTGCAGGCACATCGATGGATCTAGAAAAAAAAACATATTGAGTGAGGTAACCCAGACCCAGAAAGACAAATGTAATATGTATTCCTTCATAAATGGCTTTTAGACATAAAACAAAGAAAAAATCAATCTACAGTCCACAGCCCCAGAGAATTTAGACAACAAAGAAGACCCTAAGAAAGACATACATGGATCTACATAGGAAAGTGAATAAGACAAGATCTCCTGAGTAAATTGGGAGAGTGAGGGTCACGGAAGAAGGCAGGAGGGGAGGAGGGGAGGAAGGGAGATGAGCAGAGAAAAATGTATAGCTCAATAAAAAACAATAAAAAACAACAAAAACAAAAAAAGGAAAGAAATCTCAAAAAAAAAAAGAATTTATTCTCTAGACTTCAGCTTTCAGATTAAATGAAATAAATTTATGTTAAGGTTAAAATTAGTTTGAGTAAAGGCAAACATTGAAACACACAAAAAGTAAACCTTCAGTGTAGTAAGGAGCTGCTGGCAGGCCTGCTTTTCGTTCTGCCTGGCTCCCGCATGGTTAGCTTTAGACCCGAAAAAAACAACACACAAATTGTATTCATTTAAACACTGCTTTGCCCATTAGTTCTAGCCTCTTATTGGCTAGTTCTCACATCTTGATTAACCCATTTCTAATAATCTGCATAGCACCACGAGGTGGTGGCTTACCGGGAAAGATTCAGCATGTCTGACCTGGCGACCGGCTCCATGGCATCTGTATTCACTTCCCTTCTTCCCAGCATTCTATTCTGTCTACTCCACCCACCTATGTTCTGACCTATCAGGCCAAGCAGTTTCTTTATTAATTAACCAATGAAAGCAACAGATAGACATATGACCTTCCCACATCACTTCAGTATAACGTCCCTTTCATCTTGGTATCTGTGGAACTGAACACTGGGCAAACTCATAGGGGCATACCACATTTTAGGCCCCAGAGGCTTGCTTTGGTAGGAGGGCTAACACGTGTGCAGTGCAGACATAACAAGTCCATGGAAAGTCCCCAGAAGTGGGTGCCCTTTCTTCTGTGTTTCCCATCACCCATGGTTAACAACATCTTAGTTTGCACTGTGGTGACTTAACAGCTATCTGTATTCAAAGACAACAGCCATACAATGAATGTACCACATGTTTGTTATTGAAGAGATAGAATTCAAAGCACATTTTTTTTAGCTCCAGGACAATTACCTGAAATATTAATCACCTGTGAGACATATGTTCATTTTCACATTTCTATTTAATTTATAAGTCATCAAATGGACCCTCCAAAAATAATTTAATAAATGTAATTATGTGAAAATGTACTTAATAAAATCCAATCGAATGTCTTAGGGCTTGACACAAATGACAAGTATTGACCTTTTTATGTTTACGCACAGGTCATTCATACAAATGAATGTGCATTCTATTCGGACAATAGGAAGAGTCTTGATTTGCCGCATCCGTAGTGCTAAATAGTCAGCCTGAGGTCATGCACGTCTATGAGCAGAGGTACCACCATTTGTGCCCATCCATCACAGAAGCTGTATGATGTACAAAGCAGCTGCTCAATTAACACTGATCAGTTGGAGGGATCCTGAATAATGAGTCAACTCAAGAATTAAGCATTACAGTGGGGTTTGAATAAGAATGGCCCCCATGAGCTCATAGGTTTGAATATTTGGTAATCAGGGAGTGGCATGCTTTGACAATGATTAGCAAGTGTGGCCTTCCTGGAAGAAGTCTATCACTGGAGTGGAGAGAACTTTAGGGTTTCCAATGCCCAAGCCAGGCCAATTGTTTTTATGCTTCCTGTGAATCTGGGTGTAGAACTCTCAGCTACTTCTCCGGCACCATGAGTGCCTGCATGTCACCATGCTTCCTGCCATGATGATAATGGACTAAACTTTGGAAATTGTAAATAAGCCTCAATCAAATGCTTTCTTTTATAAGAGACTGTGGTCATGGTGTCTCTTCACAGCAAAAGAACATTGGTTAAGACAACTACCAACTGAGAGTGAGGTGTTTACGTATGAGTAGTTATGTCACAAAGAGCCATGTAATTACAAACTCCAGGAACCCTTAAATATACAAAACCATTTGATTCAGAATGAGTATATCCAACAGTGGATGGGGATATTGAAATTATTTTCTAAAGAATGCTAGGTTAATCCAGTAGCAATGTGAAGTACAATTTAATCTACACAATATACCACTGAACAAATTTCATATTTTCAAAAATACTATGGAAAAATAAAATTAGGGATGTAACCAAAAATAAACCTAGAGATGCAACTCAGTCTGGTTGGGCATTTGTCTAGTATGCTCAGAGCCCTAGGCTTGATCCCCAGCACCTCGTAAACAGCATCTGTGCACACCTACAGAAAGTAGAGGCAGGAAGATCTGGAGGTTCAAGGCCAGCCTGGGCTACAGGAGATGCTTTATCAAAATAAGACCAAAAAAAAAAAACATTATTCAACAATCTGAGAAGGAAAATAACTGCAGAAAGATCTGATATGTGCCTGTAACCTCAGCACCAGGAAGTCTGAGATAGGAAGATCATAAATCCAAGGTCATGTTATGTGTGTTAGTTAGCATTTCTATTGCTGTGAAGAGACACCATGACCTCAGCAACTCTTATTAATTGGGTGGCTTCTAGTTTCAGAAATTTAGTACACTTTCATCATGGTGGGGCATGACAACATGCAGGTAAATATGGTGCTGGAAAAGGAGCTGAGAGTGGAGAAGGAGCTACATCTTAATCCAGCAGGCAACAGAACATAGCTTCAGCATAGAAGACTGCAAAGCCCACCCCTACAGTGAAACATTTTCTCCAACAAGGCCACACCTACTCTAATAAGGTCACACCTTCCATTAGTGCCACTCCCTTTGGAGGCCATTTGCTTTTAAATTTGGGAGTCGTTTTCTTTCAAATTACCCCACTGGGCTACAGATGAGAGTTGTAAATAAATAAATAAATAAATAAATCTATAGATAATGAGCTTCCAAAAGTTAGATTATGTGAATTTAAAAACTTGTGTGTGTATATGTGTGTGTGTGTGTGTGTGTGTGTAGGGGGGGAGAGGGAGAAATATTTGCAGCAAATATAAAACCACTCAGACTGGAAATGGATATTAAATACTGCTGTGCAGTTTTCTTCTCAGAAGGTAAACTAAGTCACCAAGTGAACCAATGCATAATAGAAGTCAGAGAAATAAAAGCATGGCACACCCTTCACCTACAGGGTCATTCAGGGTCAGCTGAGACATCTGTTCCACCTGATGCCTGTCTTTTCCTCAGGGTGGAGCACATGACCTTGTGAATGTTAGGCAAAATATATCCCTTACTTTCCTGCTGCTGTAGGAGACTCTGACAAAAGCAATTTTGAGAAGGATGGTTTACTGTGACTTCCTGTTCCAGAGGGGTGGAGTCTGCCATGAACAGCATGATAGAAGTCAGAAGACTACTGACCACAAGAGCAGAAACAGATCAGGAAGTGAGGCATGGTCATAAAATCTTAAAGCCCAGCATCTGTGATGTATTTCTTCCAGTGAGACTCCATCTCTTCAAGATTTCATAACTTTCCCAGAGAGCATCACCAACTGGGAACCAAGTGTTTAAACACAGGAGTCTTTGGGGGACATTCTCATTTTTCAAATCTGTATACAAATTGTGGTGGTTTGAATAAGGGTTTTAAATTTAAAAGTCCCCATAGGCTCTTAGATTTGAATGCTTGGTGGTTAAGGAGTGGTGCTACTTGACAGGGATTAGGAGGGGTGGCCCTGTTGGAGTAGGTGTGGCCTTGCTGGTGGAAGTATATCACTGGGAGTGGGCTTTGGGATTTCAAATGCACAAGCCAAGCCCAGTCAGTGTCTTTCTCTTCCTGCTGCCTTCAGATCCAGATGTAGAACTCTCAGCTCCTCCAGCACTGTCTGCCTGTATGCTACCAAGTTCCCTGCTATACTGATAATGGACTAAACCTCTGAAACCCGTAAGCCAACCCCAGTTAAGTGCTTGCCTTCATAAGAATAGCTGTGGTCATGGTGTCTCTTTACAGCAGTAGAACACTGACTAAGTCAGAAACCCTTTACCCCTGAGCTGCACCCCTGGCCCTGGTTTTATGAGATATATTCCCACTGCTCAACCCTGTCTGGCCACTGTCTCTGACTTTCTATTCTCTGAACACAATAAAGATGGACTTATGTTTTGTTTTAGCTGCACCATTTCTTAAGAGTCACCCTTTTGGAAACAATAAACAAAAAAAACTCCTCTCCCTTAAGGAATTGTTTGTGTTCACTTAAACAGAAATCAGAAGCCACAGAGATCCCAAGAATAGGGAACATGATTATGATTGTGGCAGTCTACTCGAAGGAGCACAAAAGGGCAGCTGCAGCAAGAGCAACAGATGTAAAAAAATCTCTCATAAATGGAGAGAACAGATAGTCTTACATATGCAAATATGATTGTAGCTACGTGAAGTATATGCAAATGACATCATACTATTTGCATATACCCTGGTTGGGGAGGGGCAATTTGATTTCTTGCTGTTGCTGTGTTGTCTGGACTAGGATTTGATTCCATGTTCCAGAGACTTCTTTACACTTGAAGTTCAGGGTGGAGCTCCTAGGGCCCTGAGCAGGGGTAGCCACTCCAACCCTGGGTCCGTTACCACCGGCCACAGTCTGTTACCACTAACGACAATCTGTGTCTAGTCTTGTTCACATCTGTACTCTGCTGTTTGTGTTTCTCTGTTACTGCTTTGTCTGTTTTATGTCTGTGCCTTGGAAACTAATTCCAACCCATATGTGATTTTAAAATCTAGAATTTGGCCAATAAATTTAGCAAATAAGAAATCCCAAGTTTTATTTAAAAATTTGGAATAAAAGTAGTTTTATACAGAATATAGCTTGCCAGGATATATTACCAAATGCCATTCCTTACCTTTAATGCCCTAAATATGTTCTTTTTCAAGTAAAAAAAAAAGGACACAATTCAATGTTTTGTCATTAATAGGCATTATATGAAAAGCCTTGCACATGATAGATTGGATTGGCTTCTAGTTCATCCCCCTCTGAGAATGAGCTCAGCTCTGTTTCTAGTTTTCTTTGTCTTAGAGCCGTCATGTTCCTCTCCTGGGAACCAGCTGACTCGGTTTAGCTTTGACCAGCAGAGTCTGTTCCCAGGACAAATGGCCAGTGTTCCCTGCGAAATATGGATGCGATTCCCAGCCCAGAGGAATGAGCCACGCTCAGGAGCAGATGTACACAGCTGGTCTGGCAAAAGCGGGGCCACGTTCGCTTTGTTCAGCTCTCTTAGGCTTAAGCTTTAAAGGGGTTTTCCGAACATTTGCACTGGCCCTGCTTCATCCATGAGACTGAATAAGAAGGAAGGACAATTGGGTTCATAAAAAGAGAGCGTGTATAGAAATTCTGTAGGAGTCTTTCTCTGGGGCTTGGAAGATCAATGTGTTTTTGTCCATGCTCCTGAGCACAAATCAAGTGTACAGGGGAAGGCAGAAGCCCCAGGATTATTTGTTAAAAATAAATGTGGAACTGGGGGGGGTGGGGGGAAGCATACAGCAGAAATCAGGTTTTGTTTTCTCAGACCAGACAAAAGAACTGTGACTATGTAGGAAAGCTGACCGTGCAGTTTCTAGCCGACCACACACAAGGAAAGCCTGCTTTTTCTAATATGCGATTGCTGCACTAATTCTGGGCTGCATGGTCAGGGGAAGCCTTGCTCTCCTTATGAGTCTGTAGTCTAGCTGTTCACAGCTTAAGAAGGCAAACAAAACTAAGGAAGGACAAGAAAGGAGGGAGGTAAGACAGGTAATGTTCTATGTCAATAATGTTATAGTGGATCTCTTAATCAAACATTCTTGTGTCTCTAGCAAAGGCAAAGAGCACTTTCTCAAACGATTAAGTACTAAAACACGCTCAGTTTCCAAATACGGTTAACTAGACTTTTTTTTTACTGCATACATTTGATTCACTATATTCATAAGCATTTAAGATTCAAAGACTGGGAGTGTGGTTCAATGGTAGAATTGTTGCCCAGCATTCATGAGACCCTGACTTCATTCTAGCTCCAGAAAGAAGAGAGAGAGAGAGAGAGGTTATACTTTTCCCGAGACAAGGTCTGGCTATGTAGTACAGCAGGCTTTGGGTTTTGAGGTCTACCACCTCAGCACCGATTTCTGCCTCAACTCGCTGACTCTTGCTCACATGTCACTCACCAGAAGGATCAAGTGAGCACCTGTTGGGCTTGTGTCTAGCACAGGAGTATGTACAACTGCTCGATAAGTATCTGCAGGATTAATGGATAATTGGAAAAAGACAAATTATTAATAAACCCCTCGGTTTGCCTATTGGATTGTGAACTTGTAGACAGAAAACTTACAGGGTCAAGTTGCCTTCTTATGAGTGCAGAATCGGCCTTGTATGTGCTCAGCAGTTTGCAGGTGGTGGAGACGTGGGTGGTTTTAAGGAGCCAATGAGTGGAAAGGAGAGGAAGCGTGGTGCCAGGATCCAGATGTAGGTAGAGGATTTGAGAAGCTAAGCATTGAGCCCCTATGTTTGCAATAAATAATAAATCATCAAATAAATAAAGCAGACAGAAAAATTCTTGAGTGCAAACCCACTATGCTTGATTGCAGAGGAAAAGGAGCCTTAAAAGGACAAAACTAGAAGACATAAAGTCATACTGGGAAGAGGTTTGAGCTGGTGAAAACGGAGAAGCCATCCTAGCAGAGACACGGCCTTCAGTGACAGAGGGACAACAGATCTCACATGGTAGTTAGGTCTGAAAAGAATTACAGCACGCGAACACAGACACTGGCTTCAATGTGGTTGTCATAAAGCAGGGAAGTCTAGAGGTGGGGCGCAGGGGATTCCAACAGGGGTTTAGGAAGGGGACAGCTCAGATGGAGCCTGCATGAACGTCAATGTACTGAGGGCTTGGGTTCCTTCCTCTATGAGCTGGATGATAAAATCCTCAAGGAAATAGGGAGAGGTGGACAATAACTGAAAAAAACGAAGGCTTAAGGGATTGCGCCTATCTGGGCAGCCTCAGACAAGCGTTCCCCAGGTCAGATTTCTGCCTGTGTTCAAGCACTCAAACATGGCGGAGCTCTCTGATTTTGCAGATTTATGGACTCTGAGTATTATATAAGATTGCATTTCCCAAGCTGCTGAGCGTGGGGATTATTCATGCCTTCAATGAGAAATTCTGTAGATAGCAGAACAAACGGAATGCGCAGACGCCAGCTTTCCCACTTAAACAATTATGAATGGTCTCATTTTGTGAGCTATTTGCTGCTCTTACATTCTTTTTCTTCCTGCAGCCTAGAACTAAAGCCTTTCTGTTATAAAAGCCCATAGAGATTAAGAATTTAATTAAGAAGCAGCAGAATGTGTGATTAGCACAGCCCCCAGCAAAGAGGAAAGAAAACCCACCGCCGAGCAGGGAGTCAACTGTGACCAGAAAACATCCCCCAAGATGCACTTCTGCCAGGAGAGGAGACTTGGGGGAAACCTTCGGAATATTGGAAAGATGCCCCAGCCTTCAAGGAGAAACAGAAAACACAGTCTATACCACAAACAAGAGGATTCCTCTGGGCTTTTCCAAAAGCTTCTGGAACTCTGGTCATCCCCGAGTCTGTAGCTACGTGGTAGAAATCCCAGCAAAGGTCGCTCTCTGCCAGACAGAACTTTGCAGTCTGGACCCTGCTGGTGTGACTGCCCTGGCTGTGTCCCAGGTTTCTGAGCATCTCGGTGGAGATGTGTCACGTCTCTCCCATGGGGACAGATCTTTCCTTTTCTTATCTGTGACCGAGTGAAAACCTTGCTCTGTCCAGGCTAAGCACTTTTGCCCCTCGAGCCTAAAGTGAACATCTTGAGAGGGAGAGGCTTCTTCCTCGTGTGCATGTGAGCCCCCTCCCCCAAGGATCCTGTGGCATGGCCGATGCTTTCAAACGGCTTTTGGTCCAGAGGGTCATTTTAAGGATGGAGATGGGGATAAAGGGGAATTAGGATGCAGTTGTAGGTAGCATGGTGAGCTGACCTAGGGCTGAGCTCTCTTCAGAATCTGCATGTGCTTGTGATCCATCCCAAAAAGGCTTCCTCCAGGGTTGGCAAGCTGCCATTCTCCTATCTCTGTTCAGTGGGAACAGTAAAAACCTTGTGAGTCATAGACCTGGCACAGGTGGTGTTGGGTGAGCACAGCACCCATAGAAAAACTGGTGACCAAAATCCCAGGGCAGTTACTAATGAAATGGAGAGGAAATAACTTTTTGGATATGGAATGAATTGATGGCTTTCATTGAGTTGAAAATGTAGTTACAATTCCATCCAGTGGACACTCCAAGTCTCATGGTACTAAAAGCATTAGATTTTCAGGAAAACATCAATGACACAGCCTGAGAGATGAACTTGGGGTAGATAGTTGTGAAAGCTCAGCGCTTGCTTTTGTATTCAATACTCCACAGATCCTTAGGGAAGAAATTGAAGTCCTCAGATACAAATGTCCATAGTTTTAAATTCAGAATTCATTTATTAAATACCCAGAATCTCTTCCTATCTGAACATGGTTCTTAGGCAGTATACATTTTACATTTTATTTTTGTTCTAAAGTTTGATTTGTTTGTAATCAAAAATGTCTTTCAAAATTCTTTGAGTAATTTTGAATTATTTCATATTTGGTGCCCTAGAATATATATATTGCACATACATATGAGAACTACCTGGCCGAACTAAAGGAATAAAATGTGTGAAAAGATTCCAGCAAACATTCTTTTTTGTTCTGCTTTGTTTTGTTTTTCAACTACAACAAAAAGATGTTGGGTACGTTCAATTTACAGAATAAAATCAATGTAACTCACAAAAAAGTTCCCAACAAAGTATAACAGGAAAGCTGATTCCAAAGCTATATACCATGTGGAAAACAACATTCTCAATAAGATTAAGAGGAAATGGTACACACTTTGACATAATGAGACATTTACAGTTATTACAAATCTACAGGAAGAACTAGAAAATATCTGTAAGGGAATAAGGAGATAGTGATAAAATGTTAAGAACAAAGTCACATCACAAAAATATAGTCAAGCTGTCTGTCATCAAAAGACTTAAGGAAACTCAACCTGGAAAAACGTGAATTCCAACGTTACCTATGACTGTACATGCAATGAAACTAGAAAAACACAGACTTGACAACTCCAACAAAAACATCTCAAAGTGACCCCTAAACTTCTATATTTCTGGCCCTTAGATACTAGTGACCTCTCTTCCAAACATAGAGACCCTATGCTCTAAAGCTCATTCTGAAAATGGAGGTGATCAGAAAGATTGGTTATCCAGCAAACATTCTTGCAAAAATAATTAGCAAACTATTACAGGATGGGAAAATTTGACGTCTATTTTGAGAGTCACACATTCTCTGGCCACCGTTCCTGCCCAGGCCCAGCTGGGAACCCTACCCATGCGCTCTCTTGGTAACCGGAGCTCCAACTGCTCATCAAAGCCGCGTCTGTCTGCAGGTGGCGGCTATTACAGAGAGCGACAAATGGTCCGATACAGAAATGAGCAGCCATGGGCTGGCCAGAAGCAAACCTGCCACACAGTCTCTCTACCTGAGCATGGAGGACGAGAGGGTGGGAGAGTGAGAGCAACCGGACATCTGTTGCTGAGTGGTGTCTCCTATACACGGCAGGGAAGCTGCGCCCGTGAAAGCCCAACAATGTGGCTATCTAAATAAGACCTGTGAAGATCCCACCAGTCAACATGTCGCCATGGGCAATGTGTACAAGGCCCCACACCTCCATGAAAATCTAGGTAGCTAAGTCCCGTGAAGAGAGGGGATGCTGGTTTTCTTCAGGGATGAAAGCCTAATCCCAAGTGTTCACCCCTAAACACATGTATATATAGGGCGACTTATTGATTCAGTCTAAGAGGTGTGTGTGTGCGTGCATGCGTGTGTGTGTGTGTGTGTAAGTCATGAGGCTGAGAGAGGTGGGGGAACACAGGAAGAGCTGGAAGGGGGAGAAGTGGGAATGGTGCAGATGAAATTTTCAAAAATGTTTTTAAAAATTTCTTTTATTGAGATAAAAAAAAAATCTAAACAATTTCACACCAGAACTCAGAATCACACGGCACCATCAGCCATAGTGCCTACACTCAGGCACATTGCCCATTGCTGACTGACTATGGTTACTTATGAGATGACCGCCACTGAGGAACACCCTGACTTTACACTGGCCCCTTCACCAGAATCACATCCCTCTGTAGCTCTCCCGCGACACACACACGCACGCACACACACAGATGCGCAGGCACACACACGGGGATGTTAAGAGTAATGGAGGGAAATGAATGAGTGTGTAAGGAAGCAAAGACTTGCGTCATCCTTTCCCTGCTTTGCCACCTCTGAGAAATCCATTCTGTTTCGTGCCTTGTGCTGATTAGAAACGACCAACCGTTAAGCTACTTTTCAGGTCATTTGTAAGACTGTCTGTGGCCCTTCACTGATGTGGTTTGAAAAGGCGTAAAATTCTCCAGAATATTTTAAGACATGCACGGACGCGTGGACCGCATTGAAAGGTTCACCCCTTGAAGGCGTAAGTCACAAACAATCCCACACCAGTTTGGGATTATGATTAATAGAATGGTTATTTATTTAAGGGGGAAAAACTTACAGATCACCGTCCAAGACAACAGCCTTATGCGCAATCAGGAAGGGAGCCTAGTGGACGGAAGCAGAGCCGGAAGCCAGAAAGAGAGCAAGCAGAGGGCAGTGGCTGCTTTTTTAAAGAGAGAGAGACCACGCCCCCAATGGGGCAGGGCAGTGTGGTGAGCAGGGCTCCGTCTGCTAGCACTCCACAGACATGCATAGACAAAGGAGCTCTCTGTCCAGAACACAGGTGTCCGGAGAGTCCCTGAGTCTGCAGGAGCAAGCACACGTCCCTATAACCTGTTTGTCTTAAGGCCAGTGAAGGGAGTAATTGGGACATTTTTCTGATCAGTTCTCATGGGCTAAACTGTGTGTGCCGCAATTGTCAATATTCCTCTGAGGACGGTGGATTTCCATGAATGCAAAGAGTTCTCATAGTATAGTTAGTGGTATAGACATGGGATAGCTGAGCTTGGGGCCAGCAGCATAAAGTAGAATATACACATAGTTTGAACATTCTTCAGAATGTAACTATTCACATGATAGTAAAAACAACTATGGTGTAATGAATATCCGTGCCCTTAGTTTCTTCATTAAAAGTTGTTATATTTTCCCCCTGGGGCAGGAGAGAGGGCTCAGTAATTAGAAAACACCTGGTCTTGCAAAGGACTTGAGTTCAGTTTCCAGCACCCACATGGTGGCTCACCACTATCCATAACTCCAGTTTCAATGGGTTCAATGCCTTTGACTGAGTTACCTGGGATCATACATGCACATGGTGTATGTAGACTCACTAAGCCCCACTCCCCACAAACAAACTAGCAAAAGACCCTAAAGCAATTATTATATTTCCTAATTATATGTTGTCAAAGTGAAAAAATTGAAAAGTATACATGTTTACTGAAAAGAAAAAAGCACTAGATTGTGACTGCCTCCTAGAAATAACCACCACTAATATCGTGCTATTTATTGGACGCTCTTCCTATCATGAAACCAACAGATAATGCCTCTTTCTAACCCAGGGCATTAGCAAAGCAGAAGAAAATGGAGAAGTGGTCAGTGAGATTTTTCAGTTGGGTTTGGGAATCTAATGTAGCAGAAATGCTATTTTAATGCCAAATAAGATAGAAAGAAATATTTTCAAATATTCTGACTTGAACTCTCCACTTCACCAAAATTTGCAGTAAGGGATTTTACTTTAATTAACGGCATGGTGAATGCATTTGTCTGCCATAATTTATCTTAAATTTTGGTTTCCAATATGGTAAAGTGGAAAAGGAAAGTGTAGCATAAGGTTTCAGGTAAGGTAATTAGTTGACACAGGAGGAATTGGGGACATGGGCAGACTCAAGGGAAATAGGCCTATACTGTAAGGAAGAGTGCACAAAAATCTGTCTAGTCAGCATTGTGTAATTTTTCTCCAGTTGGTTGTCTACTGATGTTGGTGAGTCCCTCGGTGTTGAGGTGAGAAAATGTTTCTATCTATGTCTAGTTATCCCAGAATCTCAGCCTAGTGACCATGACAAAAATAAAAAGGAAAAAATAAAATTTGACTAAACGTGCCAGGGATCTAGGGACACAGCTCAGAGGGTAAGGTGTTTGCCATACAAGCATGGGACTTCAATTTGGTTTCCCAGCACTCACAGAAAAGTCAGGCCCAGTGGCATGTACATGTCTCTAATTCCAGCAACGAGAGGTAGGGATGGAAGGATCCTGGAGACTGGCGGATCAGGCATTTAGCCAAATCATCAAACTCTAAGTTTGGTGAGAGATCCTGCTTGAAAAAGTATAGTGGGGAGAGACAGGAAGACATCTGATATCAGCTCCTGGCCTGCACATACACAAGCCCACACATGCACGAACACACACACACACATATACATACACACACAAACACACACACAAATACATGCATGCATGACAGTTTCTTTCTTACTGTGGTAAATCCTAATGCTATATATTCCATTAAACCATTTCTTGATCTACCCTATAAAACTCTCGAATGCAGCAAGTCGTTGTCTTCCACCTAGCTATCTTTCGCATATTTGAAGCCAGGAGCGCAGCTATCTTGTATCAGATGAATCTTCTATATTCCAGGCTAGTCTTTCTCGCTATCTGTTTTTGATTAATGTAATGTGACTTCTTGGGAGTCCCCCACCATTCCCATCCCTTACTTTCAAATAGTAGTTAATCTCCTTAGCAAAACGTGGGGCCCAGGATGAAGGCTATTCATGATAAACAGTATGCAGAAAATACTGGGGGTTTTATCACCATGTGTATAGATCATGTATGTACTAAAAAAGAAAAATGTGCATTAGTTCAGGTGCTGGGAAGATGTACTTGTACACATACACACACACACACACACACACACACACACACACACACTCCTATACACTCCAAAAAGCGAAACCACAGCAAACCAAAGTTCCGACTAGCAGGAGTATGAATGAGACTCGCCTTGCTGCAGCTTGGGGTAGCTCCAGAAGCTGCAGTATCCCTGGAAGGCCTGCTCTGACCCAGGAAATGACTCACAAGCTCACCCTAGAAGCTCCCTGTTCTTCTTACTGCTCCTGGAAAGGGAGGGACCTTTCGAGAAGCTCTGTCTTGGCAGGCATGTGAGGATTCGCTACCCCCTGAGCCTCAGAAACCTCCACCAACTTGGAGGGGGTGTCTATACAGCACACGCTTTCTCTGCGAGGGGTCACATACACGCCCTTTAGACTTTTCCGTTTCTAAGGTCCTGTGTGTTGCTTAGCTGTGCTCAAGTCATGTAAATGAACTTTCCATAAAACCCACAACGGCCTTTATCTTGGAATTTCAGGGGGATTCCAGAGTGACTCTCGAGTCAAATGGACAGCAAAATAGATGGCCAGACCATGTCTAGGCCATAATAATAATCTATAAATGTGATAGTTTGTCTGGTTGAACAATTATCAAAGACCTACGAAGACCTGCCTGCCTTCTGGTGGGACGGGAAGCGAGGTACACAAGAGGTGACTGTACGCAGTACCCCACTAGTCTGTCCTGTATTCCTGTGGCTCTTGAGCTTGTCCAGGCAGTGACTCCAAAGGACAGGATATAGAATGAGATTGAATTTCCGACGCTCCAAATTCATGAAATATTTATTTATACACAGGAAAGGGGTCTTGGAATGACTCCCTCACTGCTGTTGTTGGAGATCCAACCATTTTAAATTCTGCCCTTAGCCTAAATAGGGCTAGACCACAAAAGACATCAGATAGCATTCTGTGTTTTGTTTGGAATATTTCTGCATTTATTGTTTATGTCAAGAACACTGTCCTGTTTTAATTAATAGCACGATTGTTTGGATTGTGAGAAGCATTTTGAGCTAGGCAGATGGGTTAAAGGAAAGCCTGCATTAAAATTTAAAAGGCTGGCTTATGACTATGTATAAGAATGCAACTTTTACAATTATTTCTGAAAGCCATTTTCATCAAAATCCATTCATTGAGTAAAAAGGCCTTTCCCTAAAAGCAAAATAAAAATTTTAAATTTACAATCACCATCTCAGCTTTGAAATTATGATAACATTCAGAAAGAAAATAGAAACTTGATTAAAATGCAGCCATGAATATAATTTTATCAGACTTTCTAAACAATAACAAAAGATCTGTCTTGGTTGTTAATGTCTTTGCATTTGTGCGGTGTGCTAGGCATTTGGCATCATTTCCATGGCCCAGGAAGAGTCACATGTGTGCACTTTGTGGTGGCTGGGAAGCCATTCTCCTTGTAATTTTCTAACGTCCTCCCCCCGTCAGAAGCCTTTGAAGCAGAGTGATGCAGATACGATGAGCTAGAGGTTTGTGAAGTTCTAGTGCAGTTTGGGTTTGCAAAGTTAGTTATAACAAGAACTGTGGGGTGTGTGGAAGGAAGAACCAGAGCCGGAGGGATGCTTGTACTCTCTACTGATGCTGCCTTCTTGGACAATGACACACTTTCTGTGAATGTCTGTTCCTAGACCACGATTAGAGTGGATGCAGGTACCGCATCCACTGGGGGAAATCTCTTCCTCTGTGACTTCATTGTGTAGACCAGGTAGAGTTTTCTGACTCACCCTACATCTTCCTTTCAATCACCTGGTTGGAGCAATCAAAGGGCTTCTTGGTTTCACACTAGTCATTGTATCAGATAGGAGGATTCAGATTCTGCCAGTCAGATTTATCTGGGGGAACTTCTGAAATAGGAACTGGCTTTTTGAAACTGGATAATGCCAACTAAGTGGTTCATGCCTTTAATCTCAGTACGTAGAAGGCAGAAGGAGGTGTATCTCTGTGAATTAAGGCCAGCCTGGTATATATAGTGAGTTTCAGGGCAGCCAACACTGCATAGTGAGACTCTGTCTACACGCACACACACACACACACACACACACACACACACACCTGAGATCACTATCAGAGGAACATACCAGTTAAGATACCCATGGCTATAAGTACATAGCGAAACAAAAGTTCCAAGTATTAACACAAGATTTATCAGTGGGAAGTACAGAGCAAAAGCCTTAAGGCATCCGGTACCCAATGAAAGAAACAAGACCACTGTCCTGGCTTCACTTCTGTTGCTGTGATGAAAATGCCCCAACAAAAAGCATGATAGGTCAGGAAGGAATTTATTTGGCTTACAATTCAAAGCCCATCACTTGGTAATTCAAAGCAGGGACTTCAAAAAGCTAGTCACATCACATCCACAGTCAAAACAGAGAGGAATGAATGCTGTCCTCAGCTCCAATTCTCTACTCTTATACAGCCCAGAATCTCCTTCTTAGGGAATACCACTGCCACAGTGGGCTGAGTGTCCCCATGTCAATCAAGTGAATTAAGACAATCCCCCACAGACATGTCCATAGGCCAACCCAATGTCTATAATTCCTATGGAAACTCTGTTCTCAAGTGATTCTAGGTTGTGTCAAGGTAACAATTAATGATAATGAATCAAAAATACTGTCCAAAATTAATATTTATGTGACTATATAAATAAACCAAATGCTTGCAGCTGTGCTAGAGTATGTCTGTTAAGTAATAGCACAATTATAAACTTCCGTGAAGAGCCAGCCTATAAGCATTTTACCTTACTTTATCTCCCCTCTCCTTATTTGAGGGATAATCTTGAGAGCCAACAGCCTGCCATCATGGGAATAAATCACAGCCACTGGAGGGAAAGAATGAAAGAAGGATTCTTCAAAGACTTATTCCCAGCAAGCTGTCATTGGCTGCCTATCCAGAAGGTCTTTAGGTGACCTCATTGAGACTTTGCCAACAATTGACCCAGATCCAAGCTGGCTACATTTTGATTTTTATTCTGGTAGCATTTGTTGAAGTAATCAGCTTCAGGCATTTATTATTGCAATTGCTAGACATGGTGGCAATGACAGGGATAAATCGCATGCTGGCTGAAGACCCTGAATGAAAGCTGTGGAATGGGAATGAAGCTTGTAGGGGGGTTGATAGCTGCAAGTATTCAGAGGCTGTGGGCATCCTGGGCCAAGATAAAGAAGGCTCAAAGCCCTCAGCCTGGCTCTATCAAGACTCCACCCTGAGAAAGAACTGAAGGTCAAGGCAGAGTTGAAAACAGTGACTGGGTGTGGACACCATGCCCCAACATGCAAAGAGCCTGTCAGAAAAGGTGAGCTTTGCCTACTGAAGCCTTTTGGAAAAATCACTGTGACATCATCAGCTGGCCATTGAGCTACCTACACAGTGGCTTCAGGACTGAGACCATAGAAAAAAGATGAGAAAGTGAAAGACATTCAGAAAAGGCACTAAGCCAACAGTTGTGAGAACAGGCAGTGCGACGACAGCAAATGAAAAGAACACAGGGAAGCCTATGCTCTGAGTATCCACCAAAGATCTCAAGAATACAAAGAAATGAGAACGCATGACTCATATGTGGACAAAGTAATAAGAAGCTGGCAGAAACCTTACCAGAGGACAGGAAGACATGGATTTACTACACAAATCACCCATCCATCTTAAGCACGCTCAGTGAATTAAGAAAAATGTATGTAAAAAGCTAAAGGAAATACATACATAATGTCTTACCTAATCAAGACTATCAGCAAACAAATTGAAGCTATAATAAGAAACCCAAGCAAAATGCTGTCCCTAGAATGTTCAGGTATAGTCAGGAGTGATAAAAGTGACAGGTTTCTCATCATTCCTGTCTAAAGATCTTTTGGGGCTCACTGTCTTGCACATTTCTAGGACATGAATTTGGAGACATTTGTTGCATTTCAGCACACAGTTACCTATCCATGGTGTTCTTTTATATCATTTATAAACAACCCTACAAAGGGGATGGAGGATGTCTCAGGGGTTAAAGAGCTTCCTGTTCAAGCAAAAAGACCAGAATCTGGATCCTTAGAACCACATCATGCTGGTTGGGTGTGGAAGCCTGCTTCAAATTCTAGTCTCAGAAGACAGAGATATGAGGAGGTCCTTGGAACAAGTTGACTATCAAAACAAGCTCTTCATGATCTCTAGATTTGACTAAGAGCTCCCATCTCAAAGAATAAGATGGAAGAATAATTTAGAAAGATTTCAGACATCAACTTCTGGCTTCCACATGCATATGAGTTCATGTATATACACATACAAAGCACATACACATACCACTCACATATATGCACATACACACAAAAGAACATACAGGTCTGGATCAGAAGATTTCACTGAGTTCTATAAAAATCTTTAAAAAAGATCTAAAATTCTCCTCCAAAAATTATTTTAAAAAAAGGAAGAGGAAATATTTTCTGATTCTATCTATGAGCACATTATAAATCTACTATCCAAACCAAACAAGCTCATTGTTCTAGTGGCTGCGATAAAATATTTTCATCAAAAATCAATGAAGGGAGGACTGAGCCAGCAACCTAGGCCAGAACAGATCTGAGGCAGTGAACTCCACAAAAGCAGGACTGAATTAGTGACCTAGGCCAAAGCAGGCCTGAGGCAGCAAACACCACCACAAGAACAGGACTGAGCCAGCAACCTGGGCCCTAGTGGGCCCAGGACAGTGAACTCCACAGGACCAGGAGTAGATCCAGACCAGAGACATTTGCTGAATCAGTAACGGGCCAGAGACCTATGCTAGAGTAGGCCTGAGGCTGTGAGCTCCATGGGAGCAGGAATGGATCCAGATCAGGGATATTTGCAGAGGCAGGACTGAGCTAGCATCCTGGGCCAGAACAGACCTGAGACAGGGAACTCCACAGGAGCAGGTACAGGAGAGCAACTGCTGAGCAAGAGGGCCAAAGTCAGAGACCTCTGCAGGTCCAGCCTTGATCTGGGACCTTCGAGGGAGTAGACCTGAGCCAGGACCTTGCAGGTCCAAGCATGAGTCTGGGACCTCCAAAGAACTAGGTCTGAGCCAGGACCTCTGCGGGTCCAGGTGTTCCCAAGTCTTGGACTTCCAAGGGAGTAGATCAGAGCCAGAGACCTTTGCAGGGCCAACCCCAAGCCAATGACCTCTGCAAGAGTAGATCCAGACCAGGGACATTTACAAAAACAGATCAAGGGGATACAAATCGAAAAAGAAGACGTCAAACTCTGACTATTTGCTGATGATATGATAGTTACAACCCCAAAATTTGTACAAGGAACCCCTACAACCCATAAACACTTTCAGTAATGCAGCAGGGTACAAGATTAACTCAAAAAAAAAATCAGTAGCCCGCCTTTACACAGATGATAAATGGGCCAAGAAAGAAATCAGAGAAACATTACCCTTTAAATAAGCACAAATAGCATAAAATATCTCAGAGTAACTCTAACCAAACAAGTGGAAGACTTGTATGACAAGAACTTTTAAATCTTTGAAGAAAGAAATTGAAGAAGACACCAGAAATGGTATGCTGAAAGTAGCTTCAAAAAAAAACAAAATGCTTAGAAATAAAGTTAAGAAGCAGCTCAGAACTTGTACCCCCAAAACTGTGACCACCATTAACAGAAACTACAAGTGATTTAAATATATGATTACTGGTGGAGATGGATTGTTCCTGGCCTCCCTGATCTGAATAATCACACAGAAATTATATTATTTACAACACTGTTTGACCAATAGCTTAGGTGTATTTCTACCTATCTCTTATATCTTAAATTAACCCATTTCTATTAATCTGTGTATTGTCAAAAGGCTGTGGTTTACCAGTAAGGTTCCAGGGCTACATGGTGTCTCTCCAATTCTGCCTATTTTCTCTCTATATCTCTGTTCGGATTTCCCACCTGGCTTTACTCTACTAAGCCATTGGCCAAAACAGCTTCTTTAATAACCAATGGTAATAAAACATATTCATAGCATACAGAGGGGAATTCCACATCATATGATAAATATAATAAGATTGTTAGGGCACCTAAATGAGTATCAGCCTGTGGGTTCAATGAAAGAAACCTCTCTCAAACAAAAGATCCTAAAGGTTAAAGGAAAAGACAAAATACACAGAATAACAAAACCAATCCTAAAAGTGGGAAATGAGATTTGAGAAATAGTATTTTCCTGACTCACTATGATTTCTGAATGCACCACAAGCAAGAAGACAGACAGGTGGACAGGCATACAGACATAGTGTAGAGACCTGAGCGTTGGCATGGTCTCTTGCTCTTGGGCAAGGACTCTGTCTTAGTTCCTTTCTCTGCTATAGTAAAACAGGTTGAGAAAAGCAGTGCAGAGGAGGAAGGGTTTACAGCTCCAGGCACAGTCTTCCATGGTGGGAAAGCCAAGGCAGAGCTGGGAGCAGCTGGTTGCACTGAATCCGCCGCCAGAAAAAAAAAGCAACAAGTGCAGCGTGCACACATATTAGAGCTCAGCTCATCCTCCCTATTCTGCCTTCTCCACTCTACACGGTCCAGGACCCCCGCCCCCCCCCCGCTCAGGATCCCACCCACAATTAAGATGGGTCTTCTCACACCAACTAACAATCAAGATGATTCTTTACAGATATTCGAGGAGGTTCATCTTAATATAAATGGCTCTAAGTGTCAAGTTGAAGTTGACCGTTGTGGTAGTTTGAATAAGATGTCCCTCATAAGCATTGGGCATTTGAATACTTCATCCCCAGTTGGTAGCTGTTTTGGAGAGGATTAGGAGGTGTGGCCCTGCTGGAGGAAGGGTGACTGCCAGTGGGCTTTGAGGTATCAAAGGGCTCATACTGTTTGAGTTATCTCTCTCTCTCTCTCTCTCTCTCTCTCTCTCTCTCTCTCTCTCTCTCTCTGCCTCCTGTTCTTTGTTGGAGATGTGAGGTCTCAGCCTTGGCTCCACTGCCTGTTGCCTCCACTCCTCCATCAAGGACTTGAACCCTATGGACCCAAAAAGCCCAAATAAATACTTTCTTCTGTAAATTACCTTTGGCCATGGTATTTTATCACAGCAATAGAGGAACTAAACAACCATTGCAGAAACAAGGACTGCAGGGAGAAAGGACAGCTTCACAACAAGCGGTGACAGAGAACCAGTGGTCCACCTCAAAATGCTGAACCTCCCTTACCACATGGCATGTACGAAAGTCATCTCCAGCAGACCGTCAAACACAGATGTAAAGCTAAACCACAAAGCTCATGGTAAGGTGGTGGCGCACGCCTTTAATCCCAGCACTTGAGAGGCAGAGGCAGGCGGATCTCTGTGAGTTCGAGACCAGCCTGGTCTACAAGAGCTAGTTCCAGGACAGGCTCCAAAACCACAGAGAAACCCTGTCTCGAAAAACCAAAAAAAAAAAAAAAGAAACCAGGAGTCTTAGTGGACTTGGGTTGTGCAACAAGTACCAAGATAAGATACTAATGAAAAAGAAAAGAAAAGCCAACCAGACAAGTTGGGTCTTATAAAAATTCAAAGGGTACAAAGCTGAGCATGGTGATGTAGGCATGTAATCCCAGTGCTTGAGAGGTAGAGGCAGGAGCATCAGGAGGTCAAGGCCAGCTTGGGCTGCTTCATAAAACAAACGAACAATACTATAAAGAAAATGAAAGACAATGTGTAGAATGATAGGTGAAAATACTTGCAAGACACCTACTCAACAAGAGACAGATGTTCTTGATATATAAAGTGCTCTTACAGATCAATAACAGAAATAAAATAACCCAGCATGAGGGGCAAAGAAATTAGGAGAGATGTTTCTACACAGAATATATTCAGTGACTAATAAGCTCATTAAAAAAAACCATTAACTATGGAGAAATGCAGGCTAAAAGCACAAGGAAATGGTCCCTTCAAACCCACCATGACACTTAGAATAGAAAGATGGCTAGATACAGATGTTATCGAATAGTTTAAATAAGTCAAAATATTCACATTTTGTTCATACAGAGGTAAAATAGCTCAGGGAGCTTAGATGGCATTTGGTCATTCCTCAAAATGTCAGACATAGAGGTGACATCTGACTCAGCAGTTTGACGTCTTGGTGTACAGTTAAGAAAGATGAAAACGTCTAAGTCTTGTCAAGGCAGGAACACATGTGACGCGGACACAAGTATTCATGGTGAATTAGTCATGATTGTCATAAAATGGAAGCAAGATCAAGAGAATAAGAGCTCACCCCTGATTGAGAGTGTGAATGGGCTGGGCTCACCCC
>JABTXL010012463.1:15422110-15432615 GCA_025134845.1 Neodon shergylaensis | reverse complement strand
GATTGAGAGTGTGAATGGGCTGGAGCTCTGTGACAGGACCCTGAAGTCCCACTTTGCACTCAGCAAGCTGTGGCTGCTTTGCAGTTGAGGAAAGGGGATGAGTAGGAGGGCCCAGCATTTGGAAGGCATCTTCCTGGGATGCTGGTATGCTCTGGAATTACCTAAAGGGTGCATCCTACAATTCTGTAAACAGTGGTTTCATAAAGTGATCTGTCACCTTCAGAAGGCCAGCATAAAGGTTTGTGAATTTTGGTTCGGTTAGGAAAGGAAGACCATGGCTTCTTAAAGGGCAGCATGGCAGGTAAGCAAGCCTGCGCCAGGCTCGTTCTGCTGTCAGATGAAGGCTTTCGTCCTTGGGTTGGGACAGCCAGTGCCTCTAGAG
This sequence comes from Neodon shergylaensis, assembly GCA_025134845.1. Taxonomy (NCBI): domain Eukaryota; kingdom Metazoa; phylum Chordata; class Mammalia; order Rodentia; family Cricetidae; genus Neodon; species Neodon shergylaensis. The sequence continues at coordinate 15,432,233 of JABTXL010012463.1, read as the reverse complement.
ACACTCAAGTCCTTAAGGGATGCTAGAAGATGGTGACTCGGCTTGTGGTAGAGGAGGTCTCAGAGGCCAGCAGTCACGCAGTTAGAAACAGGATGCAGCCAGGGAAGCTGAGCAGGAGGCTGGGCTCAGCCATCCTGCTCTTTCTGCGGTCCAGTTGCCACATCCAATAGAGCCTCCTTTTTCCCTACTGAAGCCCTTGGGTTGAATTTCTGTCGTTTGTCAGCAGAAATCTGGACTAATACCTACATTTAAAGAGAAACGGCACTCAGAGCGGATTGACCCATTATAACCGGAGAATCAGGGGCATATTACATGGTGACGAGTGAGAGCGAAGATACAGAGTGTCCTGTTGCAGGAACACGGGCTGGAAAGTTGTTAATGGAGAATTTAAGCCCAAATCCTGCTTAGGAGGACTCTGAAGCCGAAGGGAAACCGTGATAGGATCAAAGCTCTCGATGTTTCGGAAGAATTCGTGGATCGGCAGCCTGCTGGCTACGAACAGCCTGCGCTTGTCTATCTTCGGCTTTGATTTGACTAGCAAGCCCTGTACCAGCACTGCTGAGTTATTCTGTAGGTCTCAAGTAGAGAGTCGCCTGCCCGCACACACAGAAACACATTTAGCTTTCTGAGAAATTAACATTGAGTTCCCAGTGACCTCTTCTTTACTAAGTGTCTCTTTTTTGTATGACTTAAATTTTGTTTAGATAATTTTGCTATTAATAGGTTCAGTTTCCCCTATAAAATAATCCCACGAATATTCATTATGCCTCAACAAACAACATATGTTAGGGGCCATAGTTAGCAAATTTTCTGTCAATCCCTTAGTATTTATTAAATGCGTTTGTGTGAGGAGGTTTAAATTATTTCCTTATAGACTAGTGTATTTCATGCTATGTATGTATGTATTCCATTTTAAAGACTAAGATAATTGAATGAAGTTTTAATATCCCCACCTCTAAATGGAATTTAGGGTACATTCTATTGACTAAGTCCAAGAATAAGTAGGTATATGACATCTTCCTGACCACAAATGGCGAACAATAAAAATCAGGAGAGGAATGAATCATGCTCACTGGTGGAAAGTCACACAATACACAGCTGTGGGCCCTGTGGGACCTCGACTCAGCAGTCACTGAGAAGGGAATAGATCCATGGGTACAGACAAGCATCACAGAGGCAGACCAGATGACCACTGAAACGTTAACAAGCGTTAGGAATTCTGTAAGACAAGATTGCTGTCCACAAATATCTTGATGAACCGAACTCCCAATCCAACCTGCAGGAAGATATCCTTTGAGTGTTTGAGACAGAGAGAACCATTGACTGAAGAAGGGGGGGGGGCTGCAGACATGACCCTGTGTGATTACAGGGCCCCAGACTGGCAGCAGGGAGTTCCTGATGACTGTATGAACAGCAGGTAGACCAAAACTACAAGAATCCCTTTACTTATTAAAAGCAAAATAGACTGGAATTTGGGGTGAATATATAATTTTTCTTTTGAAAAACATATTTGAGAGCTAGGTGCGGGTTACACATCTTTAATTCCAGCAAAAGAAGGGGGTAGAGATGAGAAGTTTAGGCCAGCACTGGCTATATGAGATGCTGTCTTGAAAAAAAAATAAGGAAAAAGGAAGAATGGGAGAGAGAGAGAGAGAGAGAAGAGAGAGAGAGGAGAGAGAGAGAGAGAGAGAAGAGAGAGGAGAGAGAGAGAGAGAGAAGAGAGAGGAGAGAGAGAGAGAGAGAGAGAGAGAGAGAGAGAGAGAGAGAACATTTCACAATTATTTGAACCTTTGTTTAGGTGCAGGTGAGATGGCTCAGCAAATAAAAGCGCTAATCCCTGGACCCCACAGGTGGAAGGAGAGAACCAGCTCCCACAAGCTGTCCTCTGGCCACCACATGTGCACCCTGACACATAGTACCCCCTTACACACACACAAACACACACAAACAAACATGCATGTGCACTAAATAAAATGTAAGAAAAATTTAAAGAAATTTTATATCCAAAACCAATTTTTCTAGCCAAACAAACTCAACAAGCACCTGTTGCCTGCCACATAAAGTACTCTGCTGCTTTGGGCACTTTGTACATATTTATTGACAGATGACTGTTGAATACTTAGTTTAGTTTTAGCCATAAATTGGTAGACCAGTCTTCTGGCCAATTTGAGTCAGCCTTTAACACACAATTTCTAGTGTGTTAAATAAAAAAATGTATAGTATGTTAAATAAAATAAAAATGGTCAAATGAAGTAGATTTATATTTGATATATTTGGGGCCTGTGGTACACGCATTCACACAGGGAACCCCTAGAGTGAAGCTGTGTGAAGATAGTCATGACACATTAAGAAATAATTCCCTCGCCGTGGCTCAAAAAGAACTGTCCTAAATATTGGTGGGCAGCACACTGAGCACCCCTGACCCGGCCCACAGGGAGGGACTTTTGTTGCCATAGAGGGTCTTTTGTTGTCATAATGCACGATCCTCAGAGCCTAGGCTGCCTTGACACTAAATCAAGAAGCCATTCTGCCCCTTTGCTGAGGTGCTTCCGGTCAGCCATGTGCATAGAATCCCTGTGGATGCAGGACTCTAGGTTTATTTCCTAACATTGCAATCTACCTCAGCCCATCTGCCATTCCACCCAGGAAGCATCTCTACTCTTACAGCGAAGCACAGAGGCTGCCAGGGTGCACCAACACTCACAACCGCTAACTAGAACATAATTTGATGAAATACAGCCTTACGGGGAACAGATGGTGGGTACACAGTGAGCTTTAGAATAGGGTTCACCACCTAGTAACAGCCGTGCTGCAACTCTAAGGTCAATAAAATACAGTGAATAAGAACAGAAGAGGCAGTTAGTGTAGCTGCATCTATACCGTGGCCCTGAAATCTAGGGGACAGGAGACTGGAGTATAGGGTCAGCTCTAGATCACAACTGTGTTCTGGGAAAGACATAGGGATGACCAATGAAGCCTGCTTGGTGGCGCATCGTAGGAAGTGAGAGACTGGACTCTAAGTCAGCTCTATGTCACAACTGTATAATAGGGAAGATGGAGAGATGACAAATGCTACCTGCTTGGTGACATGTCACAGACAGCGCTTTCTTAAGTATGAACCACACTGAATCTGAAGGGCTGTCCTGAAACATTTATTCTGATCAAATATTTGCTCACAGGTCAGATATTCCAACCTCCTTGTCACATCCAACGTCTCATCAAAATTGGCACAAAGACTAGTTGGAAAGGAGTTCATTTGAATTTGAGAGGTAACACACAAAAATCCAGCAATGTGCCAGGCATTTGGAGAAAGACTTTGAGAAGCTTTCCTGCTTCGGGAAGTTGGTTCCCGGCCCAGCACAGTTAGAATCCGGTGCCACAGGATTCGGAGTCATTGTTACCAGAGAGAAGAGCCTATCAAACACGCCTTAGTAATTAGAGGTTCCAGAGAAGGGAGCATGAGATTAAGTACCACTTGGCCCGGCTACCACACAGCGCTTTAGCGCAGGAGGCTGCTGTACTCACTCACAAGAGATGAGAAGCCAGAGTCCTGTTCTTCTCTTCAAAGACACACCCCCAGTGACCTAAGTTCTCCTGCCAAGCCTTCCGCTCCTCCAGTAGCACGAAGATGGGTGCTTAGCCCCTGGCCTTGGCGGGTACCCCACCTCCAAAGGCAACTCTTGCCTGCCACATTCTCCTTGGGTCAGGATGGAAAGCGTCAGTGTCCTCACGAGCATGGAAGGGAGCTCTAAAAGTATCCGAGGCATAAGAAAGTCCCAGAAAATGATGGACCCCAGGTTTTAATGTTTCATCATCCTAAAAATGAACGCGTCTTTGTCTTCACCTCCTTCTTTACATCAAGCCCAGCTTTGGGTGTGGGATGCAGTCTTCTGAGCAGCTTCCTGTGTAGTGTCTCTTATGTTCTTGCCAGCTAAATCCAGGTCTGGATCAGTGTATCAAAAACCAGAACTTCATAAGCTAGAATTCCAAATGATTCATTTGCCAAGTTTAGTTAGTCTTGAATTGTTTGGTTTCAATTGAATGGTTCTCTTTTGGTTTTCAAAATAGACCTAATGTCTCAAAGAATGCTTTCTCACCACTGTTGTGTGGCATAATAAAACAACCCTACTAGAATTAAATGTTTACAGGGAATAAAATCCTAAAATCGATTGATTCAAGAACCCTATCTAGCTTCTGAAAAATGAAACTGTCTTGGTTAGATGGCCAGACATCATAACCTTAATTTCCTCTGTATTTTTTTACCTGGGACTGATTTACACTCAGGTATAATTATCCATTATACTTTGAATGTGAAAAATCAATAAGGCTCATGTTTTGAAAGCTTGACCTCTAGTCAGTAGTACTGTTTTGGAAAGTTGTAGAAACCTGGAGACGTGGGAACTAGTCAGGGGAAGTAGGTTATGAACCATCAGTTTGGTTCTGATTTTTCAAGACAGGGTTTCTCTGTGTAACAGCCCTAGCTGTCCTGGAACTAGGTCAGTAGACCAGGCTGGCGTAGAACTCACAGAGTTTCACATGACTGTGCCCAGTGAGTGCTGGGATTAAAGGCTTGTGCCACCACTGCCCGGAGGTTGTGAACCATCTAACGTGGGTTCTGGGAATTGAACTCTGGTTCTCTGCAAGAGCAGCAATCACTGAGCTGTCTCTCCAGCCCCCACTGGACATTTCTTAGTCTCCAACACTGTCTCGGATTCTTCTTTTCTGGTTCTTCCCGGCATCTTGTTGTTGCCTATGCCATCAAACTCATCCCTTCATACCTAACGACCTATTTACTTTGTTTACCTATTACCTCCCCAGAAATACCAAGGAGTTAGACCTTATTCTTTAGGCATACTGCTTACACTCAATTAATCTTTAAAATAAATTATTACTAAGTCTATTTATTTTTCCATAGCATCAGGCAGGAGCAAGCCTCATTGCTAGGTGAGTCTGTCATTGAAGTGACATTATATAACTTCACCTACCACAGGAAAAAGAAACTGGAGTGTACTAAGCACACACACAGACACACACACACACAAAATATAGGTCGTATATTTTTAAAGACATTTGTTATAGCTCTGTATTACAGAGACATCCTTGGTACTGATATCAAGCTCATGATCCTGAGGGGAGAGGCTAGGGGCCTGGAGAGGAATCTGTATGCAGACAAACTGGCATGAGTAGCTCTCAGAAAGCATTTCAGCCAGAGAGACTCCAGACCGTGTTGACATGGCTAAACATCACTGAACGTCACTGTGGGCATTTTTAAAATGCATGGGGAAAAATGGCTCTCGGGTTTCATACATAATAGTGTGAGTAGTGGCCATGATGAGAGACTGCCTGGCTGGTTTCAACATTGAGGTTTCAAATCTAATTTATTCTAAATAAAGTCTCAACCGATCCCCTCAAAAATAGCTGCCACTGAAGCCGTCTAAAAGTGTGCCACCCCCCTCGCCCCTTAGTCTTGTAGAAATGATGTTAACATCTTACTTTTTACCTTTATAGTTTGTTTGTACAATTAGACTTTCTGTAAATGAGACTTGGCTCCCTTGGAAACAGCATGCCATCTGGAAGGCGGGAGGCTTCACTTGGCAAAGGAGTCTGTGTTGTAAGACACAAAATCAGCTTAATTCACACGGAAAGCAGTTCACTAAGAACGACTACCCGTAAGCCGTTCCAGCTCTCCTTTTGCCAGTTGACTCCTTTGCTACATTGCTTTAACTGAGGGACCTAGAGAGACACTGACCTACATCAATCAGATGGGGTACCCATAGACTAAAGAGATTATTCTCAGTCTAGCTCGAGGAACCAATGAATCAGTCAGGTAACTTAAAGGAGCGTGGGTGTCTGGAAGGCAACCACTTCATGCCAGCGTGGTGATGGCTCACACAAAGTGTGGCGCTAGAGTTCCGCTCTCACTGGGGCTTCTCTACTTGTAGTATCCCATAAACCCACGGACAGCGGGGCGAGGGGTGGGGGCTGGGAAGGCGTGGTAGCTGGAGTCTCTATACCCAGGGTAGTGCCCCGTGTGGCTGGAAATATCATCATTGCCATAGATTTATCCCTGTACTGTTTGGATCGTCCGATGCCTTGAGTCTTGGCCGAGATTTTCCTTTAGCCATGACCACAGTTCTGCCTCACAGTGACGCCTGGTCATGGCTCTTCGGCAGGAAAACCAGCTCCTTCTAAAGGCAGACTTCACGCTCGACATGATCCCCCACCACCACCTCAAGGTGTACACAAGCTGCCCACCTGAACTGTGGTCAGATTTCTCAGGTTTCCTTGGCTTTTGCCTTTGGCTGTTTCTTTGAGTACCCCCTAAAGAAATCTCATCTAGCAGAAGGCGTGGTCTCAGTTTCAGGGTTTAGCTTCTCAGAGCTGAAGGAAATTCAAAGTGGGCCCTGGGATGGCTGGAGAGAAGCTACAGAAAAAGCAGCGAATTTCTCCCTCCATCTTGTTTCCCATATTTATTCTTGTTGGCATCTAAGCCCCTACCAGCCGCTGTGCAGGGCCAGATCAGCTCTCCTCTGTGGCAATGCTAACGTGAGCAGTCTTTCAGAACTATGCATTTTTGTGTTTGCAAATCAGTTGAGTTTGTCTGAAGGCAGACGGGCCTGTTAGAACATAAAATTCACACCCCTAATTCATTCAATACTGTGTTTATTCCCTTGTTCCTAGAAGTAATTAATTTTTCAATATTTCTCCATTGATATTACCCACAACCTCCAGTCTGCTAACTAATGCGCCCATAGCCCAAAATAGTGGGCTGTGGCCCCCTCCATGCCTCCATGACTGAACTCTGGAAGGAAAGGGAACTTTGGTTTCCTGGTTCTGTCAGAACCTGCCCCCTGGACCCCAGTACTGTTGAATGCACTGGTCTATGACTCTTTTGTTTTGTTTTGATTTTTGTTTGTTTGTTTACTTTTTTGTTTGTTTGTTTTTCGAGACAGGGTTTCTCCGTAGCTTTTGGTTCCTGTCCTGGAACTAGCTCTTGTAGACCAGGCTGGCCTCAAACCCACAGAGATCTGCCTGCCTCCCTAGTGCTGGGATTAAAGGCATGTGCCACCACCACCTGGCTGGTCTGTGACTCTTTTTGTAGCATCCACAAAAAGAGTAGAATCCACAGCGCTCTTGCTACTCACCTACGTTGCTGAGATTTCAAGGTTTCCATAGAGTCAGAGCTTAATATAGATTAGCTAGAGCCTTCTGGAAATAAAAATTCCATCTTTTATTTTGAATAGCTTTTTAAAATAAAATAAATGAAGATTCATAACTTTCACCAATTTAGTCCTTAAAGAGAGACTCTGGGAATCATCAAACTTCGGGGCTTTGAAAATTACATCATAGAGTTGGATACTATGAAAATGGGTATAAATTTTTACAAATTCTTAAAGGGCTAAGCACATGAATTATTAGTTCTAAATTAATAAAGAAATGACAAGCTGATTACAAGTAACATAACTCCCCTGCCAGTTCAAATCATCTCTGTGAGTTGGGCAAGGAACATGTGCCTGTAATCCCAGTACTCAGGAGGCAGAGGCAGGAAGATGCTGTTAGTTTGAGGCTAGCCTGGTCTATATAGTGGTTTTCAGGACATCTAAGACTACACAGTGAGATCTTATCTTAAAACGAACAAACAAATCATTATAGTATTTTATAGAGAACAAATAAATAAATAGTGGGTGAATCTGTACATGCCCAGTTTTTGCATGTGTGTGTTTACATTCGACACTTTACATGTGTTTACATTAGATACTTTACATGTGTGTTTACATTAGATACTTTACATGTATGTTTACATTAGATATTTTACATGTATGTTTAATTAGATACTTTACATGTGTGCTTACATTAGATACTTTAAATGTGTGCTTACATTAGATACTTTTCTATCCTGATTCTGAGCAGAGATACAACTTATAATGAATTGCATTATCTACTTACATTCAACAAAAATAATTTGTTCAAATTACTTTATTTGAACTGATTTTTCGATTGCAGTGTTTCTACAGTTAAATTCTTTCCTTCTCGACTCAAATTTTGCAAAGTTATTATTCCGTATGAAGTAACCCTGGTTTTGCTTATCTAGAGTGCTGGCCCCACTCTCATGGGTGACTCTTCTCACAAGAGTCTTGAGTTTGGGTATCTGACAACCTCATGGGGAGAAAATGTTTACCTGTGGAAAAAGACCTGCCCTAAACAAACTGAGCATGGGGTAAGATCTATAGAGAAAGAGTAGAATACAGGACTCGTGGAGCCAAAGTGGGGTTCCGGAGCTGCATCCAGCTGTGGGGATGGACATAGCATGTACATAGCATGGTAGTGACCACACACACACATGTGGCCCCAGCATGTCTGTGTACACACCTCAACACATCCAAAATGTAGGGTTACTTTTATCTTAAAAAGAGAGGAACCAAGGATTGTGGGACTCTAGAGAGACATCATAGTCTCCACATAACTGGCCGTACACATGATATGAGACCACCCAGGAGAGAAGATTCACTTTATGACCATTTGAAATTACTCGAGCTTTTTCAGCATCCAGTTATTTCTACAGGAATACTGCTTGGCTCAGCAGCAGATGGCTACTACACATATGAAATTGTGTACATGAATCATCACGGCCCTGGTATGCTAAAGGCAAGGGACCTCTGTAAAACTTGGTTATCAAGCTTGGTGATGGTGGCGCACGCCTTTAATCCCAGAACTTGGGAGGCAGAGACAGGCTGATCTCTGTGAGTTCGAGACCAGCCTTGTCTATAAGAGATAGTTCCAGGACAGGCTCCAAAGCTACAGAGAAACCATATCTCAAAGGAAAAAAAAATGGTCATCAAATAAAACATCATTTTAATGGCTGTGTGAAATTGTGTAAACTGGGTATTGAAGAAGACTAAGAGATGTAGTTTGGGGGTGAGCTATTTTTGGACTGATACGCAGAGAATAAAATAGCCAACTCAACCTCATTGGGTACTACCCATTGGAACATCCATTGAAATCAGAAGCAAACCTCTGCCATGCTCAAATATTCCTTTTCTTAATTCAAAAAAATAATGTGGACTTTTTTGGTCAATGGCCTAAAAATAACTGAGTTTGCAACAAGTTTAGAAACTAAATTCTAGGGGGAAAAAAGCATCCCCCCAGGGATGAGCTGCAGCCTTGAGGCTACAGGCTTCTCTTCTAACTTGGAGAAAATAATCCTTTTGGTTTCCAGGTTTTGTGAGTTCTGGTAGAGTAATTGAAACATTGCAACATCTCTCGTTGCTAGGAAAAACATGGGTTACAATTATACAGTTTCTCTAAATAGTTACAATTTAAAACATTAGGCTTTCAATGTACTTGCTCCCCAAATCAACGTGTTCAAAATTAGTATGTTACTGCCATCCTTCTTACCAAATGAGAGTGCCCCTTAAACAGAGGCAGTCATTTGGAAGTCCTGTAACCAAGTACAGCTGGGCCACTGTGGCTCTCCCAAGTCTCAGAGGCAGCAGAACAAAACAAAGCCTAGTAGCAGGAGAACAAAGCAACAGGAACAACCCCACAAGTCCTACGCAGAGGAAGATGTCTGCTTCCTTTGCTCTTTGTCTTCTATAAATATCTCATGCATTTATTAGAGGTGAATTCTTGCTGGAAGCCAGCCTTCGCCCTGCTCCGCTCTTCCCCCATCCCTGAAGGCCAGAAATGTCTGAGAGGGGAAAAGAGGTTCCATTTTTTGCACATGCTTTGTTCGTAAGGAACAGGTAAAACGAAAGCTGAAGCTTTCCCAGGAAGAGAGGAAAGAGCTAGTGTAACCGGTGAGGAGCTGTACTTCACAAGGCTCTCCAGGGGACCATGGGACCATGCTATGCAGCATCTGCAAACTGAAAATGGGGGTGGCTCCACCGCAGGGTATAGCCAACTTCTCCACTACCGGTGTGGCAAGAAAACCGTTTTGGAGTCTCTTTAGAAGCTGCCAGCGGTGGGTCATCACTAGCTCTACTTACTTCGTAATAGCATCAATCTTATTATTATTGGTTAACTAGAAAGTTGTTATCAAGCAGTGAAAGTTGGAATGAATCGAGAAAATGTGTGTGGAGAGAGAGAGAGAGAGAGAGAGAGAGAGAGAGAGAGAGAGAGAGAG
>JABTXL010012463.1:15392996-15422100 GCA_025134845.1 Neodon shergylaensis | reverse complement strand
GAGAGAGAGAGAGAGAGAGAGAGAGAGAGAGAGAGAGAGAGAGAGAGAGGAGGGAGAGAGGGAGGGAGGGAAGGAGGGACGGAGGGCACCTACAATCCGATTATCAAGAGATCCACAGCACGACTATTTTGAAGGGAGGGCATCTTTGGCAAAGGAGGGAGTCTAGAACCAGAGTGTGCTCAGAACCACATGACAAGCAGTAGGTTGTCCGGGAAGATAATTAGCTTTGCTTGAAAAAACCTGATGGGGCTGGAGAGATGGCTCAGTGGTTAAGAGCATTGCCTGCTCTTCCAAAGGTCCTGAGTTCAATTCCCAGCAACCACATGGTGGCTCGCAACCATCTGTAATGAGGTCTGGTGCCTTCTTCTGGCCTGCAGATATACACGCAGACAGAATATTGTGTACATAATAAATAAATAAATAAATAAATAAATAAATAAATAAATATTTAAAAAAAGTTATTAAAAAAAAAAAAGAAAAAACCTGATGGACTGTAGACACACACACACACACACACACACACACCGTAGCTCTGCTTCTGCTGCTAACAGGAACTTCCTTGCTGGTTAAAGCCTGGTAGATGTGGCCCAGAAAGAGACAGGAGAGAGGTCAATGCACTGCAGGTATTGGCCAGGCAGCCTGGTGTTAATATAAAGCAGGACTGGCTCAGGAGATGGCTTGGTCAGTAAAGTGTGATGCCGCATAAAAGGTGAGGCATGGAGCTGGGAAGGCACAGAAAGGAGGATTCCTGGAATTCACTGTCCAGTCTGCCCAGCACAATGGTGTACTTGCAGTTCAAGTGAGGGAACACGTCTCACAAAACGAGGTACACAAGCTCCCGAGGAGCGAAAGCTTCTTCGACCTCTGACTCCCACCTGCATCCGTATACATGTGCTCACGCACACCCACACACGTGCCAGCAAATAAATATGCAATCACAACACATATTGGTTTCAAATTTCTGATAAAACTAAACAAAAACTACCCTTCAGCCTAGAGCGACACCTGCAACCGTGTTGTTAACAGAGCTGCAGAAATCAGCGAAAATGGAGATTCCTCCAACTGTGGCTCAGACTCTCAGAGTAATCAGCACCCATGCTGCGTCTAGACATAGACCCCAAGCTGTGGAGGCGGAGTTTCACAGTCACCTGATGGTTGGAGGATGATTGACATTCCTGTCTTGCAGAGGTGAGCATTTCAGAAAGGAAGAAGTGAGCCGACCAAAGGGACCTCCCAAAGACGCTGGATTTGAAACCATGCCTCTAATGGGAAGCACAGCTGTCTTTAGCCATCAGCAGAAAACTCTAGGGGACATAGCTCTGCCGCACCCTGAAACATCCCCTGCTTTCATGAGGGCTGCAAACTTAGCTTTTACAAGACCCATTTCCACCATAAACCACAATAACCCGACTCCCAGGATGGAGACTGAGTCCACAATGAGCTAGGTTTGCCTTTGGCCTTCCTCTGCGTTGCTTTCATCCAGACTACGCCTTATCAAAAACTGCTAGAAGGGTCCTATAAGATCTGCACTGAAACCATCAATTGCACATCTGGGACAAAAGCAAATTTCGCATGTTGAAATATGCATAAGTAATTCCTCTCAGATAATAGAGCTAAGCATTAAATTATGAAAGTCGAGATTATGCTTAAAAGACCCAACTCTCAGAATGCTTTAAAGACAAACAACAATAACAAAAAGAAAAACCAACTTGGGCTTGTTGGTGCTGCTAAAACTCCTGACCCGCGCAGGTCATCAGTAGCTACAGGAGTTAATGGCTGTGGAGGAGAGTCAGTTCCCTTCAGGATGTGGTCACTGAGATGCTGTCCTTGCTTTGGTGGATGGGGTCACACCCATGCACACACAGTCAGCACTAAGGACTCCGTGGGTTTAAATTAGACAGATGGGGTGGGAGACTGGGCAGGAGAGTGGTGGTGGGATGGGGAGATAAGGGGGGGTAGAGTGGGTAGATTTGATCCAAAGGCATTACGTGTGGGTAGGAATATTAAATAAAGCGGTTTTAGTTCATGAAGAATGCAAGAATTGATTCCATTTCCCTTTCAGTAAAATACTCCGATAATAACAGAGCTACGAGAGGGCCATGTGGGAACCCCTGTTGGCTCCTCATGCTCTTGTGTTTCATTATTTCTGCTGCAGAGGGCCGTACTTCTTCATTACAATTGGTTTTCATTTTGTTTTTCCGTTTCCTTTTTTTTTTTTTTTGTTTGCAGGTAGGATACTATAATTAACTTAGAATTCTCTATGTGGCCAAGTATGACCTTGATCCTCCCACTGACTTGGAATTTCTGTTGTGTGGAGTCCACATTTGCCCCTGGCTCAGCTGGGGTGTCACTATGGTTACAGAGTTAGGCTCTGGTACCCATACCCTTCAGCTCTGCACATCCTCCACTGTGCAGCACTCTGAAACTCACACGCTGTGACTTGCGAGATAGGAAGCCTTGCTTCTGAGATAGCATTATTTGCTCCTCTTTAACTTTATCCTTGTTGCTGAACTCCTGCAACAGGGAGAGCGTTGCCTTCTTTCTTCCAACATTGTATCAGACCTGTGCTTGGGTTCACCTAATGTCTGCTGTGAATGCAAAGGCCAAATGCGGAGCTCCATAGCAACCTTCCAGGAGCCCCGGCAGGAAAGAAGTATGTATCATTCCAACTACACATTTCCTCAGACACCTGTGAGAACATCCCATTGTAAGATAGTAGTTCAACATGCTTATTTCTGGGTTATCTGTTTTAAACAGATGCGTGCATTGGATTCTACTGGACGTGCTAGCTACCTTCCTCAAGGATGTGACCAAACATCTGATGAGCAGCTGCTTAGGGCAGGAAAGGTTTATTTCTGTTCAAGGTATGAGGGATCATCTGCCACAGTGGAGAAGGAGCAGGTGGGAGCTTGAGGCTGACACTCATATCTGGGTGCATCTGGTGTGGCCTGGCTTGCTCTTTTTTGCTCTTTTCATCCAGTCCAGAACCCTAGCCAATGGGAGCTGCCACCTTGTGCAGGGTGGGTGTCCCTCCCTCTGTTAAAACTGTCTGAGAAGGCCTTTACAGATCCACCCAGAGACCAGAGCCTCCTTATTGCCCCCTAAGCCTTTCCCAGTCCAGTCAGGCTGACAATGTAGCGTAATGCAGACAGGGTGTTATAAAAAGTCACTCATGGAGACAGAACAAGAAACTCACCTTTAAATTCTAAAATGCTTTCTTTTAATAGACTTTTCAGGAGAAATTTTTCAAAAATTTAAAAACAACACATGGGAACCCTGTCTATAAATCCCACATGTAAATGAATCAGAGAAACTCTTGTCAGCTAGTACAAGACAATCAGTAGAATAATCCTTTTTCTTTGTACTTAATACGAACACCTGTGGCGATCCACCCACTCAAAGGCCTCATATAGCATATCACTGTGGGCGCACGTGTACTATTGAACAGCAGGTCTCTGGAGCTCACTTAGCCTGTTCAGCTGACAGTTCATGGGCCTCCGTTAATGGTTCCTGGTTCCCGGCAGCCACTGGCTCCCCTTTTTGATTTGAGGAAGCAGAAAACTTCAGATACCTCCTGCCAGGTAACTTACTCAGCATTGTGACAGGATGCCTGACCCAACACTCCGGGAGGAAGAAATGATAACTCCACTCAGTGTCAGAGGGGTTCATCTACGGGGAAGGCATGGTGGAGCCGCTCACATCAGAGTGACAGAGAGGTGGGGGGGGGGGCACCTATGTTCTTTAGTTCCTTCATCTATAAAAATAAAGTGTTGACTGTGAGGAATATTTCCTGACCGAACCTTTCCATGGGCTCAAAAAACTCCAATCAAACCAGATTAGACCAAATCAAAAATGCCCATGTTTAATGAATGCCGCGCTCTCGGGTGGCTGGGAGCATGGCAGGGGGAAGACAAAGGGAGAACACATGCAAAACCTGAAACCACATGCTCCTTTTTCTAGCCTAAATACCCTGTGGGAGTGGTCCTGACCCAGGCAGGGGTCAGCACTTGGCAGGCTGGGAATTGGAGTCCAAGCACTTAGCAGGCTGGGAATTGGAGTCCAAGCACTTAGCAGGCTGGGAATTGGAGTCCAAGCACTTGGCAGGCTGGGAATTGGAGTTCAAGTGGCTGACAATTCCCAGGCCAGGGGCTGGGGTGACACTTCCAACTCAATATTACATTGACAATAGTGAGGATGCTGTGAGTGTGCTGTATTTAGGCGATTCTATAGCATCACATTCTTAGACTATTTTTTTTAATGAAAAAACTCTGGCTTAAATAATTAAGAGCTGAGATTGACAATTACTAATATTTCCTGTTTGAATGGAGAAACTTTCTAATATTACAGATCTAGAGAATACAGAGATAAGAGTTGGAGAAAAAAGCACATACTTACCCTGACCTCAAATTCTCTTCAGTTTGTTTTCATTTCCCTAATTAACATAGGCAAGCTTAGAGTAGTAGTGTACCTAAGGAGAGGTCACCTCCTTCAAAGGCCCCTCCCTAGGAAAGGAAAAGGATAGGGCAGAAAAGGTTACACAAGTTCTGTCATCAACAAATTTAAAAGATCTGCTATGAAGAATGAAATTTCAATCCCCAATTAAACCAGAAGAACATATTTGTGTATATAAGATGGAGCATGAACTCGGTAGTCCAACGATGCTGTTTAGGAAAAGTGTCTAGAGTTAATCCTCCTACAGCAATGAGTGCCCCAAAAGCAAACACGCTCACTCAAACAGAGTGTATGTGATTTCTCTTTAAATGTTTTCCTCCCCTCTCAGGCCTTAGCTCCACAGCAGGCTGTTCTGCTGGCTAACTGCATGGAGGTCAGCGGTCAGCGGTCAGCAGCAGCCCTTGATAGGAGAGGGCTTATCTTCCCCCTCACACTGCCGAGCAGGCATGGTTTTCATCTCGCTTGCCGGGGTTGCAAAACAAAAATCGAGCTCTAAACAAAGTCATCAGGCACTCCGTCGGAGCCAGGCTTCTTTTGCCCTCTCTGAAAACACTCGGCACCTTCATCAAAGCAATCAGCAGCAGAGGGCCAGCCTTCGCAACCTGCAAGCGGCTACCACCTCCACAGCTTATCTTGTGGAACCACACAGTAACTTCTCTTCTAAACTCTGTTGATGAGAAACCTCACAGGTCACTTTTTACAGCACACCTTCTAATGACCTCATTTGCATACTTGGATGCAGATCTCACCCTGACATCATGTCAAATGCTTGTATTTTTAGAAATTGAGCATGTTTTCGCCTGGGGATGGAGTTCAGTTAGTAGAGTGCTTGCCTAGAATATGAGAAGACCCGGCTTTGGTTCATCCTCAGCACTCTATAAGATTGGGCATGGTGGCACATGGCTTTAATCCCAGTACTCAGGATGTGGAGGCCAGAGGACCAGGAAGGAGTTCAAGGTCATCTTTGGCTACGTAGTGAATTCTAGGTTAGCCTAGGATACAAGAAACTCTGCCAAAAAAAAAAAAAAGAAATAAAAACAAAAAATGAACATGGTTTATTTTTTTCAACTCTGCTTTTAAATTTTAAAATAAACAAAAATAAAACAGCATGCCCATTCTTTCCTCGTCGCAGGTTATTTTGAATGATTTAATGATTTAAGGTGCTATATCGCAAGTGATACCTATCCGTTCTTTGTGTCACGCCATATTATTTTTCATTTTTCCTTATCATCACTATTTGGGTATTCATTTGACAAGTACAGCTGATATCAGTTTATCAAATCAAGTTAACACAAACTATTTAAGATACTAATCTTTATAAATACTTCTAAAATACCTCTGTGAGTAATACCCGACTGAATAATATTCCTGTAACACATTGCCCTGTCTGCTTTTTCTGCCCCTGTAGTGTGTTCATATGTATACATAAAATGCTTTTGCATTGATTTTCCAACTTAATTCTAACAATGAGTGCAGAGGGGTTTCGAGTTCCATTGTCTATGGAGAGGACGCCTGGAGTGGTCAGGGAGCACTCTCTAGCACTGCCCAACGGAGTGTGGGAAACAGGCAATCAATGTCAGAGGTGGGAATAGAACCCACCACACTAAAACGCAGCCCAGTGTCCTCCTGCCATGGCGTATCCTCTCTTTTCTCCCTGAGGTTGGTACAGGCTTGAAAGTACAGTCTGGTGCTTGACCTCAGATGAGTAACGAGAGCTTCTGCACCCACTTGGAGGCAACCTCATCTCCCAGCATCCCTAGTGCTGGATGTCTTTTGGAGGAAATGCTGGATCTGTGGGAGGAGAGGTAATCTATAACTGTCTTGGTACCGAGTGAGCAGCCGGTATCTGTCTGCTGAGTGAATGCATCCCAGCTGCACACAGCTGTGCCCTCGAAAAGAACCCTTGATTCCAATTCAAATGCCTGACCCATCTGTGATTCCTGTTTGGATGACTCTTCCCAACCCTCATCCTTGCCAAGTTGGAGCTGCGTGACACCGTGACTTTTCTAATGTGTGTCTCCAGGACCCGGTTTTTGCCTAAAGGTTGACAGTGTTCTGCATACACACAGTAAACATCTCTGTTAGGAGCCTATCCATGAAAACCAGCTCATCTTCCTTTTGCAGGCTTGATGCAGAGAAACGGCAGCTGCAAGGGAAAACCGATAGGAGACCATGGCATTTCCAAGTTCACTTGTTAATCAATAACATGCTTGCAGAATTGCTCCTGTGTTTGGAATGGCTTCAGTGAACAGAGTAAGCACAGCTTACGGCAAGTTGCTGGATAGGATTTCTACCTGAGTGTAATGCATCCGAAGTCCTGTTTTCTGACAGGCAAGTAGAGACACAGTAGGGGATAGATTTCTTATTCCTGGGAACAAAGCAGGGATCTAAGTCACGCATGGAAAACTCCAGGAAACTGGCCTCAAATCCTGTCTTAATTTATGCAAGGAAAAACTCAACAAGGTTGATTATGGGTCTTCTGATCTGCATACGGCCAAGAATCATCACCCTCTCAACCTCAAAGCTTGACTCCTTAGCATACAGGCAAAGGCTAGTACGTGCCTACCTCGGCGCCCTAATTGCTGTTTGTATTTAGACACCACCAGCAAGCAGATTTTGGGTGCTAGCCTCCTAGCAGGTGTCAAGCCCGTTGCCTCATGTCATCAAGAATAATCAAGAGTTGGATATTTTTGATAACCACTTATCCAAATGTGATGTAATTGCTTGGAATCTTCAGTTCTAAATATCAGCTCCATTGCAGGAAGGGGAAAAAAAATCTTTAACTGGCAATCTGCCCCTACATCATCCAGGAATGTGAAGGTCAGATTCTCCATTGAGCATCTGCCTTCCTCTTGCAAGACAGCCCGGCCCTCAAAGAAGAATGTGCTAGCTGCTACCGCCCGCATTTACAGAAAATGCTTTTTTCGTGGGCAAAGCCGGGGAAGGTAATGGAATCAATAGCGGGGCTCCGCGAACACGCTAAGCAGCGACTAATGAACGTCCCAGGCCGCTCTCAATCAAACAGAACAAGGGAGGTGTCCTTCAGCCATCAAAAAGAATTTCAATCTTTTTCTTACAAAGAGTACAAAGCAGGAGGTGGAGGGAGGCTTAAGAGAAGATTCTGTGTGTTTCTTTTATCCCTGCTTCCCTAACACTGAAAATTCCTTATGATTCCTCCCTGACCGCACCCCAAAGAATCAGTCCGTATGTACATTTCTCAAGCTCACGGTTTGTTTTCTGATTAAAGGCATCATTTGGTCCCGTCTGTGCTCGGGCAGCCATCAATCAACCTTTCTTCACATGTTCGCTCAGAGACAGGGTGCAGATCGTGACGGAAACAGGGCAGAGAGACTGGCCGTGGTGCTCTGGATCACTTACCCCTGCAGTCTCATTACATAGACCATGTACCCCGGAACTCCCTGTGTCGATCAGACTGTCCTCAAACTCAGAGATAGATACCCTGCCTCCACCTGCTCCGCGGTGCTAGGATTACAGGTGTGGTTCACCACAAACAGCTCCTTTCCTTATTTGGAAGGACACAGAATTTGGCCCCGTGGCCTTCTTCTATATGCTCACAACTATCCCTTAACATGTCTCCCCACGGCTTTCGGTTGCCCGTGTTGCCGGCTGCAGTTGTGGCACCAGGTTGGGGGGGGGGGGGATTGGCATCAACTCCACGCGTAGTTCTGTATGTGAGCCTTCCAGACATCTTTTTTTTAAAATTTATTTATTCTGTATACAATATTCTGTCTACATGTATGCCTGCAGGCCATAAGAGGGCACCAGACCTCATTACAGATGGTTGTGAGCCACCATGTGGTTGCTGGGAATTGAACTCAGGACCTTTGGAAGAGCAGACAATGCTCTTAACCACTGAGCCATCTCTACAGCCCCCTTCCAGACATCTTGATCAAAACTACCCAGTCCCACAATGTGCAGATCCACCGTGCAGAGCCCTGTACCCAGCATTGCTCGGCTAAGAGGAAACAGGCAGACCACTAACACACAAAATGCCATAGGCACACCCCATGTGCAGTCACAAGGATGCCTACTGTAGACTAGCATTGACAGGGTGCTCTGGAAGAGCCAAAACTACAGCAACATAAAACTGAACAGTCGATGCTAGGGCCAGAGGATATGAAGATCAAAGCGGGTTTGCAGAATATGAATAAAATTATTTATGTTCTTGCTTTACTAATGGATACATGGCCACATATATTTACTAAAACTCAATGAACTATTCACTAAAAAAGGCAAATTTTGCTATATGTAAATTATACCTTGATTTTAAAGATAGGAAGCCTGAATTGCAATTACCAAGTTTTCTAATATATGAAATTATCCAGATAACTATATGCTGTGGTGATTTTATATCATTAAATCTAATTATTTCATAGCTTCCTATTAAATGAAGCCAGAAAATTTAGGGCTATACAAAAGACCCCAATGGTTAAGAGTGCTTGCTGCTTTTGCAGTGTACATGGGTTCAGTTCCCAGCACCCACTCCAGTGACTCACAATCGACTGGAACTCCAATACCATGGAATCCTACGCCCTCTTTTGGCCTCTAGAGGCATCTACACACACGGGATGTACAAACTCATACAGGCACACATACACATAAAATAAAAATTATAAAATAAAAATATATAAATAAAATTTGTATTTTTAAAATACAGATTATTCTTTTTGTTATTTTAACCCAAAATTTTATTCTTTTTTTTATGGTAAAAGAGAGGATATCCTCCAAGCTTAAGTCTTTTTAGTGATTATAAAAGCATCAGTAGATGCTAAAAATGTTCTTGTTAAACACAACCTTTGCAGAACACAAACTGTTTTCCAGCATTTATCATTTGCCCTGGCTGGGGGGACCGTCATAGAGATCAGATTTTCTAGGCCTTGGGCATCTGTCCCACTATGTAAGAACGAGTTTTGGTTTTTCCTCTGCATCTTTCCAGAACAATCCTACTTGATGGTTCTTTATCCTGATGTCCAAAGAGTAATAAAAATGTTTGCTCACAATGATGAAAACCACATTTATGAGATGTGTAATATAAAGGTCTCTAGACAATACTCGAATCCCTCCTTGATTAAAATAAAATTATCAGACAGGCTTGGTATGGCTTCAGGCTAACCCTGAGTTAAACGTGCCCCTCCCAATCTATTTGGTACAAATAGCTCTTCAAACCAACAGCCTTCCTGTTTTAACTACTTACCAAGTGTCTCTGTCTTGTAAGACAGTCTATAATGTAAAATACAAACAAACAGAACCCAGGTGCAAAGGACATTTAGCTAAGAGGTAAAAAGCAGGGTTCAAGGGCTCCCACTTCCCTATGAGGTCAGGATGCCTCTCTCACAGAGGCAGCTGAGTAGTGACAGACCAGGACCCTCAACCTCTGGTTCCATTCTTTCCGCATAATGAAAGGGCAGGTTTGTAAGGTCTGAGTTTGGAGCTATCCCCATGTGTTATTAATTAGCAAAACCCAGGTCCTCTGGAAGAGCAGTAAGCACTCTTAACCACTGAACCATCTCTCCAGCACCCATTGTTATTTGTAATAGTGTGTAAGTGTGTGTGTGAAGGCATATGCACACGTGAGTGCGGGCATCCACGGAGGCCAAAAGAAGGCACCAGATCCCCTGGAACTTGAGTTACAAGAAGTTGTGAGCTGCCAACATGGAAGTGATGAATACAATCCGAGCCCTCTGCAGGAGCAGCAAGTGCCCCGAACCACCCCTCCAGCCCAAAGTTCTTGCAGTTTTCAAGAAACACCTAAACTATCAGAGAGCAACATCTTCATCAATGTCTATGTGTAAATGGCAACATGTAAAGTTAAAATGTTGTATGTTTTACCATCGGGAGGTCCTGGTGGAGCAACCACACTATCAGCATAATGCGATCACTCTGCTGCCCACACCTTTCCCTTCTGAGCAAACATATCCCTTTTTAACACACACACACACACACACGTCCTATTGGTCCTGTTCCTGTAGAGAAGCCTGACCTATGCAGTACTAAACTATAAAGCCTTTACATTTTCATCTTCAATTTTACTCTTATCATATACTGGCATCTTTACTTAATATTTAATATCATGAAAATTTATGCTCTTCAATTATTATCATAAAGTTCACCATTTGCCTTTATATTTGTGCAATGCCAATTTCAAAGGCAAATCTGTCATTCTTAATCTCCTGATTGGAGTCCACAGTGACAGTTAAGGTCTTGAACTTGTATATCAGGGCACCTTTCCTGGGCATACAGCCATGGAGTGTTGACATTACAGTTCGACAATCTCGCCTTGTGAATTTGGGTTAGGTACACACTGGTCTCAGCTGTTTCATTCACAAAGCAGAACTAATCTCATTCTCATAACAGAGATGCTGCAGAAACAAGATTAGGTGTTAATTTATCTTGTATCTGTCATGAAACTTGTGAACACTTGATGGTCATATTAGCTTTCTGTACCATTACACTTAAGACAAAGGTCCCTGAGTCTGCATTCCGAAAGTCTCAGAGAATAGAAAGTAAATTGTGGCTGGTTGGTTGCAATAGATTTTAATATTTCTCAAAGCAATTAAAAAATAAAATTGAAGTTAATT
This sequence comes from Neodon shergylaensis, assembly GCA_025134845.1. Lineage (NCBI taxonomy): Eukaryota > Metazoa > Chordata > Mammalia > Rodentia > Cricetidae > Neodon > Neodon shergylaensis. The sequence continues at coordinate 15,411,049 of JABTXL010012463.1, read as the reverse complement.
AAACCACTAATAGTAGAGCACATGACTCACTCAGCAGGTGCAGTCATTGAAGGAGAAGACAGACCCTCTTAACTGCATGCTCCCAGGTTGACTTCTTTTCCTGTGACTTTTCATTGCTGATCAGGAGACCATCCCCTGGAGTGAGAATCACCTACTTCTTGTTCCCACTGAGTCACAAAGTCACTCTCTCAGGGACATGTTTTATTGACTCTTCCTGCCAAGAGCTAATTGAATGTGCTATACCCTTTACCAATGATGAGTTCTACTTTAATTAAATTATCCAAAATGCTTTTTTTGGAGACATGACAATTCACAGCTTTTATAAAGAAAGGGACTGGAGAGTGACAATTCAAATTTTAAGAAGGAAGGGCATGGCTCAGTGTTTAAGAGCCTCTTGCAAAGGGGCTGCATTTAGTTCCTAGCACTCACAGGGCAGCTCACAAGGGTCTGTAACTACAGTTCCAGGGCATGTAACACCTCCTTCTGGCCTCTGTAGTCACTACACAAACATGACAGCCATACAAACACGCAAGCACCCAGACATACATATAAAATTAAAAATAATATATTTTTTTTAAAAGAAAAGAACTTCGGGCTGTTGTGTCCTGAGCTAAGGTTCTGCCTTTTAATGCATAGATAATACCATTGCCCTGCACCTCTAAGACGAAAGTTTTAAGTTTTTGCTTCTAGAATTTTTTACCCAAGTTTAAATTGAATATCAGAACTATCCCATCTCCACCCTTTCAGACTGCCCAATTTTTATGACACAGGGGTGTATTTTCTGGAGAGTTTAGAAAGCTGCACGTGTGATTAGGCCATGTTGAACACAAAGGAAGAGTCACAGCAATACTGAAGGACTAATACTTCATGGCAGAAAAGAACTAACCATCTTCAATCTTGAATTCGATTTGCTAGTATTTTATTTAGTATTTTTGCATCAATGTTTATGAATGAGATTGGTCTATAATTTTCTTTCTTAGTAATGTCTTTCTGTGGTTTGGGTATCAGGGTAATTGAAGCCTCATAAAAAGAGTTTGGCAATGTTCCTTCTGTTTCTATTGTGTGGCAAATTTGAGGAGTATTGGGTTTAGTTCTTCTTTGAAAGTCTTGTAGGATTCTGAGCTGAAACTATCTGGTCCTGGGCTTTTTTTGGTTGGGAGACTTTGGTTTTGATGACTGTTTCTATTTCTTTAGAAGTTATAGGTATGTTTAATTTTCTTATCTGGTCTTGAATTAATTTTTGTAGGTGATATTTATCCAGAAAGTTGCCCATTTTCTTTAAGTTTTCCAAATTTGTAGCGTATAGGCTTTCAAAATATGACCTGATGATTCTCTGAATTTCCTCTCTATCTGTTGTTATGTCCCCCTTTTCATTTCTGATTTTGCTAATTTGGATATTCTCTCTGCCTTTTGGTTAGTTTGGATAAAGGTTTGTCCATTTTGTTGATTTGCTTGAAGAACCAACTCTATCTCATTGATTCTTCGTGTTGTTTTCTTTGTTTCTATTTTGTTGATTTCACTTTTCAATTTGATTATTTTCTGCCATTTAGTTCTCTTAGGTTAGCTTGCTTCTTTTTGTTCTAAAAGTTTTCAAATGTTTTGTTAATTCACTAGTGTGGTATTTTTCTACCTTCTTTATGTAGGCATTTAGTCCTATGAACTTTCTTCTTAACATTGCTTTCATTGTGTCCCATAAATTTGGGTATGTTGTGTGGTTATTTTCATTGAATTTAAGAAATCTTTAATTTAATAAGTCTAAATAAATTCTCCCTTTATTTTTTTCTTGACCCATTGAAGATTCAGGTGAGCATTGTTTAATTTCCATGTGTTTGTGGGCTTTATGGAAATAGTCTTAACATGGGGCTTGTGAGAAATAGTCCTAAATCTTTATAAAATTCCAAGCTATTTGACAACGTGATTGGAAATAGGAAAAGGTTGACTGTGGAGCGAGACAGCCTGGCTGGTGAGGAAGGGCCAGACAGAAGATGCTGGTCAGATGAGCACAATCCTTTTATATGCTCAGTGGCCAGAAGATGCTGGTTGGATGAACATACTCCATATATCCTCAGTGGCCGGAAGATGCTGGTCGGATGAACATACTCTTCATAAGTTTCCAAAGCTGGACGACTATCAGAGTTATCACATGGATTTATTATGACACCTAAAAGAAATAGATGTATGTTTTTCTGTCCTCTAAAAGCCAGCAATACTGTGCAGGGTGACTCACACCTGTTATCCCCACAGTCAGGAGGCTGAAGCAGAAGGATTACTGTGAGTTCAAAGCTGGCTTCAGCTGCGTACTGAGTTCCACAACAGCCTAGGCTACAGAAATGAACATATATCAAACAAAACAAACAAACAAACAAAACCAAGCAGCTATTGTTTCATCCAAGTCCATGTAGACTGCTGTACTCAGTCAAACACTGTAGGCACGGCAGTTTCCAAACAGTAGAAATGTATACAACACCTCATAGTTTGTTAGAGTCCAAGACCAAAGAGCCATTAGATTGGCAGCCAGGGCCTACTTCCTAACATGCTAGCATGTCACTAAACACACATAGGAGACAGGAGCAGGGGGCACCTCTGGGGTCTCTCTGGAGTCTTTTCAATAGTGCTAATTGCATTGTTTTCATGACCTAGCCACCTCAAAGTCCTACCTCGTATAGACTTTACTCTAAAGAAAGGAAGATGCTTGAAGGTTTGAGGCAGGCCACCATGCTGCAGTCACCTTTTCCTGGTGTCTGAGATTACTTTCATGTTCCATGTCTTGCTGGCCCCAGACACTCTAGGCTGCAGAGAAGCACAAAGCTCTGCAGGTAGAGCCAGATCGTGAATGAGAGAACTGTTCCTCCCCCTCTGCGGGCTGACCAGCCTCACACACTTCACAGGGCCCCTGGATAAACCTCAGAAGCACAGCATCTTGACAGGTCCTGAGATGGGTCTGGAACACTGGATTCTTCTCCTATGGAGGGTGGGGGGTGGAGGTGGGCAGCTCCTGTGTACACAGCATGAGACTCGGTGCATGAAGAAGATCCTCTGGGAAGAAGGATCAGTAAGTGTCTCCACTAGGATCCAGTTAGAAGGCAGAAATCACGTCAATTATTAAATCATAGAGAATTGAAACTGAAGATCGGGTAATATGGACTAAATCACTCTCACTAATGACCTGAAAAATCCAGAAGAGAACTTTGAAGTGTCTCCCACAGAACCATTGTTCAGTCCACTGGGATGGAGGCCCAACTGGCTGGTGATGTCCCCTTTAAGCTGGAGGAGGGGCTGTGAGGAAGCAGGCTGCTCCAGGAGGGACTTGAAGTCAGAGCCTGGGGCTGGGATGCCTGAGGCCTGCAGATGACCTACACTGACAGCCAGAGTTCAGCTACCCCAGAGTTCAGCACTCCTGCCTCCAGGTGAAGTAGCCATTCAGGAAGGAACTCTGCCAGGAAGAAGAAAGAAATCAGGAACCAGAAAAAAGAGCTCTCTCTCTCTCTGTCTCTCTCTCTCTCTCTCCTCTCTCTCTCTCTCTCTGTCCCCAACACCCATAGGCAACACTTTCCCCACCTCTCACTGGCAGTACTTATGGGGAGCAATTGACAAAGGAAGTTGGTTGAAGTCCAGTCTCAGCAGACATTCTCTAGCGTGATGGGTAGTACTTGGTCTGGACTAGGAGGAGTGACGGAGAAACGCACACAAAGACAGCAACTGGGAGAGAAAGGTGGAACTTGAGTCAGGAACACGGGGGAGCACAAAGTGAGTCAGATGCTGGCTAAAAGAATTTTTGTGTAGAGTAAAAAATAACATTTATTTCAAAAGCAAATCACAGGAAACTTGAAGGGCAGTTCCCACTAGGGTCCGCCATCACTAACTGGGGGGGGGGGGCAGGGGCAGCCTCTAGTCAGCACCAGTACATGCAAAAACATCTATGAATGTGGTGGGGGCTAGATTTTTCTATCTGAGGGGAGAAATAAAGAAACATATGCTTTCTGACGGTCACTTTCTCTTTTACTTCATCTTAAATCCCCTCTGAGAATCTGTCTCCACACAGCTACCTTCTTTACAGACAGCTACATAGATCTCTTTACATAATACATCTCTGTCATACATAGACATACATCTCTATACACAGCTACATCTATTTCACATGGCTACACATCTTTCTTTTACATACATTTCTCTTCTACATCTCTTTTCTATACAGTTTCATCTTCCTTGCCTTCACACAGTTACAAATCTCCCCAGAGCCACAGCTGTGCATCTCATCTCCCTAGCTCTCTCACCATACAGCACTTTATACAGTGCCTAAGCACAGCTCCTCTATGTAGCAGCAGCTCTTTCACACAGCTCTCTCTCTCTCTCTCTCTCTCTCTCTCTCTCTCCTATATCATTTACTCCTTACTTGCTCACTCTCTCATGCTTCTTCTTCATCATCTGTCAAGCTCTCTCTCTCTGCCCATTCAACTTTATCCCTCACTGAGCACACACACATACACACACACCTCTGCCCCACTCTTTCCACAGCAACCCTCTACATAGCTCTACAAATCACTCCTCTCACAGCCAAACTCTATACAATTATACATTACATTTTCAGGACCTGACCCATTCTCATAACACAAGGTAAGTCACATAGTTTCTCTTAGGCTAGGGAGGTCACATTGACCTGCCAGTGAGTAATGCTTAGCCATACATGTAAACAATTAGTTAGCTGAACCTTGAGTGTGTAATGTAACATAAACTGAGGCTTGGACTGTGTGCAAAAAGTCAATTGCTGAGAAAGTTATGTCTACTAATGTTGCTTCAGGTTCTCACCTTGAATCATCAACAAACACCTGGGAAATTGACCTCACGCATTTATCTCTAGAGGCAACCAGATATTCATCTCCAGGGGCAACCAGTTTGTTCGGAATTTGTTCTGAAGTCTAAAAGTATCTGTCTTAGGGACTGAGAACACTATTATTTTCTTATGTCAGTATGAGTAAGGTAAAATATCCTAGTATTATTTATATTCACCAATAGAGTTATACAGATTAAGAAGAAATCATCTTCCTGACCATCCACAGCTACATGTGTGCCCAATAGATAGAATATTTACATGAGATAAGCACACAAGCAGTTGGAAAACACCCATAGCTGTTATTAGGAAAGGAATGAAGTAAAACAAGAGAGAAACTACACATAGAAACAACCTGTCATTTACAGTCAGTAACACCATGGCTTTTCCATGTGGGGCTCCCCATCAGAGGGTCATTCATCTCTGACCTGGGCTGACCTGCTGAACACTAATTGTCACCTACTGTATACCCCCATGGTCCTCAGTAGTCTACACCAATGGCTTGAGAAATCACGTGAGATGCATCTCACAAGACCAGATGTCAGTTAATTGAAACTGAAGGGATAGAGACTAGGGATGCAAGGATACTTTTGGGAATGTCAATGATTCTGGATGATACAAAGTGGAGAAGAGGTAATTCAGCAGTGAGGGAGGTTGTGAGTTTCCTTGAATTCCAGAGCCATTGATAGTAAAGCCATGGAGAAAAGAGCTACACTCAGAGTGAAAAGAAACCCTAAGGGGCTCCCGATTGGTAGATATTTTATCATCAGGAGGTAAGAATTGTTACCTTACACTGCAGAAGTGAAGCAAAGTGAGGGTACATGCCTGCAGCATGATCATAAAGAAAAAGCTACATAGGTAAGAAAACCATATGACTGAGAGTGTAAATGAGTTCTATTGTTTGTATGAAGACAGAATGAAAGATGAAATTTTCATTATCAAATGAGCAGATAAAAGATTATGGGACAGTAACCATTGCAGTGAATATAGATATTTGGAGTCAGTTCTCATAATAAAATAGGAAAGAAAGAAAAATCTAAGTAGAACATACACACACACACCACTTGTGCCCAAGACGCTGTGTGTGCCATTGGTGTCTTCAACCTAGAAACTAATGTTAGAGATATCAGCAAGAAAAACAAGTATATCTCAGAATCATCTAAATTAGCAACCTCATGCATTATAAGAGAAACCTTTTTAACATGAGCAGAGATTCAGAAAACTGTAGGTTAAATACCTACTTGCAAAAAGGAGATAACTTTAGGGGTTCCCACCCTATCTGCATGCCTGCCTGCAAAACCTAATCCCACAAACAACCTGAAAACTCAAATCTCAATGTCATTTTTGCCACAAGCAAATTTTGAGGAGCATAGGTAAACCTTAGTGAGACTTATTCCTTCGGGGTCTTTTCAGAGAAAATATTAACCAAAGCATCTGTTAATTCTGCTTAGTTTACAACATCCTGGGAACCCCAAGTGGAAATCATCATCATGAGCAATCTGCAATTGAGAACATCCCTTGTATAAAGAAACAAGCCTCTGATCTAAACCAAAAGGTCTTTGAATCAACAAAGATGTAACTATAAATAGCACAGCCAATACGGAGTTGGCCAAAGCAGTGTTAGAAATTCAGTTTGGGGATTTATTCTTTGTGTTTAGGAACCTGTACTTTACAAGGATTCGCTGCTCCCTTGACAGACACCTTTGATGACATAGGTTCCAGTGGTGAGAATAATTGTTTCTCTCCTCATGATTCTACAGTAGACCAAAAGAACAACCTGCCTCCCTAGAATATAGAATTGCTGAATGAAGGAAATAAAGAGCCAACATTATTATAAATTACTGTATTAATAAAACCAGACCCTTAGATGTGACAGTGGGTAGTGTGTGAGCTGCCCTTCCACCTTGGTGATAATGGATAGCTGGGAGCTGCCATTTCACCTTGGTTTTAGTTAACAGAAATCAGAGCACTGCTTGTCTGCTTTTCATAGTTGTTTTAAATTCTTATTTCTTTTGTGGGCTATAGGAGGACTTACTTGTTTGTCCCAGCCACCCGGCTAGTTTATCCCTGAAATAACTACACAGAAACTGTATTAATTAAATCACTGCTTGGCCCATTAACGCTAGTTTCTTATTGGCGAACTCTTATATTAATTTAACCCATTTCTATTAATTTGTATATGGCCACATGGCAGTGGCTTATCAGCAAAGATTCTAACCAACATCTGTCTCAGGTGGAGGATTCATGGCTTCTCCCTGACTCCTTTCTTCTCCCAGCAATCAGTTCTGTCTTCCCCAGCTACCTAAGTTCTGCCCTATCAACAGGCCAAGGCAGTTCCTTTATTCATTAACCAATGAAAGCAACACATAGACAGAAGGACCTCCCACACCAGTGGGACTGGGCAAATCTTTTGCTTCCTTGCCACTTGCTCACATCCTCCATCTCTCCTGGCTTCATCCGCCTTCTTTTAGTTGCCTAATCATGTAGAAACAGGAACTTGCTAGCTGGCTTCCTGCTGGTTCCAGAAAATAAACACTTGAGTCAGAGGAAGGGACTATTTGCTCACAATTGCTCATTGCTGACTTCAGTAGGTCAAAGAAAAAATTCTCATTTTGTTTGTTTTTTCTTGAAGTTTTGTACAAGTTCTCTTTGCTTCTTTATATGCAGTAAAGGATGCCCTCTTATTTAGATGCATTACACAAATGCAAAGAGAAATTCAGTTTAATAAATAAAAGTTTAGGACATTATCCAGAACTTAATTTTAAGTGGAGACTTGAGAGACCTGAAAAGTGAAGAACTGAACAATATGGCAAATGATTCCACCCATCCCTAGGGAGCCTTGGGGTACTTAGACTCTAGTGATCTCCCACTGAGCTTTAGGGACATTTAGAAGTGTGGAAGGCAGTGCTGTGAAAGTTATCTTTGCTTCCCCCAGCTTCTTTTCACCCTTCACTCACTGCATGAAGAGTATACACAGACCAAAGCAATCAAACACCCGATATTAATCTCTGGATGAGCTACATCTCTGTATCTTCGGACACTTCCATCTTGGCTCCATGCCTTTCACAGATCTAACTAAGGGTGAAATCCAAGGGCAAAGGGTATATGTTCATTTATGTGTCCTTTTTTCTTACTTTTCCGTGTAATTTTATTCACTTTAATAAAAATGAGAAAATTCTAATAAACCAAAGTAGTAAACTTTACAATAATTGTGCTCTTTACATGTCAGTACGCCATTCAGACTTGTTTTAAAGCTTCTGCTCATGCAGAAATGAGTTAAGATTGAAAAATCAAGTGAACACACAAACCAATCAATAAATGAATGACTAGTATAGCAAATGGAGGAAATATGTGTTTACAATCCGGCCCTTTGCCTATTGATGTAGTAAAGGCAGGAGTGTGTTCTCCTGGGGATCCTCAGGATGCAGGGCCACAGGCGTTTCCTCCTTGCTTCAGTCTATCTGCCTGCTCTGACCTACTCAATCTAGCTACAAAGAGATTAACTCCAGATTCTCTCCAACTCCACCTAGTTCCACTCTTCACTGCAGTCCTAGGCCAAGAGTCAGCAAACATTCTCTCTGCTAGCCAGTCTCTGAATAACCTTGGCAGCTGTCATGCAAAAATAGCCAGAGATAATACTCAAACAACTGGATTGTCATTCGTTCAAATAAAACTTTATTTACAAAGCAGTGGGGGGGGGGGGATGCTTGGCACTCCTCTAGCCAATGCCATTTGCCCATAAAGCTTGAGTTGTGTAAAGACTTTATTCAAAGACACTTGGCTGAAGCCTTGTTAGCTGCTAGGATGTAGGCCAGGTAACCTCAGTCCAACATTCCTTTCCTGTCCCAAAATATTAATTCTTCATTTTTCATCCTCCTTCAGTTACAATTGTAACAGCAGGTCACCCAAAAAAAACTATGACACCCTTTCATTTTTTCATATTTTGTTCAACTGGGTTTTCAAAATAGATTTAGAAATAGTTCTCTCTTTCTACCAACCTATCCCATACCCTATCACTGACCACATGCCTTCAACAACTAAGTCTTTCCTATTATCATTCATGGCACAGGTGACCCGAGGCCAGTCCCATGAGGGGCAGTGGGTCCCCTGGCAGGTGGGAGACAGATAGATAGGCCATGCAGAGAGAGATTGGTATGGAGTTTATTTAGTGGGTTATGGAGGGGAAGGAGAGAAGGAAGAGAGAAGGAGAGGGACAGAGAAAGAGAGAAAAGAGAGAGGGGAGAAGAAAGAAGGGAGGAAGGGGAGAAAAGAGAGAGGCAGAAGCTGCCTCTTCAGAAGGACAGACAGAGGAGAGAAGGCAAGAGATCCACTTGCCTTGGAGAGGAGGGGGAAGATTGGGAGTGAGCGGGGCTTGTCTCTTAAAGGGACAGGGCACCCAGGTGACAGGACAGGCCAGCAGATTTGCTTTTACATTTCCTAAACTGAAATAAGCCACCATCGATTTTCAGGCTCTCTGGAATCTTTCTGTCTCCTGGAAGTCTGCCCAGAAGCATGGGCATGGGGCTCCTTGCTCAAGCACTCCAGGGAGCCCATTCTGGAAACAGGTGTTGGCATGCTTTATTCTTCAGCAATTCAAGTGCTACTCAAAGGTCATTCTCAGTGAGATCTTCCTGGAAAACTGACTATGTGTCATACACGTAAAACACATACACATATGGACACACACGCCTTTCCCCATTTCCTTTACGCTTAACTTTTCCTCTGAACTCTAATCAACATGTTTTAGGTGTGTCGCTCCCTCAGAAGATTCTAGACTCCACGAGATGACAGAGAACTTTTCCACACATGGTGATTACCACTTATTCCCAGAACTCACACCAAGACTCGATGTGTTCAGACTGTTCAGAAAATGTTTACCTAGTGAAAGAATGAGAACGGACACCTGACTCATTCACCAACCAGCCTTAGAGCCGTGCACAGCATCCTGGAGTTTCTATTCCTTTCCTGCTTCCCTTAACCGTGCACAGAGAGGGCTGTACTGATACTGCACTGTGTGTGTGTGTGTGTGTGTGTGCCATATTCATTATCATTCTCGTTATCAATTGTTCCCTCCTTTAAGACATTTGAAATAACCAAGGTGATAGATTCATTATGAATGCCAAATGGTATTTTATTGTTGAACAGATTCACAGGCCACCTTTTAGGAAGTAAGGAGGTTCACTCCTAAATGCTCCAAGCCACATATCTCTTGTTTTATATTTTACAGATTAATTTGAGGAAAATAAGAATTTTGATCTTAAACTTGAAAATGGGATTTCTGAAATAAGGACTAAAATCATTTTAATAATCTCAACTCAGTTTGGCCTTTGGGGTGAAGAGGAGGGAGGAGTGCTCTAGACATTGCCATGTAGTCTTAGGCAGTTGCTTGGCCACATTTTAATTTGGATGGCATTTTCTGGCCTTCCTCTTGCATGCTTCCACACACCATACTTACATTGACTACATTGAACCTCTATTATAATGCAAGGCTAATGTGTTTTTAAAAATAAAAGCAAGAACATGATAAAAACACATGGAAAAAATAATGCTTAGACTATAGGTTAAGGTTTGACTAACACCATTACATATCATAATGCAGGTTGCCTTTTCTCTACAGCTCTGTGCTTTCTCCTCACATGACTTGATTTGCTAGAGCAACGGGAGATAAACATCCACAGGAAGTGATCCTTGACAGTTAGGTTTTTCCTGTAAGTGAAATGACCTGGGGCTGGCGACTGTGTGCAATCAAAATTACCATGGTGAACATTTCCCAAGTTTATATTCCGGGTGCTAAGCATGTCACTGAGAGGAAAGGGCCAGGACAACTGACACCAGCACAGGTCCTTGCTGACTTCTGAGCATCACCCATGGACAGGCTGAGACAGTACTTGAAGAATTAATGTCACCTCAAGAAATGAACTTGATTTGTCCGAGCAGGATTTATAGCCCCTCCCCCACATCAGCGTTGATTTGTTTAGAAACTTGCACACGTCCTTATTCTGTTCTTTGAAACAAACAAAAAGCAGAATGAAATCCTTGTAGCTGTGGCTTGTAGGACATGCAGGACCCAACCCACGTGTGTCTAGAGAGATCAAAAGACAGAAAGACCCTGGGATCCAATCGTTTTACATTTGAACTGAAGACTCACCTAACCCTAAGCGGCGTTTGGCGACGGACGAGGTAGGAAGTGTTCTCCCACTGAAGCCAGTTTGATGTGTGAGTTATTTGTAGTTTCAGACATTGGAACTGGCACAGAAATTGGTAGGTGTCTGACTCAGGGGTAGGGAACCGTGGCATTATCAGAGCTGGAACGCAAAAAGAAAACCATGGCAACAGCAACTGTCTAGCATCTGCAATTTGCCTGCTAGGGACAATGGAGGGTACATTCACATCCTTCCTGTAGAACAGTCCTGGGAGGCTACCAAATGCATCTGCCTCCCCTTCCTTCTCACTCTCCTTACCTCCCATCTGGAATTACCACACAGATTCAGTCTCCTGGCTGGATTTGAGAGAGAATTCATGATTTGAATTTTGAACTCTACTTGGCGACGTCTTTGAGGAGAGACAAAGTTCTGGTGGAACAAGGACCCTGCCGAAGCTCACAGCTGTCCCGGGCAGCACGCACTGATAAAGCAGTCATTCTCGGTGTGGTAAAGAACCATGTGGCAGAAATTCATGCCGGCCTGGTGCCAGAGTGTGAGCAAGTAACCCTGGCCATCCCTGGAGTCAGAACTCAGCTCCTAATCCACCCTTTGTCTTACAGATACCTTTTGTTGCCCCATGTAAACGTTGTCTGAGAGTTTCCCATGGATACAAAGCATATGCAAAACTTGCTGTAGAGAGAACCCGGAAAACCGCGGTACCTCATGAATCACGCATTTGCAATCTGGCATTGTATTTTCGGAAACTTTATTTATTCCGTTTGTTTTGAGATACAGAAACCTGCTATCTAAAGTGTAAACATAGGGAAAAATAAAAATGCCAAGAGCACCGAGACTGAGCCCCCTGCAGCCACACAGGCTAAGTTCATTCTCAAGTGTCTCTCAATCTTCATTTCACGAACCTGCCTGAACCCACACATCGGCGCCGAGATACACGTGACAGATCCTACTACACAGAACATCACCTTCTATGAATTGCTATATTCTTGTCTCCAGAACGAACTAAACTCCTGTTTTTGTCAGATCTTTACAGCCCCAAATCAAAAAGTACGCTTACAGAAGTACACACAAGTCTTACTGGGAATTCTTCTTAACTTAGATCTACTATCAGTCAAAGAAATGGTTCTGCACCCTCAAGAGATGCTCATCTGTTTTACCTTTATATAATGAGACATTATACGTTATGATTTTTTCCTAAATGTAAGCCTTGTACTTGTTTTCTATAAGGAAGTTCTATAATTTTTTTTGTAAATTCGTTTTTTGAAAATGTCATGTTTTTAGAGTAAAAAGAGTGCACTTTACAAAGATTCACATTTGAGCAAAATTCTATTAAAGCTATTCAAATTCTAAAATAGTAAAAGTTGTGGAAAATAAAAACAAAAACAAACACGTTTAAATCAGGCAGTGGCCCCACACCATTAATCCCAGCACTTAGGAAGTAGAGGCAGTCAGATCTCTGAGTTCAAGACCAGCCTGGTCTACAGAGCAAGTTTCAGGATGGCCAGGGCTATGCAGAGAAACCCTGTCTTGAAAAACAAAAACAGAACAACAACAAAGTTGTATGAGTCCGCGAAACTGTGGTAAGGTCTCAAGAGAACACGAAGCAAGTGTGAGCTTAGAGTGAGTAAGTTCCAAAAGACCGGTGGATTAAAGGCAACAGAGAAAACTACACACATTAAGAATCTCATTTATGACAATGAAAGTCCCCTTAATAGACACATCACACCAACAATCATGTTAGTGCCTTCAGCTTACGTTAAGAAAGAATGATTTGTCATTAAGTTAAAATATAATCTCCTTTTTTCCTTTGAGACAGGGTCTTGCTATATAATCCTGGCAGGCCTAGAATTCACAATATAGACCAGTCTTGCCTTAAATTCTCAGAGATCTACCTGCCATTGTCTTGTGAACTGCTATACCAAGCCCTGATTTTGGCTTTAATTCCAAAATCTGGAGAGGAGCTCCCTTTATAAATGGGCCATTTATTGTTCATAAAAACATTAGGTTTTACGTAGAGTTAGGTTGCAGTGACAGCATTAAGAACTTTTTAATACTTGTGTGTGTGTTCATGCATGTGTGTCTATGTCTGCAGATCAAAGGCCAATATTAAACATCTTCCTCTATTGCCCTTCATATTATTTTTTGAGACAGATCTCTCCCTGAACCTGCAGCTTGACATTTTATCTAAACTGGCCAGCCAGAGAGCCCTGGGGTCCTGCTGTCCTTGCTGCCAGTTCTGGGGTTACAAACACACACACTGCACCCAGCCATTTGCACTTTGTGTTATAAAGTGTTGTTGTTGTTTTTGATTTTTAGACAGGGTTTCTCTGTAGCTTTACAGCCTGTCCTGAAACTGGCTCTTGTAGGCCATACTGGCCTCAAACTCACAGAGATCCGCCTGCCTCTGCCTTCTTCCCAAGTGCTGGGATTAAAGGTGTGCACCACCACCGCCTGACTCAAGACAACATTTATTGTTTAGGAACAATCAATCAGCATTGATAACACTTTTTAAGAATCCAGACTCTGTTATTTCACTTTTTTTCTTGTTGTGGCATCACAAAGGTGGCAGTTTTAACCCTCGGCTCTTACGTGCTACGCAGATTAATGGTTGTGTTCCTTATGACTTGCCCGCTAATGTCAGTGTATATGAAAGAGCTGTTAGAAGTGAAAAAAATATCCTGCCATTGTCTCCTGTCCATTAAGATGATTATTTTCAAGTTCTACATAATAAGTACTATCCCCAGGTCCATTAAACATTATAAAAATATCCTAACATGGAGCTGGACAAATGGCTCAGTGGTTAAGAGCACTGCTTGTTCTTCCAAAAGACCCTGAGTTCAATTCCCAGCAACCACATGGTGGCTCACAACCATCCGTAAGGAGATCTGGTGCCCTCTTCTGGCCTGCAGGCACACATGCAGACAGAATGCTGACAATACTGTATACATAATAAATAAATAAATCTTTAAAAAAAAAATATCCTAACATATTTAACTTTCATTGCAATCACTTTCGTTGTAATTTAATGTCCAAGTGCACAGACTCTAAGTATAAAAAACTTATATGAACAGCAATAGCTATATGTTTCCCGTTATCAAAGTCCCATTTTAGTATGTGAAAAGCATTAGCATTCTGAGAGCTAAAACACACCGATGAGAATTCAATGAAGCTAGGAAAACTTCAGGGAAGACTGAACTTTCAAACCGTCAATCATAATATTGATGAAACGGGTAAGAACAGAGCAGATAATCTATGTGCCAATAAGACTGGTGTTGCTCTCCTTCGTGGTGGATTTCCTGCCAGTGTTTATCATGGTATTCATCCACCTCCGTGGGAATATCAACCCCCTCCTGCAGCAGAGTGACTGGCAGTAACTGCAGGGTCCCCATCGACAAACCCTCCCCATCTTGTTAAGTCTGTGCTGCCAAGTTCCGTGATGCCAAACTCGGCCATGAGGCCAAGTCACTGAAGCAGGTTGGAATTAAAATTGCACACACATTTCCAACAGCCTGAGGAATAAGGAATACTCTCTAACTGCTTAGGCATCTGTTAAAAACAAGACTGCATGGATGCTATAGAGAAAATCTGAGCTTTCAAAGTGAAAGGGCACGCCAGCCATTTGTCCAACATGTTCCTTTCCCAAGTCTCGTCCTTCACAGTTAAAGCTTCTCCTGCTCCCTTTAGAAGATGTCCTCCTCACTTCTAGCTAATAGACTGATGTAAGCAGAGACTGCTCGTTCGTTTCCTAGCTGCCCAGACCTAAATAATCATAAGGAAACTGTATTAATTACAACACTGTTTGACCAATGATTCGGGTGTATTTCTAGATAACACTTACATCTTGATTTAATCCATTTCTATTAATCTGTGTATCATCACAAGGCTGTGGCTTACCAGGTAAGGTTCTGTTCTGGTGTCTTTCTCCTTTGGCAACTACATGGCATCTCTTAGACTCTGTCTACTTTTTCTCTATATCTCTGTTCGGATTTCCTGCCTGTTTTTTTTTTACTCTGTTAAGTCATTGGCTGAAACAGCTTTTTTTTTTTATTAATCCAATGGTAATAAAATATATTCATAGCATACAGAGGGAACTCCCACATCATCTCCCCTTTTCTGTCTAACTCCAAAAAAAGGTTTTAACTTTAACATAGTAAAATTTTATTTATATATATATATGTATGTATATATATGTATATATATAGTTAAAAAATTCAAAGAAAACCACAAATATATTTATTGGGAGAACTAAAATATACAGACGAAATTATAATAAAACCATTAATACTTCAGAGCAAAGTAAACATTCAAGTAATTAAACATAGACATTTCTGACACAGAGATGGAAGAGTCCCCTAAAAAACATTTGTTTTCAAGAAAAGTCATAAGACTTCATTATTAATTACTCTGATGGGATAGAAATTTAAAAATTGAAGGAACTGGAAAAGGTAGATATTTTATTTTTTTCGTTTTAAGCCATCCAATATTATTCATATTCCTACACAGTTTTTATTTTTCAGTAGGACTAACTATCTAGTTGGCTTTCTGTTTGGTTGGAAGCGTCACCCCAGCTCCTGGTGCCCATTTTGGAATGCTGGGTGGAAAGCTCCATTTCAAGACTCCTCCCCTGGGAGTGGCCTCTGACCAAACTCCATCTCCAAGAAAGCCCACCAAACCCTGACCCCTCCCCAGGGAGTGTCAAGACCACTCCCACAGGCTATTTAATGCCCCCAAAACAAACATGTGGTCTTTTTGGTTCTCCTTACCCCCTCTGTGTTTTCCCGGAGGGTCACCCAAGAGCACTGGCATCCATTAAACCTGGGCTTTTTCTATTTGATTTGGTCTGATTTGGATTATTGCATTAGCGGAGAGGCTTATCGGGCCGGAAAAACTTTACACTGTTGATTTGATAAACACCGGGACCAAAAGCAACTTCAGGTGGGCAGCATTTATTTGCCTTGCGGCTTGTATAGCCCATCATCAAGAGAAGCCAGATCAGGAGCTCCAGTAGGAACCTGGAGGCAGGGGGCAGGAACTGAAGCAGATGCCTTGGAGAAATGTCACTTACTGGCTCGCTTCCCTGACTTGTTCTTGGAGGGAGAAGCCATGATTGGTAGCGTTTACATATCTGGTCTATCATCCATAAACTCTTGTACTTGGAGAAGGGCAAGTTTTTGTCATGCCTCTGCAGCTCACCTGGGAGAGGGCTTTGCTAGTTCCCATGGGTCTGAGGTGTTGGTCCTTGTCTGTAATACACATTGATTCAAGGCTTTAACTCCCCACGGAACTGAATCCTTGGGTCTAGTTTCTATCTGACCTTTACTCAAACAGTAAGTCTCCACTAATCCTTTAGGTTTTCTGATCTGGGTGTTCATTCATTCACTCTCTTCCAATCTAATGTGTCCCAACAGTGGTCCAGGAACTGCGCCAGGTGCTAAAACCCTGAAGTATTGCACCCTGCAGTTCAAAGGCTGCTAGGGCAGAGCAGCTGCCTGGATTCTTGTTTCTTTTCCTGGAGCTTCCTGCTTGAGCTTACTGAAGGCGCTTGAGGTTGTTGACATAAAGCAAAGAGCTACCCAGATTCCTCTCCTTTAATTAACACCTAAAACAGCAATTAGAAAAATAATAGAGGAAATAATCCCTGCCTTGTGAGGATATTCAGCACACCAACAAAGTCCTGTCTACAGGTAGGTAGGTGTCTTGGCGATTACCCTCACAAACCTCACACACTGAAGACTGGCTGTCGTCAAGCTGGCTGAATGAAGAGAGTTTGAGTCCTTGGAACCCACACGGGAGAGGCAGAGAACAGACTCTCCCAAGTGGTCCTGTGACTTCCGCGTACATACCACATACACACATGTACATGAACATAAAATTTTAAAAATTGAATTTAAAACTGAACAAATGTGGACTAATTGGTGATGAGAAGGCTGATACAATCAGCCAACAGTTTCTCAACTTTCATTAATTGTCGATAAATATGTTTGCCTTCCGATGCTTCACCACGCTGTCCTAGGATAAGCTGTATGGCTAATACCCGCCACCCAAAGACAATGATCAACTTATTTTCATCTGCTCTCTGAAGAAATGTAAGAAGTCAATGCCCTGGTTTCCATGGAGAGTGTCCTTAGAGGATGAGTTTGTTCTGGTTACCATATTCCTAGTTCAAAGCTAGGCTACGATCCATATAAAAACCTGTGGTTAGAGTTAAACAAACATTGAGTCAACCTGCAAGGCAATTTTGAGAATCAGCTGAGGGAAAGAAAGCCTCCTTTGCTTCATCCAAGAGATGTGAAGAGAAGAACCTTACTTGTCTTCGGTTTCAGTAATTATCAGGGTTATCCGGAATGATCGTTGGTATTTATTAATGTGAGCCAGCTCTGGCCGGTGTTAAAATCCCATCCTCAGTCACTAAGAAAAGGTTTCCTGAACTCTGAGGCTGAAGGGGAACGAGTGTCTCACGGGCTATGAGTCACAGCACAGTCAAGATCTGGGAACTCAGAGAAGGCTCCTGGAGAAACTCTCCTACTGAGGCTGAAAGAGAAGTTTCACAGTCAGCAGAGTGAGGAAGTGCTCCAGGCTACAGGAGACAAGAAGGGACACATCTGAGAACTAAGAGTAACTCAGCCTGTGAAAGCTGGAGGCGGCTGCGGGGAGAAACGTGATGGGCAGCTTGCCTTGCCGTGAGTCAGATGCGGCTTGTTCTCCACAGATTCGTGTGGGGAAGCAGGGCGCCCATTGCAATAATACTGAGAGGTGGTGGGGCCTTTAGGAGGTGGGGCCTGGGGGGAGAGGGCTGGGTCCCATGTGAAAGGATTAAGGTTGGTCTTGCCCAGTGGGTTAGGCCTCAGGGAAGTGAATTCTTTCATTTCCCCAGGGAGCTGGATAGTTCTAGAAGAGCCAACCCGTTCTTTCCTGCTCTCTCACTTCTCTCTGACAACCTATCTTGCTCTCTCATTATCTCCCTCCCCTTCCCCTCTTCCCCGTGTGTGTGTGTGTGTGTGTGTGTGTGTGTGTGTAAGAGAGAGAGAGAGAGAGAGAGAGAGAGAGAGAGAGAGAGAGAGAGA
>JABTXL010012463.1:15278763-15392986 GCA_025134845.1 Neodon shergylaensis | reverse complement strand
GAGAGAGAGAGAGAGAGAGAGAGAGAGAGAGAGAGAGAGAGAGAGAGACCTACCATGTGGTATTGTCCACCCAGAGGCCCTTACCAATAACTTAAAGCATCACCTTGTTCCTGGACATCCTGAACTGTGAAGTCCCAGTTTTAAAAGCGTTCCAGGTTCTTGAGCTGATGGTGTGAGGTGGACAGTACCAGGAAACCACATGCACCATTATTTTACTATTATTTGTTTGTTTGTTTGTTTGAGGCAATGTCTCTCTAAATAGCTCTCATTATAGCCGAAACTCACTATATAGAGAAAGCTGGCTTCCAACTCACAGAGATTCCCCTGCCTTTTCTCCTAAGCGCTGGGTTTAGAGGTGTGCACCACATGCCTGGCTCCCTTCTTCCTTCAGTCTTAGAGAACAAACCTTTGACCTACCACACAGTATCAGGAAGAAGCCGAACAACAGGAAAGCAACCCAGAACATCCAGATTTACGTTTACAGGAGCAAACACACCACAATGTGTCAGAGAGGTGTTTCCAGTCACGGGGAGACTGCACAAAGGTGTTTAATGAATGAGTGCTGTTTACTAGCGAGCAGCCTGGAAGGTCAAACTTATACAGGAAACAAAGAACCCTCTCTCTCTCTCTCTCTCTCTCTCTCTCTCTCTCTCTCTCTCACACACACACACACACACACACACACACACACGACAGTGCAAAATGATAATTGTTTGCAAGGAAGAAAATTAGGGGTAAAGAGAAAGCTGGAGAGTTGGGCAGGGTGGCTCAGGCCTTGAATCCCAGCACTTGGAGCCAGAGGCAGGTGGATGGATCTCTGGGAGTGTGATGTCACCCTGGTCTGCACAGTGAATTCCAGGCCAGTCAGGGCAACACAAGGAGACCCTGACTTGGAGGGATGAAAAAGAAGAGGGAAGGGAAGCAGAACCAGTATTCTAATGAGAGCGGAGAGAGCAGAGATCCTAGCCAGAGACCGCAAAATCTATTTGAGCTGAGTCTCCGGGCAGCAGAACCATCAGGGAACACAGCAGAGAGGGGATCCTGCCCTAGGAAATGTGGGGGGATCACACGCATGTCCTGAAACCTAGAAGAATCTGGTTTCCAAGTTTTTCAGTAGAAGACTGCATTTCCATCAAGTCACTCGAGGTAAAAGGTCAAATGTCACGATGGGTCAACAGGGAACATTACCTCAATGTGGTAAGTTTTGCCAGTAAACAGACTTTGCATTTTTGTGGTGTGATGGCTGCTCTTGGTTGTCAACTTGGCACTATTTGGAACTAACTAAAGCTCAGGCAGACCCGTGAGAGGTTTTTCCTGGTTGGATCACTTAAGGTGGGAAGACCCATCCTAAATCTGGGCCACACCTTCTGGTGGTGTGGACATGGAAGAAGGACGCTTTACTCTTGCCTACTTGCACTTGCTCTCGCTGGCAAGTTCATTCCTTCTCTGATATTAGAGCCTACTTCTTCCAGGTTCTGATATATACTGAAGACCAGCTAAGGCATTCAGCCTCATGGACCAGACAATTACTGGATTCTTGAACTTTTTGAGTTTTTTTGTTGAAATAGTTGGACCACATTCTATATGTCACTCTAGTCAATCTCCTCTCTCTCTCTCTCTCTCTCTCTCTCTCTGTGTGTGTGTGTGTGTGTACTTCTATATCTCTAGAGAATGCTGATTAATACATATGGCTATTTGGTGAAATCTTGTGTTCTGATGTCTTTGCACATTCTACTTGGCGGTTAAACAAAGGCAATCAGCTTTCCCTTCTGCTAGAAGAATTTAACTCCTTTTTCATTGCTGTAATTATTGAAGGCAAAGGAAGACTTGGGGACAGAAAAAGAGATTTATTAAGCTTTGACCTGGCACCAGATACCTGTTGGGCGCTCTATATATCATTTCTCATTTGATATTCACAAGGCAGAGAAATCACTGGAATTTTCAACACCCAAACACTGATTTTTCACTTCTAAGCGCTGTGGATTATTAAATAACAAAAATTAAAATTGAGGGAACACGTGACTTCAAAACCCATGAGTGAAACGATTGCTTTATTTGATCATGTTATTTTTACCATATTCATTTTATATCAGGGTCTCCAGAGGAAGAGAACCAATAGAAAAATTACAATATAATTATAACAGAGGATTTATTAGCTTGGTTTCTGTAATTAGAAGCTGAGTCAATCCACTCTTACCTTTCTGGGCTGTAATAACTGCTGAGCTCAAGAAGCTGGAAGCCTTCAGAACACAGGGGTCCATGAGGCAGCCCCATCCTAAGGCTGGAGGCCTGAAGAGCCCTGGAGAATGACAATTAAAAGTCCATGTTGCTTGGAGTCTGACGTCCTGAGGTAAAGGCTGCCTAATATAGAGGGTGCTGTCCAATTTCAGGGCGGGCCTTCATACATTTCCATTGCCTCTAAAAATACCTCACAGATAACACCTAGGTAGTGCCTGGATGTATGAGTTGAAATTTTATGATCAAAAACCAGAGAAAAGCAGCCTAAAGGAGGGACGATTTACTTTTGGCTCTCTGTTTCAGAGTATTTAGTCTGTAGTTGCTGGGTCCCATGTACCTGGACCAATCACACTGGTGTCAGTGGGAGCCTAGAGCAGACATGATGCAATGACATAGAGAAAAGAGAGAGAGAGAGAGAGAGAGAGAGAGAGAGAGAGAGAGAGAGAGAACTCAAGAACATGCCCTAACAACCTGATTCCTCCACCCAATAGTCTCCCACAGTCTCCGTTAGATTTAAATCCCATGAATGGTGCTTTCTAGCCTGTGAGATGCCCCGTGGGAGGTCCCCGATTTGGCCCATCCAAGGCCAGCTATGGCCTTTAGATAGCTTATACCACAGTCTGTATCTGTTGTAGTCAATGTAACTCTAACAGGGGTGCCATGCATAAGCACAACTAGCGAGTCCTAAACCTGCATATTCTGCTTCATCTGTCTTCGTCCAGAAGACCACAGTCAAGGTGCTTATACACATTTGTCTTTCTGCTTGGGGTTTTCTGTGGTATCCCTGTTCTCCTTGGGGACCTGCTGATTACAGTTGCTAAAGATCTTGTCCGGTTCCCCTGGCTTTATCTATTTCTGGCATCAATAACCTCACCTAGAGTAATAAACTTAAAACATAAGGTCTCTACCCATTAGAAGCTGGCAGCAACTTTCCCTACAACTGATGCCATCAAAGTTTATAAACATCCCATGATGCTCCATGCAGGACGAAAAACCAACCCCAGTTGAGGACCAAAGGTCTGAAGCTTTCACAGGTAGCCTCTGACCTTCAGCAGCTGCTACCTGATATCCTTTACGCTCAATGCTAACAGGACTAAAAGAAATCAATTTTGAATTCAACTTTGTCATTCTGGTCTACAAAGAATAGGTCTGCCTTCCAAACTGCTCCACAGCTTCCTCTGAGTGGATCATTTCCATCCTGCAAGGAAGTTATTTGTGACTCAAAATGTCCTAAAGTAGGGGTAAAGCACTTCAGATGTTCTAAATGGATGCTCCTTAAAACTCAGGAAGTAAACAACTCAGTAACTTTAGGAAGTCCCTGAAACTAAGCAGATGCACTAGGACCCCTTTTCTCGAAGCTGATCAAAAGCTTCTCAGACCAGCTGAACTGCTTGGAAAAGGCTCAGACCAGTCAAGCTTCCTAAAAGAAACACACTCCGAGCTGCCTCATGTCTTACAGTGAGCTCCAGGGTTCCAATTTTCAGGAGCTGTCACCCATGCTGGGGTGAGCTTTGGATGATGCAGCTGTCTTTGAGTCATTTCTGCCCCTGTAAGTGACCCCAATAAAACTTATTGGTTCACCAAGTTGGACTTCGATGGTATCCATACCTTGCTTTTTTTTTTTCCCATACCTTGCTTTTGTGTGAGTTTCCTATATGGGATGAGTAGAATTTTGCTTTCATCTTGCCAGGAAGAGTGTCCCTCAATACTAACAAAACCTGATAGAGGGACAGCCACAACTGAGATTTTCTTTTTCACATGTATTTATGCAGTCCAAAATACATTTAATTTAGTAATTTAAATATCACATAGAAATGAAATATCCATATATTTTATAATAGACTTTAGTCCTATCCTTTCACACAGATAATTTTTCGATATAAGAACATCATCTTGGAGTGTGGTGATGTACATCTTTAATTCCAGCATTTGGGAGCGGGAGACACAAGGATTGCTTGCAAATTTAAAGCCAGCCTTCTTGTCTATATAGCAAGTTTCATGCCAGCCAAGGCTACATAGTAAGACCCTGTCTCAGAAAAAAGAAAGAAAAAAGAAAGAGAGAAAGAAAGAAAAAAGAAAGAAAGAAAGAAAGAAAGAAAGAAAGAAAGAAAGAAAAGAAAGGAAAAAGAAAAAAGGAAGGAAGGGAGGAAGAAAGAAAGGAAGGAAGAAAGGAAGAGAGCAAAGCAAAGCCTTACTTAGCTGGGCATGGCGGTACACATACACCACTCTAACCCTCGCACTCAGAAAGCAGAGACATGAGGACTTTTATGAATTCAAAGACAGCCTGTTCTACACACAGCTAGCCTGAGTGCCACCAAGGATTCACAAGGAGAAACTAAAAGACAAACAACCAGAAAACCGTGGAGGGTCTTTACTGTTGAAAGGGCAATCACTTGCCTTCTGAGAAACAACTGTCTACTGCAATCTGTTGCATCCTAGGGAGAATGGCCCGTTTGGTAAGCTTGTTTCTGAGGAGGTAGCCACTGGCACATAGTTTTGGAAAATATTTATGCAAGAGTCAGTTTATAAATTAGGAAATGTTAAGTATAAGAAGCAACACTAACTGTAAAAGCCCTTGATGTGGCTGTGGGCAGATCTCCATGCGGCATGGATGTAGATGCAGCATTGGGGGTGTGGAGCAGAGAAGAGAGAGAGAGAGGAACAGTTTCTTTTGGTTGTCAATGGCTAACTGGGTGGGAGCCAAGAAAGCAGTAGAATTCAGCTTTGATGCTTCCTAGCCCGGATTAGTTCTATCTGACTTGAGATCTTATTGTCAAAACAAACAAACACAAAGGGCCCCTTCGCTGTTTTTATTATAATGTTGCCTCCAGTGCACCGGTGATTGATCTCCGGAAGATAATAGCTTTAAAAATTGACCGATTTATGCCACTGTGGGGCTTCATGTTCTTTGACAGTCTCCAGTGGAGGCTTCCATAGAGATGCCAGGTAACTGGAGAGTTGACATTAATCTTGATTAAATGTCTTAAGTATAGAATTTCAGCCTTTGCTGTCTGGGCTTTAATCCTGCCTTTCAGAGACAAAGCATCCAGAAGACTTCACAGTACGGTGCAGAAAATATAAATAAAACTTAAAAAAAAAAGTCCCTTCTTAGAAAGCCAGCCCCCACTGAAGCCCTGCCAGGCCCAGAATTACAGCCTCCAAAGCTTCAGAAGAGAGGGAGAAATTGCATGATGCTCCAGCCCACATGAAACGAAGGGCCGTGTGTGGCCCAGAAAACGGAATACCATTTCGACCTAAATGAAGTCACTTTGAGAGCTCTTTGTCTTCTTAGCCTCTGGTCAGCATGTGACAAATGTCTAGAGTGTTCAAGCCCAGGCCAAGTGTGTCAGCCACACTGGTCACCTCAGAGAAGGGTGCTTTAGGCTGCAGCATGGTGAACTAGCGTATTTATTTTGTCTTTGGAGCCCATTCATCTGTCAGTTATAAAATGCTATTGCACATCCTATGAGAGTCAGTATTCACACTGTTGTTAAGTATTAGGAGCAACACTAAACGCAAAAGCACTTGATGTGATTGTGGGCAGGTCTCCATGGAGTGTGGATGTAAATGCAAGGCTTGGGGTGTGGAGGTGGATGCAGATGCAGGCTTGGGCGAGTGGGGTGGCAAACGAGAGAGGGAGAGGAACACTTTCTTTTGATTGTCAATGACTTACTGGGTGAGAGCCAAGAAAGCAGCCAGAAGCAGAACTACAGAGGCAAAAAGCAAAGTTAATACATTTAGAGACTTTTCCAGATCTGCGGACATTGATGGATTAGGTCTCTGCTTTCATTTCAGCAGGTGGTGCTGTCTACGTGCTGAGTTTTATGGCCTGAATGGCACTTTCATCATGGAGTCAGTTATGGTAAGTTCTGGGGCCCTGTTATAACATGAACGAAACAAAAGCACCTGGGACTGGAGAAGTGGCTCAGAAGGGAAGAGCACTTGCTGCTCTTGCAGAGATCAGGGTTTAATTCCCAGCACCCACATGGTAGTTCTTAATCATCCCTGACTCCAGTTCCAGGGAATCTAATGTTCTCTTTTCACCTCTGTGGCACTAAGCATGAACATGGCCCATATACATACATTCAGGCAAAATATCCTTATGTAGAAAATAAAATAAATAGTTTCGTTTCATTTTGTTATTTTTGGGTGGTTTTTTTTTGCTTTTTTTTAATTGTTTTAAATTAAGAAAAGGTATCAGAGGATAGAAAGCCTACTAACAGCATCAACAGTGATTTCTTGGCCTTTAGTGAATGAAGGAAGAGCAACATCAACTGTCTGTGGCTCCAAGACTGTTCATCTCTGGCTGGCTGGCTAACTCACAGTCCGTAAAGAGGTGTCTTCTCTTCTGTGGCTTTATTTATTCAAAAAATCTTTACACTGTTTAGTCATGTAATTGATTCTGTTCCTTGAATTGGAAAAGAAGGAAGGCCGGGCAGTGGTGGTGCATGCCTTTAATTCCAGCACTTGGGAGGCAGAGGCAGGTGGATTTCTGTGAGTTCAAGGCCAGCCTGGTCTACGAGACAGGCTCCAAAGAAACCCTGTCTTGAAAAACCAAAAAAAAAAAAAAAAAAAAAGAAAAAAAGGAAGGAAGGATGGAAGGAAGGAGTGGTAAGGGAAACAGAGAAGAGAGGGCAAAAAGGAAGTAAGGGGAAACTAATAAGGGAGAGAAAGACAAAGAGAAGGAAGAGAAGGAGAAAGGAAACATGGGAGAAATAATGGAAAGAGAAGGTTCTTACAAGAAACAGATTTGTATCCTAGGCAACAGCCACCATGCTCTGATTTTGATATATGATGATTATTTTTAATCTTTCATGCAAAATTATGACCACCTTCCCCCAAATCCAGACATCATCCTTTACTTCAAGAAAGTCATATTGCAACAAAGCGAGAGGGAAGAATTCTATTGGCAAGCACCCATCCCTCAAAAGGAGCAAGAGAAAAGAGTCCCTTTCCTGTTAGAGGAGGCAGCATTTCCTGGGGAAAGTTGGGGGAAGACTGAGCAACCTTAAGAAAGGACCGCCTTAGTCATGCCTGCCCCAGAATACAGCCTGCCTTCAATCAAATGAAGGAGCTTAAACTATTTAAGGAGAAAGTGGGGGGAAAACAGACTCCATGTCTCCAACTTAAACAGAGCCCAAAGAAACTTAAACAATATAAATAAACTGTTCAGTAGTTCTGGAGTCAAAGGTTAAGTGGTGAAGGCTACCCCAGGCCTTCCTTGACTTATGGTAGTTCCTTAACTCATGGAAGGTGAACGTTAACCTTCCTTCCACAGTCTCTCTGTGTGGATATGTGCTTAAGTTCCCTTTTCTATAAGGGCCAGTCACATTGGTTTAGAGTCTACCTTCCCCCAAGTTGGGCTCATGTTTAACTAACTGCATGATCAAGGACCCTATTTCCAAAGCAAGCCACCGAAGATTAACTGGTGTTAGTACTTTAGTGACTCTGGTGAGACAATGCAAGGCACAGAACACATGGGCCAATACATTGAACAGCGTAGATGAGATTGAAAAACTCCTTAAAAGACAAGATGTTCAAGGTGCTTCAATGAGAAGCACACAACATAAAAACTTTAGTAGCTATGAAAGAAATCGAGTAGATTAGTGTGCTTCTCCACCACTGTAAAAAAACACTCTGACCAATAACAACATGGCGGGGGGGTGATTATTTGGCTTAGAAGTCACTGTCATCAGGAGAAGGCAAGGGAGAAACTCAAGACGAGAAACTGCAACCACAGGGGAAAGCTGTTTACTGGCTTTCTCCCCTGGCTTCCTCTGCAACCCTTCTTATACAGCCCAGGCCCACCTAAGTAGGGATGGCACTGCCCACAGTGGGCTGGGCCCTTTGACATCAACTACAATCATAACAATGTCTTCAGAGATGTCCACTGGCCAAGGCGGTGGAGGCAGCTTCACAGCTGCGATTCCCAGTTCCAGGATGACTCTGAATTTGTGTCAAGTTGACCCTGTCTATGACATCATGTATATTAAACTTTTAGTTATAAGAATTGTTATAGAAAACTCCATGCTTAAACAGCTGGATTGATAAGGGTTACCAAGGTTCCAGACATTTAGGGAAGACCTAATCCCAGTCTCATGAGAGAGAGGCAGGATAGGTGAGGGAGAGGGAGGGAGAAATCACAACTCGTTTTCCTACTGTATGTCGCTCTGAGGCCAAGGCAAACATGTTTATAAGAAATGTGTAGAATGACAGCCCTCATGAGCACAGGTGCAAAGGTCTAAAAAAGCCAGCAAACAAGTCAACATTGCATAAGAGGGGAGCACATCTCTCCTAGCTATTACTTTATTGGCTCAGAGTTAGTTCAACACTATTAAATAGACTGATACATAGTTCACCATATAGATGCTGTCTTAGATCACATCCATTGCTGTGATGTGCACCGTAACCAAAAACAACTTGGGAAGGAAAGGGTTTACTTGACTTAAAGACAGGAACTCAAGAAGGAGCACAAGCAGGAACTAAGACAGAAACCATGAAGAACACTGCTTGCTAGCTTGCCCCTCTTGGCTTGACCAGTTTGTCTTCTTGCACAGCCTTGGTCTACCTTCCTAGGATGGTCTACTAGACAGGGTTCTCTAGTGTACCAGGACTTAGAGAATGCATCTCTCTTAAAGAGAGAAAGGGGATTTATTAGACTGACTTACAGGCAATGGTCCAGCTAATCTATGACTAGAAAGGTCAAGGATCCTGTAGTTGATCAGTTCCTGAGGCCAGATGTCTTCAGTATATGCTGGGATCCTGAAGAAGTGAGCTCTAATGTCACTGAAGGAATGGATGTGCTAGCAGGGGGAGGGCAAACAGGCAACGAGCAAAAGCTTCCTTCTTCCACGCCCTTATATAGGCTTCCAGCAGAAACCATGGCCCAGATTAAAGCGGTCTTCTTATCTCCAGATCTGGATAGGAGTGGATCTTCCTACTTCATACCCTTCATTGCTGTGACCTCCGTTTTGGATTTAATAAATTCCAGATGGAGTCAAGTGGACAACCAAGAATAGCCACCTCAGATGATGTCACTCACAGTGAGCTGGGTCCTCCTATGTCAATCATTAATCAAGAAAATGTCCCACTGAAATATCCGCAGGTCAACATAATGGGGATGTTGCCTCAACTGAGATTCTCTTTCCTCATATGGTTCTAACTTGTGATCAAGCTAACAAAACCTAACCAGTAGAGACACTAGTTTAGAAACACAATTCTAAGCTCCAAAGTGATCTATTGTAAATTTAAAATTGATTCAAGATAAGTCTTACAAAAAGCAGTAAGAGAATACATATGTAGGCTGAACAGATGACTAAGTGGATAAGTGATCTTACTGCTCCTCCAGAGGACCTGAGTTCAGGTCCCAGGACTCACCTGAGGTAGTTTGCAACTGCCTGTGACTCCAGCTGGCCTCTGAGGGTACCTGCAAACACATGGAATATATTTATACAATCACACACACATAAATAAAAATAGAATAAATCTTAAAAAGTATGTGATCAATTATATAAAATTCTATAATTTTAATAAGAAAGAAGACATTAAATAAACAAGAACAAAATAGAAGAAGTAAAAAATATGCCCAAAGTAACAGTACCTTCATTATGGTGCTAGAAAGAAAGAAAAGAAAAGGGGGTATAGAGTTGTCAGTTCCAAGAACTCACCCGGTTATAGAATTGAAACTTACAATATAATGCAGACACCATTACAAATGCACTGCTACACACACTGCAGATAGCATTACAACTGATGCAGCTGCGTGCACTGCAGATGATAGCATCACAAATGCACTGCTGCACACACTGCAGATAGCATCACCAATGGCATGACTACTATGGTAACCAGTTTGGCAATTTCTTATAAACTTAAATATAGAAAATCCATGTAACTTAGTGACTACATTTCTATGTGTTTATCAGGTAAGTCATAACCCTGTGTCCCACAGTAAACCATATATGCATGGAGTGTTTAAAGCTGTTTCATTCAGGCCGCCCCCAGAAGTACAGACCCAAATGCCTGAACTGGGAACATGCCTGTGGCACACTTATATAATTAAGGGCAAGTCAGCCAGAGGAAAGAAAGACCCATCTGTAACTTCGCTGTGGGTTGAAAAATCCAGTCATAAAAGGCAGCATACGAAATCTGCACTTTGTGACATTCTGAAAAAGGCAATGCTATGGAGACAGAAACTGTACAGCTGTGAGCAAACAGACTGCAGAGAGAAGTACTGTGTCGGCTACAAGGAGGGAAGAGAACCGTTTGGGGAGGGATGTGACTGAACTCTGTGTGTGTGTGTGTACATGTTTGTGTGGGGGAGACGTGTACCTGTTTACACACCTGTATGGAGGCCAGAGGTCCATGTCAAGTGTCTTCTTCAATCCCTCTCCACCTTATTTTTGAGACAGTGTTTCTCATACTGACTTGGCTAGACTCTTGTCTTCACCTCCCCAGCTCTGGGATTACAAGTGTGTACTGCCGGTGAGCATGACCTTTTACCCCTGTGCTAGAGATTGAACTTGGGTCCTCAAGCCTGTGTCACAAACACTTTGGCATCTGAACTGTCTCCCCCAGTCCCTGAGCTTTCTTCTGTTATTAGCAGAAAATGTGTGTATTAGCCAAAGCACAGCAATGAACACTCAAAATATTTACAATACAGAAATCATCTCTCAATGTTTAAACTTCAAAAATAAACCATTAAAGCATAGAACATGAGTACTTAAATTAGTCTTGGTCCCCCAAACCCAACAGTATTTCATGAACTAACTTTGGCTTTTCCACTGAACACAGAAGTCTTGATGAGTTATCCATGTGGCTATAGCCAAGAGGTGCCGAGAAGGGTTTGGAAGCTTGGCCCAAAGATAATCAAGGCCATAGAATCAATAGCAGGAAAAATGTAGTATTGAGACAGAAAGTACACACAGAACAAGGAAGAGACAAGAGCTAGCCTAAAAGTCCAAAGGGCTTGAGTCAAGGGTGTGTGACTTCCACAGAAAATCTGTTCAAAGAGCACTCTCAATCCATCAACCCAGCCAGACATGATTCACAGAAAGAAACTCGGAATGTCTGCACCTCACGATGGGGATGTGACTGTGAAGTGAGACTGCGTAGAATTTAGCATCAATTAGCACCTCCTTGTACGTCCACCTTGTCACTCCTTACTCTAAAGGGGAGGCTGTTCTCCCATCCGGAAAAGCCCCTAGAGACCTAAACCTCGCCTGGAGCATCATCAGCATCATGGGGAGCTTTTGTTTTGAGCAGCTGTGGCACGGTGGGATCCTGGGGGAGAGTCCCACACACCAGCTGGCCTCTTTCTTCACGGAGTGTTTGATGTGTGGAAGGTTGTGCTTGGAGACAGCATTAAGTTGCCCCCTCAGGAACAACATGTGTGAGGCTCTCCAGCCTCATTTGCTGGCAGGTGTTAAGTGTGATTGGGAGGGAGCTAGCCGATGCCGATGCCTAGCGCTTGGTGCTGTTCTCCCAAACTGCAGATAAACATGAAAAAGGATTCTTCTTGAAAAGCAGTCAATAAATTATTTCTTGAGAGGGTGAGTGGGTGGAGGAAGGAATCAATAGGAGCAGAGCATGAATAAATGATCCAGGCTTAGTGTGGGAGCCGGGGGCTGGGAGGTGAAAGATGATTAGCCTGTGTAGAGCGGCCTCTCAGAGGAAAGCCTGACGGTGCTAACCCCTGAGTCGTGTGTGGGTGTGCTGCTGGCGGGGCTCATTAGTGTCTGCTTCCAGTCTCCAAGATTGTAGCGAGGGTTGACTCCTGGAAACTGTTTTGTTCTGTTTCTCCCCCCTCTGCTTCCTTCTTCATCTTTCTCTGTGATGAGTTCAGTCCTTGTTCAGTTTCCAGTGGAAAGACTCATTCCTCCAAGAGTCCGTAGACCAGGTTTCTGCATTTTGTTTTACTTTGTGCATGTGTGTGGAAGGGGATTGTACATGTGTTCATGTTCCTGTGTGTGTACACACATATGTGCTTGCTCGTAGAGGTCAGGGATTAATGTTATGTATCGTCCTCAATGATTTTCCACCTTATTTTTTGAGACAGGGTCTCTCACTGAACCTGGAGCTTTTGACTAGGCTAGCAGGCCAACCAGCTTGCCCCAGGGATCCTCCAGGCTCTCCCTTTTCAGAGTGGGATTATAAGCATGCACCACCACGCTCAGCTTTTTTATGTGTATCCTGGTGATATCAACTCGGGACCTCACACTTGCGTGGCAAGTGCTTTGCCAACTGAGCCATCTTCCCAGGACCAAAGGCTTCCACAGTATTTGTTGTCATCCTGGAAAGCAATAAATAAAAGTGCGTTTTTATACACACTAACTGTGTGATGGCATCTTTGTGTTTATGACTTCAGAATGCATTAAAACTATCTACTGATTTACCAGTTTGGGGGTTCCCATTCCACCAATTTGAAGATCCCATTCCACCAGTTTGGGGGTCCCATTCCGTTTATCAGGAAGGTGAGGAAGGGTGCCACAGAGCGGACATTTATGAGCTCCTGAGCTGGGTGCCCGGGCCCTCTGACAGTCATAGTTCCATCATGTTAATAAAACACGAGTCACGCACTGCGATAAAGCCCGTGCCCGCTCAGGAAGCAGCAGGGATGCCGGCCAAACTGCATATGCTCACTTTGGCATCCTCTGAAGCTACACCCACTGAGAGCTCTTCGGCACAAGGCTCGTGTTATTTATTTTGAAAAATGAGAGGCTGGAAGAGTGCTGACTGGGGGAGTCAATGAGAAGCCGCCTAGTCTAGCTCTAATTTTACATCTTTCCAGTTTGTGCTACCGTCACAAAGCAGGCCCAGCAGAATGCTATAACGGGGACTAGAGAACCGTGATAATTCGGCGTTTGCCTTGGTTGCTGATTCTTTGGGAGCTGCAACTCCTTAGGTTCCAGTTCCTTCTCCCTCCGGAAGAGCAGGAGCCTGCCACACCCTCTCGGCTCACCAGGAGGGTATGATGGAGAGACACATCAAAGATGCCATTCCCCAGAGGAAATCATTTGCATACCATGCAGGCAGTTTGAACTGCAAATCCTCAGTTCATATTCAAATGGTAGGCGATTTAATATGCTGACACTTTAAGCTGTGGATTTTGTTAGATAGACGTTATCATTCTGGACGTTTCTGTTTGGTTGATTGGGTTAGGTTTGGGTTTAGGTTTCTTTGAGGCATGTTGAAGGAGCTACGGGCTGTGTTCCGCCGCCCGGCTCCTGGCCATCGGCTAGCTTTAAACCCGAAATAACAACACACATACTGTATTCTTTTAAACACTGCTTGGCCCATTATATCTAGCCTCTTCTCGGCTAACTCTCGCACATGGACTAGCCCATTTCTAATAATGTGTGTAACACCCCAAGGTGTGCTTACCGGGGAAGATTCTAGCCTACGTCCATCCTGGGTCAGAGCTACATTGCGTCTGCCCGGGAAAGGGGAGCATGGCCTCTGAGCTCACTTCCTCTTCCTCCCAGCGTTCTGTTCTGTTTACTCCTCCCACCTATGTTTTAACCTATGAGGCCAAGCAGTTTCTTTATTACTTAACCAATGACCTTCCTCCATCAGAGGCAGGTCTCCTGTAGCCCATGCTGGCCTCGAACTTGCTCAGTAGTTGAGGATGATTGGGTAATCTGGGAACACGCCTTGGTCCCTTTATACCCGCACATGTATTTACCTTAAACAGTGATGTGTGAATTAAGGTACCCACAAAGTTTGGAGGACTACCCGTCATTTATATGTCTCACCTTTAGATGGTATTTTTATTTTTTAAAAGTGGTATGTTAACTGGTGTTTAATGTAAAACCCCAACTAATCCACAAGCATCCAGGGCATGTATTTCGCTTCCAAGTCTATCTTGTTTTCTGGCAGCAGTAAGTCTTGAGGTTCTACCTGGACTGGGCAAGGAGGACCATGGTGGATGGCTATTGTTCTAATTGTATGTTGGAGAGAATCATATAGGGTATGCCACAGTGGGCCTTGTGTAATTTCAATGAAAACCTGAGAATTTTCCAGAAATGGCCTCAGACAATTCACCCTTCAGAGCAGACAAACCAGGATAGCTAATTTCAATTGCCATCTTCAGGTCAGGTGTGGTGGTGCACGCCTTTAATCCCAACAGAGGCAGGAGGATCTCTGTGAGTTCAAGGCCAGCCTGGTCCACAGAGCAATATCTGGGCCAGCCAGGGCTACACAGCTAAGACCTTGTCTCAAAAACAACAACCGACAATAACACCTTTTTTTTTTTTTGTTTGGCTTTACGTGGGTTCTGGGGATGAGAACTCAGGCCCTCAAATTTGTGTGGCAAGTGATCTTACCCACTGTCTCATTTCCCCAGCCCCCATGTGATGTTTTGATACATATATGCATTATATAAGATTAAACCTATTCATCTCCTCAAGCATTTATCATCTCTATGTGGTTAGAACAATCAAAATGGCAGCTTGGGACATGGCTTGGCTGTTAAAAATACTTGCTGCTCTTGTAGAGGACCTGAGTTCATCACCCAGCGCCCATGTTAGCTGGCTCACAACTGCCTGTAATTTTACTTCCAGGGAATCAGACACCCTCTTACGGCCTCTGAAGGCCCCCTCACACACCTATACATAAGTTATAATGACATAAAGTTTTTTTAAAACATAAACACTCAAAATGCTTTCCTCCATCTCATTGTGCTCTGTGGTCACCCAACGGCACAAATAGCACACCAAGCTTCGCTGATCCCGTTTAGTACCCACTGGTCCTCTCTCTCAATCATCAGTTATCATCTATAAACTCATATAAGAACAACTGCTTCAGGTCCATATCTGAGGAAGTCATGAGAGTCATGCCACTTTGTGCCTGTCTGATTTCATTTACACAATGTTCTCCAATTGTGTCATCACAAATAACAGGATGTCATTCTTCCTTAGGGCTGTGTATTCCATCAAGTATCACACCACATGTTCTTTACGCATTCATCAACCTCTAGCCAGACACTCACATATTGTTCCAAAGCACAAGAGGGACAGATGTCTCTTCAGAATGCTGGGTTCAATTCCTTTGTGTAGACACCCAGTAGTGGTATTTGTAGATCATACAGTGGCTATATTTCAACTTGTTTGAGGAATCTGTGTATCATTTCCCATAATGGCCAGACTACTTTATGCTCCCACCAACTTTGTACAAGGGTTTCCTGTCCTTTGCGTGCTTAGCAGCCATTGTTATCTTTAGTCTCTTGACCCACAGCCATGCTTATAAGACCCATTGTAGTTGATTTGCATTTTTCTTGACCTTTAGTGATATTGGATGTCTTCATAGATCTGTTTGTCCTTTATATAACTTCTTTGAGAGATGCTACATTGGATCCGGTGTTCATTTTTAACTGGATCTTGTAATACGCTGCTGAGATTTGAGGCTCCTTATGGCACTGGACAGTGGGATCTTATACCAGAGAAACTGTAAAATTGAGCCCAATCACTTCCCACTAAAAGACGCAAAGCTTTGAGCAGGAGGCGCTTCAACCCGAGGGCTGATAGATAGGAACTAATTCTCACTGCAGAGGTGACCCAACTCCTCCATCAGTGGTGGGAGCAGCAGGGTTTTCCTTAAATTATAGTTTGGCGACTGCTTGGTAGCTGTCTGCTAGTTCCAGGCATGAGTTCAAAACACATTTTTCTGCTTGGGCTGGCCTCCTGGCCTTACTTGATGGGCTAAGGCAGTGGTTCCATTCAGGAACTTCGGATGTCATCTTCATAATAAACATCCTGGCCCCGTGGCTCTGTCTGCGCTTTATGATAAGGCTGAAGGAATGTCAGTGCTTAAGCTGGTGAGAGAGGGTCAAAGAAACACAGTTCCTCCACCAGCCAAGTCCACCCTGTTACAGGCTTGCACAGAACATTTCTCAGTGATCAGATAGGAACAAGCGGAGCTGAGTCTGAGCTGACAGTTTTAGGGAAGCAAAGGGGAATGATAATACGAAGAGAGACTGCAAGGTTTTTCATAATTTCTAAGTCACCCATCGGCCCTCGGCTCCAAGAAACAGGCAGCAGGGTTTTTTTTGCTTTGTTTTGTTTTGTTTTTATGATTTTTTGGTTTATTTTTGTTTCTGTTTTGTTTGTTTTGTTTTTTCTTTTTGTTTTTGTAAAAATTCCCCCGAGATTCTGTAGAATAACCTGTCAACTGCTGTAAAAATAGACTTCAGAGAGCCAGTGAGAGACTAATCAGGCTTTGCTCCACCACCATTTGACTTATGAAATTGTTCATTTTTTTTTTTGTTGAAATTGTTCATTTTTAAGATGAAAAGCGATGAGTTTGGTTTTTAGTAGTAGTAGTATTGACATTCCAATTGTTTTCTCCCAGGAAGGTTGAGCATGCTCTATTGGGGTAGAATTTTACATTAAAACATGAATGTTCTGGAGAGCTTTGTCGTGGGAGTAGCTTAAAGGGTCAAAGAAGCCAGCTCAAGAAGCACAGAGCAGGCCAAAAGCAATAGAGGAAGATGACCTAATGGCTTATGTCAACCTCTGTGTGCTATCTTTATGTGCTACATACACAAGTTAAACAAACACACACATGCTGCACACACACACCAGAAGAATCACACACAGAGAGCACTCTCGCAATCTTCTTGTTAAAGAACTCACTATAACCAAAATAGGAATTCTAAATATTATTGTGGTAGATTAAATGAGAATACTCCCATAGGTTTGTCCATTTGGCCCCCAGTTAGCAGAACTGTTTGGGAGTCATTAGGAGGTATGCTCTTGTTGGAGGAAGCATGTCACTAGGAGTGGGTTCTAAGATTTTAAAAGCCCTCCTCTGTCCCGAAGATAAGGATGGAAAGCTCTCAGCTACTGCTCCAGTACCGTGTCTGCCTGCTTCCTGCTATGATTAGCTTGAACTAACAGTCTACAACTGTAAGCAAGATCCCAACCGAATGCTTTCTTTTCTAAGAGTGGCTTTGGTTGTGATGTTTCTTCACATTAACCGGACATTAACTAAGACATCATGGAGTGGGTAGAAGAGCATTTGATAATGACATAAAGTATGAAATCAACACCCTGAGATCACATGCCCGTAAATAAACTACTCAATAGACTAATAAGTGAGAAACGAGGCAGATCTGCTGTGCAGGATTCCCCCTGAAGTGTGCGGAAAACTCTGCACGACAAGGAGGCAGGCACACCGGCTGCTTCCTAGGTGTGACCTCCATTCAGAGGACGTCATAGAGCAGTCAAGTAAAGCCAACGGTCCCCACACTGGACAAGCATTGCGTCAGTACATTCTCAAGATTGACACCAGTCATTTTGAGTCACGTGGACAGCAAGCGACCCTGAAGAAAGTGAAGATGGCAGCTCCCTCAGTAGCCTTAGCGTGGAAACACAGTAACCTGGGGTGTGATGGTTAAAGCTCATTGTGACCTCGAAGACACAAATACCTCTAGGTATTTCCAGTTAACTGAATGAGGGAGGATCCCCTCTAAATGTGGGTAGCATCATCCCATGTGCTGAGGTTCTGGACTGAGAGAGAAAGAGACAGAGAGAGACAGAGACACCGAGAGAGAGAATATGAGCCAAGTACCAGTATGCTGCTTCCTGACTGTGTACAAACTGTGAGCAGCACCCTTCCACCCATGCCTTCCTCACCATGATGGAATGTCCCCTCAAACCTGTATTTACTTCCTCCAAGGTGCTCTGTCAGGTTTTCTTCATGCTGGGAAAAAAATGTAAGAAATACCACTATCTAATCATGAGGTTTTTTTTTTTAAGATCCCAATTGTGGAAGAGCATCCCCTTTACCACGGCATCTGAGCATGCTCCTAGGCTGTCAGTTGTCAAGGAGGAGGGACTTGAGAATTCATTTCAGCCCAGTCCCAGCGGAAGGAGATGTGGTCACCAACGCTGCCGGTGTGCTGGGCCAGAGAGACATGCCAGCTGAAGTACTAGAATAAACATCAGATTTGGTTCATGTCGTCACTGGCTGATTAATGACAGCAAATAGCCCAGGCGAGCCGAAGGGGAGTCCCCATACCATTATCCCAATGGCTCTTGAAATACAACACTGCTCTAAAAACAAAATAAAATAATTAAACCCCCAAACCGGAACATCTGAGTCTGCAGAAATCAGCCAAACACCCCTGAGGTGGGGCTGAAGGCAGAGTACCCTCAGTGGAAAACAACCCTAATTAGACGGAGACTTACTCGAGATCTTGTGACATGGTGTTTTAAAATACCCGGAATGGAGTGTTTCTGTTTGTTACAAGTCCTCGTGCATGGGGGGGGGGGGGGAATTAATTGAAATGGGACAGCACAGTCATAGCCTGTGTTGGATAGTTCATCCTGGTTTCTCTCAGGCCAGTTCCACGCAGACATCCGTGAGAGTGTCTGACCCGTGTCTGTGTGTGGTTATATTTTCTTAGCATTATGAACTGACTACAGAACGGTCACCGCATCCCATTCACAAAGCAAACCCAACTCGAGGGGGAAAAGGAACTGAAGTTAGGTATCATTCACGAGGGAATTTGACTCCTGTGACCTCTGGTTTTTCGAAGAGTTGATTTCCCCAGCTACTTCTTTTTTTCCCCACCAGAATTAAACTACACCAAACTCATTTTGTACAGTGTTAGAATGAAAAAAAAAACAAACAAACAAACTCAGAAATGTTGAGAGTTTTGTTTTGCCTTCCATTCATGTGGATGTGAATGCAATTGTGAAGCCCACTTCAAGACTGAATTCTGGACTTTGCGATCAGAGTGTGTGGTGTCTTCAGCAATAGGGTCTCACATCTGTTTTGAGGGGCAGCCAATGTCAGTGGCCTGTAATGTTTTGGAGGCTGCAGGGCCCTCCGGGACCAGCAACTTTACAGGACTTTCATTTACTATCCCGTGGCTTTTCTGAGGAGCTTTCTCCAGTGTCTCTATTGTTTTTCTGTTGCTGTGATAAGAAGGAAGCTCTGTGGAGATAGAAGAGCTTCTCTGGGCTGCTGGTTCCAGAGAGGCCTGTGTCTGCCATGGTGAGGAAGTTTGGCAGCAAGTGGTGGGCCTGGTAGCCAGGGGACAGGAAGCTGAGCAAATGCATCTTCAACAACAAACACAAAGCAGAGAAAATAAACTGGACGGGGCAAAAGATTTTCTTTTTTTCCCAAACCTGCATAGTGATGGACTGCCCCCAGGAGACCACACTATCTAAAGCTCCCCCAAACAATGCCACTAACTGGGGAACACGTATTCAGAAGTCCCAGACTATGGAGGGAACTTTTTAGTCAAGCCATCCTTGTATGCCCACCCATACAAGAAACCATTATTAAATCTTTTTCTTTAGCAATGGTGCTAATGATAAATTATGAATTAGCCTATCAAGTATCAGGGTCCCAGACATTTTCACAAGTCCTTACTTTTCGTTGGCCCGCCCCCATCTCCTCTTGCCCATCCCCTTGTTCTGAGATAGCTTAATCCTTTCCACCCTGGTATCTTCTGTGTACTTTCATATAACACACTCTCTACATGCTTAAGGCTCTTCTGTCTTTGATGGGGTACGGAGCTTCCTGGCTCTCCATAGACACTCCTACATCAATGCACCTAAATGGTAGAAACTACGTTCCACAGACGAGAGAGCGTTTGGGATTTGTCTTTCTGGACCAGAGCTTATTGTCCACTTTTTATGCTTTAATAATTTCATTACTTCCATTCTGTGTAATTCCAGTGAATCTGTAGCACAATTCAAAAGGTCCATTGTAAAGGGCACCCATAAGTCTGGCTGTTTTCAAGTATTTGTCTTTTCCTCCCTTCCTCCTTGTTTTTGTTTTATTTTGTTGTGAGACAAAATCCTGCTATGTGAAATTCACTCTGTAGCCCAGGCTAGCCTTAGGCTTGTAGTAATCCCCACATTTCTGCCTCCTGAGTGCTGGGATCACAATTGGGTCCCCCCCCCCCCCACTCAGTGCAGCTTGACTTCTTTTTGCTACTCGGCAAGGCTTTGTGGGACCTTTTTTAAGGTGACAGCATGCCACTGTGTGGTGCAGAAGCCATGATGAGTAGACTTTGAGATGTAAGACAGACCACAACACAGCTTAAATTCTAACCTAAAAATAGCAATTGTCCCTGCGTTATATTTTTATTACTGGCATTTACTTCATTATTCCACTTAGCAGTTCTAACCCAGTGACTTCAGTGTGGCTTGTATGATCTCTAGCTCTTGTTTGCTTCACTTAATAGGAAGATTGAAGCCCAGGCAGTCAGGGAAAAGTGGGTTTATTTAGAGTGAGCTTTCTCTCTTCGTCCAGATTTTTAATGACAGCGTTGTAAGTTGTGGGAATAACCTCAAAGAGTGGCTGAGAATAGCCACGCAAAAAGCCTCAGTTATTCAAATACACCAGGCCCTTTCATGTGGAAATGCAAATCAATACTCTAGGGAAAGACTGGTCAACAGTGGCCAATCATTCCAGGGTCCTGGAGGAAAGTCAAAGAATGATAACTAAAAGTACTTTTACATCTCCCCCCCCACCCCAAGTTGACGAAATGATAATGTTGGAATGTTTTAACTGAAAATACTGCTAATTTAGCATTTTCAAATTTTAAGGAAGCTATATATGAATGAAATCTAGAATTTTGAATCATCTTTAATCCTTGAATTTAAAAGCTCAGTCATAGCCAAAAAGGGAAAATGAGATGATCTTTCCTTAGAAACAGAACAATAAACATTGCCCCCTCCAGTGCTCCAGCCCCGGATGTAAGAAAGTAATGTTTTGTGTGAGAATGAGGTGATTGCCAAACTGGACTGACAGGATGCAGACTCCAAAACCTTAGAGTCACCAGAAAGGAGGTGTTGAAAAGAGCCAGTGGTGTTTATTTTTAAATTAAAATAGTTCAGAGATGGAATTTCCCTATCACAGTTCAAGAATGAGGAGCCATTCTGCTTGGCATTACACTTCTTTGAAATTGTCACTGAAGGTTCTAGAAGTTATCACATGGAGGCGAAATGCTTGTGCTGTGCACTTTATTTGGAGTGTGTGTGTCAGAGAAGGGTGAGAGGGAGAGAGAGAAGAGAGCACTTAGGTGTGTTCATGGAGGTCAGAGGACAGTGCTTAGGGGTCAGTTCCCGTCCTTCGCCTTTACACTGACGGCGAATTGGGTCACCAGACGTGCATAGATAAGGCCTCTATCCCTTGAGCCATCTCACCAGCCCCTGGAGTGCTTATTTTATGAAAAGCACACCTGCATTTCTGCAATTTCAGCACTTGGGCAGTGGAAGCTGGAAGATCAGGAGTCCAAGAGAGAGTTCAAAACCATCCAGCTACCTGAGAGAACTTTAAACAAACAGCAAGGAAGTACTAGGCGAATTTGCATGGTTAAAGGTTTCACTGCGGGTGATAAGCTTAACTTACAATAGAAAGGGGCATCCTAGTCAACTTCATTATCTGTTGGTTTGTTTGTTGATTGCCAAAGCAGCCCACTGATTTCAACCGGTGCCAGGTGAATCTGAGGCAGCTTCAAAGGTGAGGGTTCAAAGTCATGATGCTTCTGAGTGTGCGGCTGAAGTTGGTGGAGTAGGGACACCCTAACATCAGCAGTGACTACAGAGGGGAGCCTGGTAGGGGACAGTCACAGGACCTAAGAGTCAGCTAAGCAGACAAACTGCAAATACAGACCTGTTTATTTGTAAGAGCAATTAAAGCCCCTAAGGCCTTGCTGCAGGGAAGGAGCAAAGGAGGAGAGGAAAGCTCTCTGCCAGCTGTAGAGTGGCAGCTGCTGGAAAAGAATCCCCTGCAGGGCTCGCTTGCTCCTGTCACATGGGAGCTACTTTAAGAGAACATACAGCCAAGACTTTAAACAGAAGTCTTTGCATTTCTAGGTCTCAAAAGCCCCAAATCTCCCCTTTCCACTAGCTAAGTGTGAACATACCCCCCCAAAATCAGTGTGAGCACAGAAAACTGGTTAGGACACAAACACAAACTGCAGAGTTAGGTGGCCATGTGGCCCCACATTGAATCTCTTTGAGTTCTCTGTGAGTTTGAGGCCAGCCTGGTCTACAAGAGCTAGTTCCAGGACAGGCTCCAAAGCCACAGAGAAACCCTGTCTCGAAAAACCAAAAAAAAAAAAAACAACAATGATATCAACTTTGCACACAGTATCCAGAAGAGGTATGTCTTCCCTAAAGTCCTGTTCACTAAGAAATGGTCCGCTTCTTCAGCAGCTGCTTTATTTGGCCATTTATTCTTTTCCAAGTGGTAAAGTCGAGATTAGAACTGTAATGATCTATCCTGTCCCTTTAAGAGACAAGCCACACCCACTCTCTCCCCTGTGAGCTGAGACAGGCTGATCTTCAGCTTCCAGCCTGAGTCCCTTCTCTTTTCCATCTCTCCCCTCAAGAGGCAGCTTCTGCCTCACTCCATTCTCCCCACTTCTCCCCCCGCCCTCTGCTCTTCCCCCTTTTTCTCTTTTCCCCTCTCCCCTTCCCTTCCATAAACCACTATATAAATATCCAACCTCACTCTGCATGGCGTGCCTATCCATGGCTCTGTCTCTTGCCCACCACGTGGCTCCACTGCCCTCTGCCTGCCCCTGCTCCGGGACCTGTGGCATGGTGTCATGGCCTGCTGCCAGCTGCAGCCACTCTGGAACCTGAAGCATTTTTATTTAGTCCATTACAAGAACATGTTAAGAAAGTGTGCCAGCGCTCCTGCACACAGTCAACACAGAGATATGCTCCATTCCAAGACACCACAAAGGAAAGAATACACTTCTACCATCCAGCTGAGGTAGCTGCTCAAGGGTTTATTGTATGAATAAAGACATGGGAAGGTGATTAGAGAGAGCTCTAATGAATAGACTAACATTAAAAAAAGAAGAAGAAATAGAGAAATATAAGAAAGCCAAATAGGAATGACATAAAAGAAAAAGGAATGGAAACACGGGTCAGAAAGGATCCAGACAAGGAAGAGTTAAGTTATGCTTGTCTTCCTATGCTCTCTGTGATATGACCGTGGAGAGGAAAGGGTTTATTTGGCTTATACATCCTAATCGTATCTAACTCTTTGGGAATTCAGGGCAGAACTCAAGACAGGAATTTGGAAGCCGGAGTTGAAGCAGAGGTCATGGAGGGGAGCTGCTGACTGGCTTGCTCCCCATGGCTTGTTCAATGGACTTTCTTATAGAACCCAGGAAGGACCACCTGCCCAGGGGTGACACTGCCCACAGTGAGCTGGACCATCTCACACCAGTCATTACTAATCCTGAATGCCCACAGTCTTGCCTACAGGAGACATTTTATCAACTGAGTGACCACTTTCCAGATGACACTGGCTTGTGCTGGTAAAGTCTAACCAGCACAGGATTTAAACATCATGAATCAAATTCCTGACGTGGAATGGTCTAGATAACTTCAGCATGTTGGTTAATCACAAGAAGAGAACTTGGAACTCACAATATCATCAAGACAGTGAAGAATGCATTTGTCTGATTAATTATTAACTAATATTTGATGATTGCCAATCACACATGTATTTATTTTAAACAGGACAAACTCATTTACGAGGATTTTGCGTGGCCTACTGTTTCGCTTTCTATAACCGCAGCTACATGACTAAGACGTCACTTCAAGGAGAAAGGTTCTTATTTGGACTTACAGTTGCAAACAGTCCCGCCCTGGTTCATTTGACTCACTTGCTTTTCTAGTCCTGTGGTGAAGGGTAAGGCCCAGGTGGGGTGACATTTGATGGAACGGAGAAGGTCATGTTGCATGGACAACAGCAAGAGAGGGAATGGAGGGAGAACCCCCCACCCCCCATGACTCCATCAAACTGTGAATCAACAAAGGAGGAGTCCATCAAGAGGTCAGACTCTCCATGATGGCATCATCAGGTCCATTGCTAAACACTGCTGCCCCGAGGACCAAACCTTCCACACAGGAGAGCTTTCGAGGAACATCTAAAATGCAACCCTCTTAAGAATGTTTACAATGTGTGTATCATTTTACCAAGTAGAAAATGGTGCAGGAGCAAAAGCTGAATTATGTGTCTGGGGTTTTCGCTTTGTATCTGAATAGGCGCTGACACCAGACTACGCTCTGAAGGTTTTGGTAGAATTTTATAAAAGAAAAACCTCAGTGTAACCTTATCTTTGCTGCCTCATTCTTTCTGCTTCTTTGAGGGGGAGGATGTTAATTTAGGGTTCTGGTCTTCTGGGTTAAGTTTAATCAGGAGGGAGGCCAGTGGAACTACAATTCTTAAAATGGCACACAAACTCAAGTGCTCCCCCCCTTTGGAAGTTGTACATTATATTAAGTCAGCAATTATATGGCCAGTCCATGGGAAAATGACAGTTCTCTTGCGTCAACGTGATTGTAATTCTAAGGTCCAGTTTCTGCCTCATCTTGGGTGCTGATATCTGGCTGGCTTGCCCAACATCTCGGTCAGATATTCCAAACAGCAGGCAACCTACCCTTCTTTACCATAATTCCCTTCACCTACCACTCCTAATTAGTAGTGAAATTTATAAAACTCCCTATGCTTATTTTTCTAAAGTTTTCAATATTTGATTTAAAAAGTTGGATCAGTGACCTACTTCTGAAAAGTCAAATCCATCCAATGACATTTCATGTAAACCCAGATCTTTTTATAAATAGCTGTGTTTTTCATTTTGTTGCCTTCAAAGCAATTTTTGCTTTCGGGACAAGAATCCCAATCCTAGAATTATTTTACATAAATACAACTTACACTTTCCAACGTTTTCCTTTTGCCTCTCTTTGCTAAATGTAGGCAAATCTCTAGTCATCTAAACAAACAGTGGTCGCATCTCAGTTTCTTCATTGCGCTCGGCATTGCTTTGGCATAAAATATGTTCTACAGGGCACGCAAGATGGGCCAGACAGTAAAAGTGCCTGCCGTCAAGACCCGAATTTGTTCCCTGAGACCCATGAGGTGGAAAGAGGGACTGGATTCCTGCCAGTTGTCCTCTGCCTGTTACACACGTGCCGTGGCATGCAAACAGACATAGGTATTCATACAAAATAAATGAATAAAATAAAAATTATAAATTATAAAAAATAAAGTAAAATCGGCTTTACTGAGGAAGAATGGTTTTGTCCCTCTCCATAAGCGATACTTAGCCACTGCCATACAATGACAGGAGAACACGATTTAAGTCTTAGTTCGTGTGTATGATGAAGGGTTTCGAGCTCGCCATAGCTGAGAATCAAGACACAGAACGGTGAGGCCGTGAGTGAGATCCCTTTTCTAATCTGCTGCTGATTCTAGTTGAACGTTCATCTAAAAGTACAGCCCTCCCCAGGGCAGGTAGGCAGGCATGTCACCGGGCATGCTGTCACCCCTAACACCTCCCCTCTGGAACTGCTGGTAAGTCGAGAGACGGAGCGTCACTTTTCTTGGCTTCTTACTCCTTCCTGATGCTCTGTCCCCATGGAATTCTACAGCAGAGGGATGAAGAGCAGACACTGTACAAAATGCACTAAAGGCCATGCTTCTGCATTAGCATCGTCTCTTCCAGTAGCTGAGCATCAGCGGTCCCCGTGACTCACCCCAACACTTCCCTTTATTACATTAAAGTAAAACGTTGGGTTTTCCATGGACTGGAGTATGTGGCGCTATGGTAAAACAGCATCTTAGGATGGTACCCCCCCATCCCGGGCTCTGTGTTTACGCTGCCCTGGGGTCCTTTGGCATTAGAACAGCTGAACCATACAGCATCTCTTGACTTCTGGGGGACGTTTGCTTATGGAGTCAGAAGATAGTCTCTGAGGGTCGAGTCTCAATTTCTTTACTGAAAAAATACTGCCCACAAGGAAAGCCTGGCACAAACACTTGATGACTCAAGTGGAATTCTACTGCATCGGCCCTCTGCTTGTCTCTCTCTGCACCTCGAGGTGAAAAGTAGCCCTGCACATTGGGAGAAGGATTGTCTGTGGGGACAACTTGTGACCGTTCATATTCTGCTGAGAACAGTCTTGGACGGAGGCTGAGAAGAGGACTCGGGTCTATTCTTGAAAACAAATGCAGAGAGAATGTTTGCCTTCTGTTTCCTGGAAGAGACAAAGAAAAGCAAATTCCTCAGAGTATAAATGCTTTCAAAACCTCAGGATGCCTCCAGAAGTTCCTTGGCCTAGCACTGGAGGACTG
Organism: Neodon shergylaensis; assembly: GCA_025134845.1. NCBI lineage: Eukaryota > Metazoa > Chordata > Mammalia > Rodentia > Cricetidae > Neodon > Neodon shergylaensis. Next base: position 15,366,634 of record JABTXL010012463.1, on the reverse strand, counting down.
TCCCTACCTTGAGTAAACAGGAAGGGTCAGGCAGATGGAGGAAGCCCACTTGAGTTGTTGTAGTCCTGGAAAGAGCAGGAACAGAGGCTTGATTCCCATCACCCATTAAAGCACGCCGTTGGACGCTGAGATTCTTAATAAAGATATTTTAATCCACTCTCAGCTGAGCCTGGCCTGCACGTTGTGACTTCCTGTTTGGTTCTAAATGGCAAACTTAACTTTGTGCTAAAACGTTCACCAGAACGCCTTTCTTTTGTATGTTTATCTATAGACAAGGTCTTGTTAGGTAGCCCAGGCTATCCTACAACTCACAATCCTCCTGCTTCAGCTCTGAAGTACCGGGATTGCAGGCGTGAGCAGCCACACTGGATCCCTTCTATCGTTTATAAACCTTCTTATCCCCGAGCAGCTGCTTGTATAGTTTGTCACCAGGTCATCTAAGCCAGTGGTTCTCAACGTTCCTAATGCTGTGACCCTTTAATAAAGTTCCATGTGTTATGGTGACCCCCAACCATAAAATTATTTTGGTTGCTACTTCATAACTGTAATTTTGCTTCTGTTATGAATTGCAATGTAAATATCTGTGTTTTCTGATGGTCTGAGGTGATCCCTGTGAATAGGTTGTTGTTTAACCCCCAACCCTAAAGAGATCATGACCCACAAGTTGAGAATTGCTGATTTAAATCTTCAGTGTTAATATTTTCACTTTTATTTTGTCTCATATTTTCCAAGAGTAGCAATAATTCCCACACACTTCTGGTCCTGTCTTCACATGCCTTTCAAGGCCTAGAGGACATTCACATATCCCTTAAATCCTCACTTTGACTAACAAAATGTCATGGAAGTGACACTGTATCAGACTGGGGGCAGTTCCCTGCCTACAGCAAAGAATCTTCCATTCTGTCATAGGCTCAGTCATATGGGCAGCCTCTGAGGGATATGTCATCAGTAAGGTTCAAGGGGAACACTGTTCCATTGAGCCTGGGCAACCTAGAGAACCCCCAGATATGAAGAATAAACTCCCCTGGGGTTGGAGAGATGGCTCAGTAGTTAAGAGCCTGCTCCTGGAGCTAGGCTCCCAGCATACAAGTCTGGCAGCTTACAACCAGCTAGAACTCCAGCTCTAGAGGGTCCAGCACTCTCTTCTGACCTCTGAGGGTACCCACACTAATGTGCACACACCCTTCCACTCCCAAACATATAATTCATTTTAAAATGTATTTTTCACTTAAAAAATAAGTTGTTTGAAGCCATTGCATTGTGAAGGAGACTATGATCATTTCTCCCCCAAATTCAAGTTTAAAACCATTGCCAATGTGAGGCCTGTAGGAGTGGTTGGTTTACAAAGCCCTTTTGCAAGCAATTGGTCTTCTACAAAGTGAGACCCCTTGCATGCGAGTCTGACACCACAAGAAGACCAGAGGGACCAAGCCCCCACCATGTACTGAATACCTCTGAGGCTAGACTTCAGCTTTCAAAAATGTTCTTTATAATTCACTCAGGCTCAGGCATTTCCTCATAGCACCCCAGGCAGACTAAGATCAAGTAGTTCCTACGCAGTAGTAAGCCACTGGAGCGATAACTGTCATCATCTTGCCAGGGCAGTTCGTCATGCTGAGCTAGGGCAGGAAGCTGTGACTAAGCACGGTATTGGATGGAGAGGGCAGAGGGCACTACAGATGAGAACAGCCAGACGGCCCTTGAGCTGGAGTCAGGAAGAGATCAAGGAAGGGACAGTTTAATCAGAGGCTGACATATCATTCCACATCGTCACGGGGCAGTATCTCCTCCCACATACCATAGGTTCCCAAGCTCTGAAGTCAGAAGTCTCTTCTTGTGTTCCCACAGGAGAACTTACACCAGGGTGTGGATGGAACAGGCAAGCGAAGTTTGCTTTTTGCAGGAGAGTAAGCAGAACAAGGTACACCTTCTGGAGCAGAGAACGGACTGAGTCAAGTGTGACGGCAAAGCGGCCTCTCGTTCAACTTGCAAGGAACCGAGAATCAGCTAGAAGACGCAACCTCAGCTGAATAGTCCAAATCGGGCTCTGTAAACCTGGGCTGTGTAAGAAAAGCAGCTGAGCAAGCCAGCAAGCAGGTTCTTACGTGGTCTCTGTTTCAAGCTTGGATTTTTATAATCCTAGTTACTTAGGAGGCTGAGGCGAGAAGATCTCTGGAGTCAGGGTTTTGGAGCTAGACCAATGAGAAGCTGTTTCAAACCACGGAGGAGTTCTCCCACACAGGTGGTCACTCCCTGCACATTCTCCGACACTCAGCTTCACCTCCATCTTGGCTTCCTGCCCTGCTGGTGCTGAGGAATCCAGCCCCACACAGTAGTCATCGGGGTTGAGTCTGGGCTCCGTCGTGACTTCCAGTTGCTCTCCAGGTCTGACAAGTCACCCACAGAGGACAGGAACAGATCTGGGTTCAGTGCAGCGTGTCCGAAGAGAAAGACAAAAACTCCATAAACATCTGAGGATGCACAGGTCTGTTACTCGGTAACAAAAAAACAGAAGCCAATGGCAGACCTTACCTTCCATATTCCTTCACCATAGGCAGGCAAGAGAAGGTTCCTGTCTACAAAATGAAAATAGTCCCTGAGCAGATGTGTGGAAGGAGAAATAATCTTCAATCAGAAAACTGGAGAAGGCCGTGTTTCGTATAAGAACCTAAATAATTAAAGATCTAGTCTTTCAAAATATCTAGCTATTAACATGCCTAGATCCTATTCCTAATGTTCCTGGCATTGAGAGAGCAGAACTAAGTAATGAGTGATGTGGGAGTGATTTCTTATTAATAAAGAAACTGCCTAGGCCCATTTGATAGGCCAACCCTTAGGTAGGCGGAGAAAACAGAACAGGATTCTGGGAGAGAGAAGCTGAGTCAGTGAGTCGCCATGATGCTCCCACTCCAGCCAGACGCAGGTTAAGATCCTCCCTGGTAAGCGCACCTCGTGGTGCTACACAGAATATGAGAAATGGGTTAGATCGATATGTAAGAGCTAGCCAATAAGAGGCTACAGATAACGGGCCAGGCAGTGTTTAAATGAATATAGTTTCCGCGTAATTATTTCGGGTACAAAGCTAGCCATGTGGGCGGCCGGGTGCCGGGGAAGCAGCCCAGCCGCCCCATAGTACTACAAATGAGAAGTGAATAAATTCATAAAATTGTCCATAATGTTTACATGGTTTTATTCCAAGTCTAAACAAGGACTTTTGTAACCTAATAAATTGATATATTTTAATATCCAGACCTTTTGATCAAATTAATAATAGTTTCAAAGGAATTAAGAAAAACTACAGACCATCCTATTGATCTAATAACTTTGTTTGTCTGGAATATGGTGTTCAAAACTACCAGCCTATGTGGACCAAACAATCCCACAGTGACCATGCAAGGGGACACCAGGGGGACGGGTCCAAACAATGCCCTAGAATGTAGAGTGCTTGTCACAGAAATTCAATCATTGCCACACATACACATACATGACATGCACATACACATGACATGCATACACATATACAACCATCCACACAGACATACATGCACATACAGACACATACACATACATACACACATATGCACAGAATAGACATACACACACAGACACACACACACTTTGTTTTGTATTGATCATCTTTATGTGGAACAGGATCTGGAAAACAATGGACCCCAAAGAACTCTGATCTGCACCACCCCCTTATCCCGTTCCCATATGGGGGAAGGGAGCTGAAACCCTGGCGCCAGAAGAGGAAGTTGCCTCCCAGGAAGAGACTCCACACAGTTCCAGCAGCTAAGTCTGCCTACCTCCTGGTTTTCAGGCCATCTTCTGTAAAATTGTAGGGCCCTGCAGGAAGGGGTGGGGGCAGAGGGAGCAATGGAGTGTTTCTCTCTCCGCTTCTGCCAAACTATAAATACATCCATTTCTCTTACCAATTTCTGTGTTTAAATTTTGAAAACAGAGAGACGAAGGCCTCAGGTTTATGTAGGAGATCCTAGGCCTAAGCCCAGGTCACTTTGCTGTACCTGCTGTAAGGATGCTTCCATTGGAGCTGTTTTAAGGTGAGAGGTTCTCACCTACAACAGTGTAACAACCAGAAAGTCAGCTCCCCCAGCGCAAGGACGCTATTCTCTTCTACTGTAGATGGGCACCATCCAGCTCCTGAGTACCGTGAAGAGGTCAGTTCCTTCCATCCTTGCCTGGCATTCAAAGTGTTACTGTCAAGTCAGGCTGGTGGTGCATGCCTGCAATCCCGGCACTCAGGAGAGACAGGGACAGAGGGATCAGCAGTTCGAGGCTAGGTTCAGTTAGTTGCACAGTGGACTTCTGGTGAGACCTTGCCGCCCTAAAAAGAAATTTTTGCACCCCAATAAACCTCTCCACTGACGCAATAATCCAAGTCAGACCAATCAAACCAAATTAGAAATTGCCCAGGTTTAATGGATACAAACGCTCCTGTATGATTTTCCAGCCCCCCCCCCCCTCCAGAGAGCAGATGGGAAAGGAAGACTGGAAAACCATGTGTTTGTTCTCTGGGGGCGGGGGCAGTTTAAATACTCCATGGGTATTGAGCATCTCTGGGAGGAGTCACCATCTGGAGAGCTTTCTCAGGAGTGGAGTCTGGACTGAGGCAGCTCCCAGGGGAGTGGGCTTGTAGTAGAACTCCCACCTGAACTTTCCAGACTCTTTGAATATATGGATGCCAGGGGCTGGAGTGAGGTTTCTACCCAAACATCCCAGACTCTTTGGGTATGGGGATGCCAAGGGCTGGAGGGACGCTTCCACCCAAACAATAAAATCTTTGCTTCTGAGTGAAATATCCAGACGAGTTTTATTCTGTGGTTGATGCTGTTTATGTCCTAAGAACATCAAGAAGGCACCAACTGTTTGGTGCCTGAAGACACTGTACCTAAGGAAGCTTGCTGCCTTCTCGGCTAGGAAGCTACCTTTTCTTTAAGTGATGGAGAATTAAAACCCACCTCCACACTATCAGTCAGGCATGGCCTCACTATAGAAAGCCTGCAGGCTGCCTTTGGTGTTGGGGGTACTGGGCATGCTACCTGATGAGCCTGTGGCAACCTGGCCTTGCTCTGGGCCTCCACATGCACACTTGACACCCCTCCCTCACTCCTCCAAATCTCATGTTTGGGCACCCTATATTCTGGTAAGAACTGTATCACCTGTGTATAGTAGAAATACATCAAAATCAAGGGAAGTGATCCAATTTTTCAAGCAGATAGCCATCTCTTTCACAGAAAGCCGTTCTGCGCATTCCTTCACAGTTCTACAATTACCCTTGCACGTGCTTAAATATTTTCTTCAGGTGCTGCCTAGCGGCAAGGAAACCCTTGCATGTCTCAGGTGGAGCTGAGAAACAGTGAACAAGCCTAAGGGGGAAAGCAAAAATTGAATTTCCAATTTAATTAGCTCCCTAATTGTGAGGCCCAGCCTATTTGATGCATCTGGAAACATAATCAATTATGATTTATTTATACCCCGCTTAAAATGCATTTTCCCCATTTTCTAAAAACCCTGTCACAATGACAACTTTTTTTTTTCTCTAAATGAGCAGTTTCCTGTGTTAGTTTGAAGTTCAGGGAAGCACAGTCTGGTTAGACACACATCGCTGTAAGGTCAGTCAGTCTCCAGCCCTTGCCATTCTACGGCACAGCCATCACCAGGGCCAGCTTTTAACAACGCTGCTGAGGCTCTGAACTCAGAGCCTCTTGTTTGTTCTTGTCTTGCCCCACTGAGCCAGATCCCCAACCCAAATCTGGGGCTGATTAGGCCCTTGTTTCTTTCTGATGAGTTAACAGGTCTGCTGGACAAGGCTTACAGAAAGCAAGGGAGTAATTTCTTTAAGTTATCTGAAGACTCAATACTCTTTCCTTTCAGGGCTCAGAAGGAAATTTCAATGGAAGAACACTTGCCTAGCTCGCACAGTGCCCTGAGTTCGATCTCCAGTAGGCAAAAGAGAATCTTGTAGCCAACATGCCGCTTTATCACCCGCTGCAGCAGTTCCCACTCCCAATCTGCACCCACAGTTTGCAAAAAAGAATGAATGCATGGCACCCCATCTCTCCATCCCAAGATGCAGAGAGCAAGTCTGTGGGGTGTGGTGTGAAGGGGACCTGTGTCTTCTTCCAGATCCTGGAGAACTGATCCGGATATAGTTATCCATCAAAAATATGTTCCGTTCTTAGATGCTCAGTCAGGGCACCAGGTTTTATGGAATAAGATGGGATGGTATCTCCATGGCTTTCCCATGGAGGTTTCAGCAGGAGCTGCAGGGCCACCAGAGCTGCTGTGGTTCCGTCACTGTAACCGTGAACACACCCGTGCGGGTGGTGGGACGGAGCAGCAGCTGTCTATTCTGTGGATGGGTGTGTGAGGGCTAAGTCGCAGTGTGGAGATAGTAGCGCTCTCTCTCTCACTCTCTCTCTCTCTCCCTCTGTCTCTCTGTCTCTGTCTCTCTCTCTCGCTTTCTCTCTCTCTTTAATTTGGGAACTTTGAGGGCTCATTTCACAAAGCTTGTAACCGCCTCCTTCTGACTTATGGCGACATCTCAAATATTCTCTGCAAAAGACTCTCTGTGCATGTTCAGAGAATCCTCTGTGTCGTGTGCTTCTGACTCTAATGGTAACCCAAAACACACAGAAAATTCCAGCTACCAGCTTTAGTCACGAAATGATGGCTACCTTACCCCTCAGAGTGCCCCTTTCCCAGAAGAGCCCTGCCAGAATACAAAATGTTCCGATTCCTCAGCAACCACAAGTGTAATGCAAAGACTTTTCCTGGAGCAGCCCCTGTCCTGCAAACTCTCAAAGCCTGCTGGTTTGCCATCAGCTGTATCTTCTGATCTCCACTAACACATGTGCTCTGAGCTCAGTCTTTGTTCACACCCGTTAAAGGGCCCTGGAGGATCATAGCCTCCGCCTTCATGTACTCTCCCGAGATGCATTCAATGTATGGACCTTAGGGAAACGTGTTTAGGTATGAAAGGGACTGTGGGAGTGTTAAAGTCAAGGTCACATGGCTCTAAAATCCCCACCTTTCTCTCTGCCTTTTGTTCATAACTGGGAAGTGTCATCGTAACTTTCTTTGGGAGATATATGTTCTAGAAGCTCATGTCAGTTGCTAATCAAAACAGTATCTTGGCCCAACAGTGGTGGCACATGCCTTTTATCCCAGCACTCAGGAGGTAGAGGCAGGTGGATCTTTGTGTGTTCCAGGCTAGCCTGATCTACAGAGTGAGTTCCGGGATATCCAGGGCTACACAGGGATACTGTCTTGAAAAAACAAACAATCCAGTACCTGGATTCCGTTCTTAAGGAAAAAAAAAAGAATATTTTTTCACATTTCCACTTCTTTTCTTCTGTACTCAAAGATAACCGAATGTCTGTGGTGACCTCTCTTCCCCCTGTGCATTGAGAGCCATGGGACATTGACGGCCCTCGGGGAATGTCATACCTGTGCTAAAGTCTGACCCCAAATGTCAGCTGGAGAGCTGGAGTGTTGCCAGTCCAGAGAAGAGCAATCTGAGGGGTCTTTAGCCCCTCAGTGTTCATTAATTGCCCACCTCAGAGTGACCTCCCATCCTCAGCTTTCTGTCAAAACCTGTGGAACCCATCATCAGTCACTTAGCAACCGCCTGGATCTACTAGCCCCAAAGCTAAGAGCATCCCAAGCCAACATCTGAGGCATAGTGGAGTTTTATCACTTTTTAGTAAAAGCTGTGATTTATGGCTTTCTTCTGTTCTGTGACCCTAAGATTCAGGGACTCCCCTCACCCTGGAGTACGGCGTTAAGACAACAAGAATCTGTGTTCTCTGGCTATGGCAAACTCTTATTTCTACAGATGTGGGACTTTGTTCTGGGTCAACAAAACCAGGGTACTGTCTCAGTTTCTAGAAATGCTAAGGCCTCCCCACCCCCAGATCCCAAGCTTTTCTGACTACCAGACATCTACCAGCAAAGAGCAGAAGGTAGGAAGTTCCAGTGATGGGCCATTGTCACTGAGCCCTTGTCATGGGATGTTTGACTCACTGACTTATTCCTGTCTTGCCGTGGCTCTTCCCATGGTGCTTCCCACCAAGATTAAATGTGTTTTTCTTCTTTAAAAAAAAGTTTCTGGGGAAATGAATGGGATGGAGATGCATGATGTGAGTGACACAGAGAATGAATAGGAAAAGAAAAGTTTCTGAGAAGTACTACTCTTAAAATTTTGAAATCTATTATAACAAGGCTTATTAAAAATTTATCGCATTTATTTATTTATTGTGTGTCCTTCTGGCTATGTGTTGCTTTTATTGGTTAATGAATAAAGAACTGCTTTCAGCCTATGGCAGGGAAGAACAGAACTAGGCAGGAAAAGCTAGGCTGTATGCTGGGAGAAAAAGGGTAGAGTCAGGGAGAAGCCATGGAGCCACCGCCAGAGTCAGACATGCTGAAACTTTGCTGCTAAGCCACAGATTAATGGAGATGGGTTAAATTAATCTAAGAGTTAGCCAATAAGAAGCTAGAGCTAATGGGCCAAGCAGTGATTTAATTAATACAGTTTCTGGGTGATTATTTCTGGGCTGAGCAGCCGGGAACTAACTAGTGGCCTCCTTGCAACAATTGTGTGTTCCTGTGCCCTCTCCCACACACACTTGGAGGTCAGGGGACCTTCTGCCATGTGGACCCCCAGGACTGAGTTCAGGCTATCAAGCCTGATACCAGCTGTCCTTATTCACAGAGCCATTACACTAGTTTCTTACTGTGTCAAAACTTACCAAAAAAAATTAGCTGTGCCCATTTCTTCCTTTCATGCAGAAGATTCAGAAGAGCTCTAGCCTTTCAGTTGATTTCATGCACTCAGAAGGAATGAATACTAATTCCCTTCATCTTTGCTTCTCACGTTTTACTGAACTGTTTCTTGAGGCAGGGCTCATGTAGCCCAGGCTGGCCTTAAATTTACTACGTAGCTGTCTCCACCTCTCCAGGGATGAGATTAGGGGTTAGCATAGTGCCAGTGACAGAAACCAGGCCTCGGTGGGACCCTCGGTTAAAATTCCACAGCTTTGTTCTGCTTGTCCTCCAACATAATATGCAAGAATAACAAGTGCACATAGAATCTGGCCTCCCATTTAGTTACTTTATCTGCAATGAACAAACTACCTCACTCCTGGAACTCACTCTGTAGACCAGCTAGCCTCAAAGTCACACAGGTCCACCTGCCACTGCCTCCCAAGCGCTGGGATTAAAGGCGTGCACCACCATGCCCGGCTCTTTAATTTGTTCTAGAGCGTTGCTAACAGCCTCTTTGATGGACTTTTGTAAGGGTTAAATGCACGAGGGTTGAACAGTGCCCCCTCAGCACGATGCCTGGAGCACAGCTCTTGGTAAATTAGTTTCTGTCCCTTTTTCCTAGGCGCACACAAGAGCAGACAAGAGATTTCTCCTTCACAAAAAGGGGGAAGGGTAGAAAAATAGCAAGATCACCATGTTAGCTTTTTACCAGAACTCAGGATCCTCTAAGGAAGGCATTTCCGGCCACCTTAGCAGGTTGTCGGGACTTAGCTCTTTTTGGGTGCCCTGGCTGCATGGCTTGGGTCTGGTGCCGCCTCAGGCCTCCTCCTAAGGAGGCCCATTCCTGGCAGACAGAGCCTCTGATTGCCTCACACCCCTGCCTTCTGCCTGCTGTTCTCATTTCCCCAATTCCGGAGCCAATGTTCTCCTTCTTTAAATCCAGGGCGCCCTGAGGATGGAAACCCGCAGGGAGGCAGAATGAAATTAATCCTGTTGTCATTCGTTTGCATTCTAAACTGCTCGGCGCATGGGGGGGAGCAGCTCCTTCCAGAAAGTACTGCTGCTGAGAGCAAAGGGAAATGGATCGGAAAAGCAGATGGTTCAACAGTTAGCACCGCTGCGGGATTAACGTCCCTCAGCCTGGAGCACCAGGGTGGCAGCTCCTGCTTGGTACCCGCATCCCACCCCCGTGCATCACCTCTTTGTCTTAAGAGACGTTTACCTCTAGGGAGAAATATTAAAACGTATGAAGACGATCGGCGAAGGGACTAATCGCTATTCCTTGTTATAAAAACTGGACATTTTCTGGTTTTCTTCCCCCATAATCCTGAAGAATTGACGCTTGGTCTGGGAAGGTTGACGGAAGACTGTGCCGGGAGTCAGAAGAGAATGTATGGTGGGCTCCATTTCCACAGCTCGCCCGCCAGTTGCTCCCGTCGGTGCTCCCGTCCGTGCTGGGCTCTCTGCCCAAGCTCTTCTGTCTTTCTTTCCTTAAGAATCCTGCGGCAGGGCTGCCACGTCCCTGATGAGGCAAACAGAGTCTGCGCTTGCTTCCCAATGCTTACATGATGTGCTCAGGCAGCTCCCTTAGAGAGGAAACAGAAAATAACTCAGTCTCTTTTCTTCTACTCTGGTTTGTCTTTAGGAACAATGATGGGGTGGGGTGGTTATTGGCCAATACAGTTCTAAACGCTTAACATCTTGGGGAGTCCCTTCATGATCGCCAGGTGATAGCAAGGCTCGTGGTTTCATTAACAAAATAAGAGAAGAACAAACTCAAACAGAAGCTTGAGGAGTTTAAAAGAAAACTATCAGGGCAGACAAGTTGCAAAACCTCAGCAGCTTCCCAAACGGGGAAAATGGAAGAGGGAGGGAAACGGCCATGTCCTCCCAGTTAAGCTGCCACAGGGGCTAGGCAGCAGGCAGCCACTTGGCAGGGAAGAGGTGTTTTAACAGAGGCAAGGAAATCCAAAGTACCAGAAAAGGCCCCTACATCAGCTCTGGCCAGCATCCGAAAGACAAAAGAAGAAAAAAGAAAAGTCACTCTTTAGGGTGCAGAAAAGCAGTCAGCCCAGCCCAGCCTTCTGGTGGCTTGTAGAGACCGCACTAGGAGAGGGAATGCTGGGAAGGAAGCGTGCATTACGTCTCGCTGAAGGACTAATTTTACTCCTCCCATCTACAGCGCTTAGGGTAAACCTCCTTTCCTCTTTCCTAGGGTGACCTTGAGTTCCTGGTGGTCTCTTAGTAAGCTTTCTCACTCTGTCAACAGTGCCCAGGGGACAAACTTGAATGAAGAACAGGTTTCGTGTCTGAATGGCCCCCATTGGCTCACATATGTGCATGCTTGGTCCCTAGTTGGTAGGACCGTTTGGGAAGGATTAGGAGGCGTGGCCTTGTTTGAGGACTTACGTCGCTGGGGGTGGGACTTGAGGTTTCAAAAGCCATCAGGCCTTTTGCACTGTCTGCTTGTGGATCAAGATGGGAGCCATTCCTTCACTCTGCAGCCATGGACTTTAACACTCCGAGGCCAAATTAAATGCTTCTTTTATACATTGCCTCAATCATGATCTTTTACTGCAGCAACAGAGATGTAATTGGGACAGCTGGCTCTTCCGCTCCTGACCTAGAGAAGAGGTGGAGATCTACAACGGGGAGCATGGGTAGCCCAATGCTGCGACCTCACTACAAGTTAGGAAGTCCAGGAGAAAGGGATGAGGCTCTGGATCCCTTTAAGGCTCTGCCCTCAATGACAGGAAGCCTCTCCTGAGGATCTGCCACTTTAGGCTGCCACCACCTCCTCTCTGTGTCAAAGGGACTGAACCTCTTCCACGGAGTCTTTGGGTGGGGGTGGGGGGCAATTCAGATCCAAGGTACTACAGAGAAAATCTCCTATCCCTGGAATCTAAACAAGGGATCTAATGAAAAGGACCTCATCAAATATAATATAAATCTGGCTCCTCATACCTGATCACCCCGGCCTGCCTGCAGCAAGACTTAAATTAATCCAGGTTCTCTCATCCTGGATCTTTTCATATCAGTCACTTTTATTGTTCTTGTTTTGTTTTCTGCTTTTGTTTTGTTTTGTTTCTTGTTTCTCGAGAAAGGGTTTTTCTGTAGCTTTGGAGCCTGTCCTGGAACTCGCTCTGTAGACCAGGCTGGTCTTGAACTCACAGAGATGCACCTGTCTCTGCCTCCTGCCTCCAGAGTGCTGGGATTAAAGGTAAATCCTGGTCTCTGGCCTCCATCTTTGAAGGCCCGGTCCCTGTGTCTGCCAAACCCTCTGGCCAGCATCCGAAAGACAAAAGAAGAAAAGGGAAAAGTTACTCCTTAGGGTGCAGAAAAGCAGTCAAGACAGCCCGCCAAAATCTTGACCACTCCCACAGTCTATTTAAACTGCTCCCCTGGAAACGCGGAAAGTCTCCTAGTGGTCGTGTCTCCCCCCCCCCCCCCCCCCCACAGTGGTCACCCCGAGAGCGCAGGAATGCCATTAAACATGGATATTTTTTAATTTTTTAATTTGGCTTGTTGTGATTTAACTTGATTGGGATTTTTGCGCTGGCAGAGAGCTTGCATTAGGAAAATTCCTAACAACCATTACCTGGCTTAGTCACTTCTTATCCACCATCTTGAATCCCCAGTCTGCTACTACTTGGCTGTCAGGTGTTCTCATACTCTGAGGATATCACGATGTCTTCCCATTTTGAGAGTCTCAAACCTTAGTACCTCCTGAAACAGTACCAAAAGCTCTTTTTCTTTTTAAGATTTATTTTATGTATATGAATGCTCTATCTGCATGCATGACAGCACATCAGAAGAGGGCATTAGATCCAGCTACAGATGGCTGTGAGTCACCATGTGGTTGCTGGGATTTGAACTCTGGACCTGTGGAAGAGCAGCTGGTGCTCTTAACTGCGGAGCCATCTCTCTAGCCCCAAAGAGGTCTTTTTTTCCCTCCTAACAAGGGTGCTGCTGGGGGCAGATTCAGTGCTCACATACTCCAAGCAGTTGTTGCACCACTGAACCACACGGCAGACGTTTGCTCCTTTCTTTAACAGTTCATTCTTGAAGTTTTCCAAGCCTCCGCGATCCAACGAAGAGACCTCCCAACTCACCACCCAAGGGCTACCTGTGGCTTCATTTTCCCAAGCAGAATTCTTTAAGAGAAAGCTTAAGATCAAAGTTACTGTAGTTTTTAATTTGCCCTCATCCCATTCTGCTTTCATCCAGGTTGACTTCACCAGTGAGCCGACTGGTTTTATGTCAGAACACTCTAGCTTGACAGAACCTCGACTGAGAAAATACCTCCATAGCATCAAGCTGTAGGCGAGGCTGTAGGGCATTTCCTTAATAGTGGCTGATGGGGGAGGGCCCAGCCCTTGTAGGTGGTACCATCCCAGGCTGGTGGACCTGAGTTCTATAAGAAAGCAGGCTGAACAAACCGTGGTGAGCAAGCCAGTAAGTAGCACCCTCCATGGCACTCCAGGGTCCTGCCCTGTTTGAGTTCATGTCCTGACTTCTTTCAGTGATAGACTGTGAGAGGGAAATATAAACAAACCCATTCTTCCCCAGCTTGCCATGGTGTTTCATCACAGCAGGAGTAACCCTAAGCTAAGCTGCATGGCTTTCTTTAGGCATACAATCTCCTTCTCCTTCTAATTCTAAACCACACGTCATGCAACAATGTATCCTAAAAGCAATCCTAATTAGCAAAGGAAAAACTATAGCATTTCCATGGAATGACCTTTTTCCATGAAATCTGTCTTAGTATTCTGTTGCTATAAAGAGACGCCACGACCATGGCAATTCTTATAAAGGAAAACATTTAGTTTTGCAGCTTGCTTACAGTTTCAGAAGTTTATTCAGCATGGTGGGAAGCATGGCACACACAGGCAGACATGGTACTAGAGAAGGAGCTAAGCGTTCTACATCTGGAGCTACATACAGAAGAAAGAGAGAGACACCAGGCCTGGCTTGAGCATTTAAAATTCCCAAGGTCCACCCCCAGTGACACACTTCCCCCAACAAGATCACACCTACTCCAAGAAGGCCACTCCTCCTAATCACTGCCAAGTAGAGCCACTCTCTAATGACCAAACACTCAAGTATGAGCCTATAAAGACCATTCTTATTCAAAGTACCACATCTGTGAAATAGCTGTTAGTGTTTTAGGAAAGGATGCATGCTCCATTTAAACTCACAGAGATGTATATTGTGGTCAAAACTATTATAACAGAAAGTCAACAGAAAACCTGGGTGGCTGAAGAGTTAACTTAGAACAAGTGGTGTACAAGGTATGAGTAAGTGTCTTAGTTAGGGTTACTGTTGCTTGATGAAGCACCATGACTATAAGCAACTTGGGGAGAAAAGGATTTATTTCGTTCATAGTTTCAAATAACAGTTCATCATTCACGGCTGTGAGTACAGGAACTCACACATGGTAGGAACCTGGAGGCAGGAGCTAATGCAGAGGCAATGGAGGGGTACTGCTTACTGACTTGCTCTTTGTAGCTTGTTCAGCCTGGCTTCTTACAGAACCCAGAACCACCAGTCCAGGGATGACACCACCCATAATGGGCTGGCTCCTCCCCCATCTATCACTAATTAAGAAAATTCTCTACCGGCTTGTCTACAGCCTGATCTTATGGAGGCATTTTCTCAACTGAGGCTCCCTTCTCTGTGATGATTTGAGTTCAATGGTTCTCAACCTTTCTAAAGCTGTGACCCTTTCTACAGTTCCCGATCATAAAATTATTTTTGTTGCAATTTTGCTACTGTTAAGAATTATAATGTAAATATTTGATATGCAGGCTATCTGATATGTGACCCCTGTGAAAGGGTCATTTTGACCCCCAAAGGGGTTACGGTCCACAGGTTGAGAACTACTGCCCTAGCTTATGTTGTTGACATAAACTTAGCTCATACACCAAGATACTCTTTGTACTTGAGCATTTAAACTAAAGTGCTTTTGGCAAAAGTAGGAAATGATGCGGGAAACAAGATGACAAGAACAGTGGGAACACGTGTTTAGGGCCACAGCAGGTATCTGTACATTTAATTCCTGTGGTTCAGTTAGGCGTTCTAGTTAATGTCTGATCTTCATTTTTGCAAAAAGGAAGTTAGGAGAAGTTAAATCATTTCTCACAGGTCACATGACTCAAAAGCAGTGCAGACTAGGTTTAACATTAGGTCTGACTGAAAGGGTTCATGCCTCCCAAGCAGGCGGGGCAGGGATGAGCTTTCTCACCCTGAGCTGATTCCCGAGTCACAGAAGAACCGCTCCAGCTGGTGGTCAAGGAGGCAGGTAGACCAGTTCACTATTTGGAGTAAGATGAAGAGGGAGAGCGATCAGCCAACAGCACTTCAACAGATGGGTACTGATACCAGTCCAGAGAGCCCATCAGCTGGTTCGTGTTGCTTTTTAAGCTGGGAGTCAATTCGGGAAGCAAACAGAGATGAGATGTTGACTGAGAAACCTGATGTCCATCTTGGCCAGCTCAGCTCCCATCCCTCTTCCTCCATCAGGGAAGCCTGGTGGTTAGTGACTGCGGCCAGGCTGACTGCAGATGTTTCTGTTATCTTTCTTACTCAAAAGCACATGTGGGCCTAAACCGACTTCTTTCCCCCCTCCTGGTGACAAAGTGCCCTTCAGGACGCCCACATTCATTTTTTAAAATGTTTCTTCCCTTAAACAAAATGAAACGAAACTTTTACAAGTTGCAGCATACTCCATTGTGTAGAGCATTTGTCTTCTGCAAGACCTTCCCAAAGTTTCTTTGATCTGGCGGTGTCACTCCTGGGTAGAAGGCCTGCCTGAAACATATGAAGCCCTGGGTTTTATCCATAGAGCCTCCAACACAAAAACCAAGAAAATGAAATGATTCTGTTCTCGGGTCAGTTAGAGGAAGTGGCATTTTCCTAGAAAACAGTCCCTTTCCAAGGACTCCAGTGTCCCTGGAAGGCATCAAAGTGGACCGAGACACGACGGCCTGGTCACCATAGTAACCGTTGTCCCAAATGTCATCAGGGTCCTGAAGTTACTGCTGTCTCCTTGGTCACTTCCCTTGAGGTGGGACTTGCTTTCCCTCACCCAGGAGGCACCTGCAGACTTGACCCTCAGGACTGAGTCTGTGAGTTGTCTATGCTTGCCCAAAACAGTGTGCCCATGTTCCCTTGGGGGGAGGGCATGCAACTTGATCATTCTAGACATACCAACTTTTCAACATAAAGTGAATTAGATCTTTAGCCTTTGTATTTAACCTTGTAAACTGCAGTTTTGATGCCCAGCGGCTTGTGGATTCTCCTATTGTAGTTACCAGATACTACATGTCATGAGGGTAGGTGCCCAGTCACCATGGACAGGCAGGTTTGGGATGGGAACACCTTTCTGTTTTTATAGTGGGAAGCTATATGATTCTATGTGGTGGTGGTGGGGATTGTATAAGAACTTGGGACATACAAATCGAGTCTGAAATCTTTCATAGCAGGCTTCAATTGTCAATTCCTTGGATTCAGTCAGTGCATGGTAATGTAATATACCATTGAGAAAAATTGGGGTTAGGAACATGCTTGGTTTCAGAATCACTTCTGCAAGTATAGTTGCTGTTGATAGTCAAGCCAATTCTTTATCTCTCAGGCCAGTTTCTTCTCACAGAGCTAGAACTTTTGCCATGGTGAGGCATACTCCCAGTGCTCAGGAGGCTGAGGCAGGAGGATTGCTACAAGTTTGAGGCTAACTTGGGTGGCACAGTGACCTCCAGGCAAGTTTGGGTTAGAGTGTGAGAACTTGTCTCAAGAACAAAATAAAACAACCTCACCTTTAAGATAATGGAAAGTCACTGAGGACACGCTGAAAAAAGGCAGGCCGTCAGAAAAGTCATATGAAAGGTCAGAACACAGATGGGGACAGAAAATCACTTGGTGTGGATTAAGACCTGTCCTACAGAGAGACTCCGTGTTCTGAGTCACTCTGTCCCCTGAGGAAGTCGAGTCAGGTGGCAGGACAGAGCTTCACAGTATAATAAAAACTCAACAAACAGGGATTGGCTGGGGAGATTTTGATCACAATTGGCTTTGGGTTCACCGATCCAAGACAAAGTTCACATAGAAAATGTCTGTGTTGAGCAGGACAACTACCTCTACTGAAGCCATAGATCTGTTCCAAGTGATTGACAAGACAAAAAAAGGGGAAATGTAAAAACTTTACCCCCATACCTGCGTTCTGCATCCTTATGTGAGTACTCTTACTGGCCAATTGCTTTTCATCCTGACAATTCTGAATCCACTCCATGGCTTCATGCCCAGACTTCCTTGTAGAAGAAAGTATTTTATTTAATATGTTCTACAGGTCAGCTTTACGTGCAACAATGTCAAGCCTTCCTCTCAGATATTAAAAGGTGCCATCCTCATTTGTCATTCAAGATTTGAACGGCGAGGGGTATCCATACAAAGGGAACATTTCAGTTACGCCTTTATAGGCGATAACCTCTCTCTTATTTGATATAAGCTTTATTTTTATATTCCCACCGGCTCTGCAGGGCTTACATTTCACAAAGGTTTAGCAGTTTTCTCTTCAGTTAAAAATATCTAAAAGGTGTCTCGATAGAGTCATCCACCCACACAGGGACCCACAGCTCCGCCTCATACGCCGTCCCACATAACCTCGGGATTAAGTTTTAGAGCTGCATTCACAGTAAGAGCTTTCTCTTCGGTTCTGATGATTTACTCTTGAATGACTGCTTCCCTTTTCAAGCAGAGACCAAGAGCTGTTTCTCCAGGTTTCCCTGAGAAACAGGTTGCATGAGAAATAGCTGCGGGCAGGGGAGCCCAGGACCTTGCCCACACTTGTCCTTCCTCTCCCATTAGGGCTCTGGGGTGTCACTCTTGGTTCACAGCCGGCATTAGTAAGATCACTAGCCTGGGGGAAGGGCTGGGATTCTCAAAGGTAGAACACAGCTTCTGTTCTCCCAGGAAGTATCTGGGAACGTGAAGGCAGACAATTCCCATCCACAGGAAGGCTCGATGTAGAAAATATTTCAAAGTATGGCAGTGACATTTTCCTCCCACCTCCGAATCCTACGAAACTCCCTGCCGTTGGGCTCCAGATGAACACCTCTCACTGAGAATAGTCTCAGAGGTCAGGGCTGCAGCAATCAGCAACCTCAGAAGTAAGTGTTCTGTCACTAGGCAATAGAGTGAAGCTGACCTCAGAGAGCAGCCCCGGTAAAGTTCCACTGGTCCCCATGTGATCCCCCACCCGCACCTCAGAGATATAGCCATGTGCTTCTTCATGTTCAGACAAACAGATGGACTTGTGATTTCCTGCTCTTTTCTTGCTAGGCTAAGTCAGCCTGGCAATTGGCATTGGAGAATAACTCTACCGCTAGGCATAGCATCGGCACCTGCTTCTCTCTGTGTCCGCTCACCCCAGATCTCTTCGCTGTGTGCCCCGATATTACACTTATCCTTTGAGCTTTGTTTCGTTACATTTTCGACATTGGCTTTCTCTCTCATCTTTTGGGTAAATCAGATGGTCACGAGCCATTGTCTTGATATCCATCTAAGGATCCCCTCACCTTGCTTGGGAAATAACTCTTCCCTCATGTTTCTGCCCATATCGCTGTTTATTCTGAACCTTCCTTTGGAAGATGATTGTGTGGGAAATGACGTGTTGGAGACAAAGCAGCTGCTTCTACAGTAGCATTCTTTCTCTCCGGCCCAGTTACAGTAAGTTCCCTAATGGCTGCTTCACAAGACTGAGCCCCCCATTCCAGGTTCTGGAGGTGTGGTCCATAGCCTCTCTGAACAATGGCTACAGCATCCTTCTAGTCTGCATCCTGATTGATTCCACAGGACTGACTGGTTCAAGGTGGCAAGGCCTGGTGGGCTGTGAACAGTAATGTCCCTCATCTCCAAACTAGCCGTGGGTCTTCTGGCATCTGTGAGGATGTAGCAGGCTCTCTCATAATCTTCAGGTGGAGAATATAAGTTCAGACCATTCATATTTCTTTGGATGTGTTACTTCGCTTCAACAATATAGTTAGCTTTCTCTAGTTTGAATTTTCTTAGCATTCATTTTTTTGTTGTTTCTCATGGCACCTTGATTCCCTCTTAAGTATTTGGCATTGAGCTATCTTCAGGAATTTAATTATTAGGTGTTCTGTCCTCTGCTAGTTAAGGGACAGAGGTATGACCTCACCTAACCTCAATGGAACTCACAAAGTAGCCAAGACAAGGAGACAATGGGTGCCCATTCATGGTGCAGTGTGACTCCCTACACAAGCTCATCCTGCTTTTTCTGTGTGTCCTGTCTCTGAATCTATAGATAACCTGAATTTAGCTCGTGTCCAGACAGATCATCCCATTCCCTATGAACTGTGTGAGTTCCTATAGCCTCAAATACATTCCTTTTGGTCTAAGTTGGTTTCTGTTTCCTTCACCCAAAGAATTCTAACACAATTGGACAGTACTCTAAGCCATCTGAAGCCCACTTCATCCATGGTCAGAATGTAGGTGTTGGGTGGTGTGAACGGTCTCTTCCTGTAGCATGGTTATCCCCTCTCCAATTTAGGGATTAGGAACAAGACACTGCTGAAGGTGTAGACATGACAATAAAACACTTTTCATGTGTAAACCTTGTGTGTCTCCTTTCTGATCTTAGTGAGAGCGTTCATTCATTCACTGACTGATATTTAATGAACACTTCCTTTATGCTAACAACTACTGGAAAGATGGTAGAGAAGAAAACAGAAAAGACATGTAACCTTGATGATTCTGTTCTAATAGACATAACTAGAATTAAGGCAATATACCAAATATAATCCTACTGCAGCCGGGATTACACTTTTACTTATTAGATTTATTGATTTATCTTATGTAGAGAAGTATACGTGGAGCTGAATGTGCCAAGGTGCACATGTGGAAGTCAGAGGACAGCTTAGAAGTTCTCTCCTTCCACCATGTGAATACCAGGGATTGAACTCAAGGAGCCAACCTTAGCAGCAAGCCCCTTTACACACTGAGACATTTTGCCAGCCAAGAAATGACAGTGCTCTGGTTTGTCACTTTCTAGCATGATATCGAGCAGCCCTAAGTGTTCAGTCAGTATTTCTGGAGGGAGTAAATGAATGCACCTTCCAGGGAAAGGTGCTGACACGACAATAAATGCATTGTTGGCCACAAACTGTGTCCAGACTTAAGATTGGAGCATAAGAATGCAGGAGGGGAGAAGCCGAGACGTTCTCAGGCGTAAATAAGACCAATCTAACCGTTTCTATTACTTATTTGTCAAATGTTCAGTGCCCGACGGGTCACAAAAATCACTCTGTGAATGAAGAATTTTACTAGATGGTAAATATGACAGCTAATCAGAAAGAGCCGAAAGTGTCAGAAACACAAATGACAATAAGCAATAGAAGCAATGCATAAAGAAAATGTAAAGCGTGGTCTTATGCAGAGTAGATGGCACAGGGCCCAGACCTGAAGATAAGGTCAGGTCAGCCTTCCCTGATCGGGCTTCACCATCTCATCTCGCCTTTTAAGAGATTCTAGTTTATTTTATTTTTTAAAGATTGCCCTTTCTTTTGTTTTCCATCCTGGTACATCCTCTCTTCTCTTGCCTCACTGATGTTATTTCATTTCTAATGTGTCATTAGACCCAACTGTTTCCATTTCAGTTTCTATTCAGCTGTCTGCCTGTCAAAGGTCACCTGGTCTCGGATACACGCCTAGATTACCGGCAAACAGAGTTTCTGATAGACATGTAGAGACAGGGTAGGTTCACCAGGAAGTGCTTGTCTTTGAACGGGAGGGGTGTGAGTGCTTAGACTCCATCTTACTGAGCTCATAGCAGTGTTTGTCCTCTGTGCTTGGAGGATAAAGAGCAAATGAATCATTTTCCCCCAACATCGTAACTGGCTTCTAAATTCTTCTCTATTGAAAAGTCAGCTGAAGTCAGCTTAATGGTTGCCAGCCAGTTCAAAGAGTTTCAGACCTGGTATCTGCTGAAAAGAGATTAACCAGCCAGGCATGGGTGTGCAGATGAATAAGGGATGTGTGACCACCTAGCCGCACTCAGCACTATCTGAACACAGCAGATGGGAAGGCAGGGAGAGAAAACATACCCTCGCTTGGGCCATGAGTAGGGTTTCTGTTTGAGCATGGCTAAGCAGAGACTATGTTCTGACATAGCAGGATTTACATGGGTCTCACAGCACACAGCTGTTTCTGAATGGAAAGAAAACACTACGGAAAGTAATCGAACACTTACTCCGTGAAGATAATTCAGACACACGGGGATAAGGAAGGCTCGATTTCTATCACCCAGCAGATTGCAGTGTCCGCAAGGAGCGTCTACTCCAGCTAACTCAGAAAAGGAACCAGCAAAGACAAAATACACCACCTCAGTACGAGAAAGAAAAGGCTGGGAGAGGCAGACTCAGGTCGTTGAAGATGGAGACCCAGCCAGAGAGGAGGAAATTATTTTAGAAAGGGGAGGACAGGATGGGGCTCACTAAATCTTGTGGGGTTGGCTAGAGGGAATGAATCGGAAGAAGTAACTGGAAAGGCGGGTGAGTCTGAGAGGGGCCCTGGGTACTTTGACATTGCCTTAGAAATGAGAGCTCCTCAGCCCCCTTCATAGTAAACTTTTTCTCTGAAGTGACTTTAATAGACCTTAATACGTCAACATGCAGAAGTATGATCCTTCAAAAGAGAAGCCAGCTGTATAGCAATTAGTCATCGCAAAGTGATGAATGCCTATTTTATACTTACTAACACAACGTGGAAACGAAGTCCAGCGAAGGTAGATGGTGGGCTCGAAGTTCATGCATCTGCTAGAATGAACTGCACAGAGGAAACGCTGGTCAACCCAACCAGAAGGGGTAATCGGTTCTCCGAGAAAAATAGAACAGTTCCTTGGCTCTTCTGGGCATCAGCCACCCAAATGGGATCTTTCATATTAATTCAGTAGAATGACCAACTTGGCCTTCTCACAGGCATCAGTGTGACTGCTGGCTGGCTGCGGGGAAAGGTGACAGTCTCAGGTGTGGATATACAGTCTTTTGCAGTGTCCTTAG
The DNA here is from genome assembly GCA_025134845.1 of Neodon shergylaensis. Taxonomy (NCBI): domain Eukaryota; kingdom Metazoa; phylum Chordata; class Mammalia; order Rodentia; family Cricetidae; genus Neodon; species Neodon shergylaensis. Next base: position 15,344,771 of record JABTXL010012463.1, on the reverse strand, counting down.
AAGACACACATAGGAAGCTTTCAACGTTATGAGAAATAATGACAAGGTAACATTTTGTTAAAGTTTATATGTGCACCTGTAAAAGTGCTTATATTACTGAAGTATGATAGCAGGGATATGTGTGTGTGTGTGTGTGAGTATATGTGTTCATGTGTGTGCTGGCACACATGTGTGTGGGTATAGGTGCACAGTGTGTCAGTGTGTGAAAACTGGAGTGTCATTCCTCAGATGCTCTTCCTGTGTTTTGAAACAGGGTCTCTCACTGTCACAGAGCTCCTGAATGAGGTTAGGCCGGCTGATAAGCCTTATGGAACTGGAACTGCCTGACAGTCTCTGATGAAACATCGTAGTCAAATTATTAAAGCACCATCAAATGTGGAAAATCATATGGTTATCTTAACAGTCTTTCTTTCACAAGAATATTGCTTTCTTAAGACATAAGGAGGATTACATTGGAAAAGACTGGGCTGCATTAAATCTGGGTGTGCCGAGAAGCATAAGCAGGTACCCGTGCCAACAATGGCACCTGGCTCTGCTGCAAACATTGTAGGGGCTGAGCATGGGTAGCCAACAATATAAGTCTTAGCTGTTAGCACAGCACATTTGTCTTTTTCTGCTTTTGACTTAGGGTGCTGAGGACAGAACCCAGGGTACATGCTAAATGCACACTCACCCCAGAGCCACACTCCCAGCAAAATGTGAACTCTTGTTTTTACAATGTTAAGGGAACCCGAAGATACTGGGGAAATTCTTTGAGAATTTCATACATGACTCTGTGTTTCAGGCTGAGACAGGACGATTGCCAGTCTGTCCTGGGGTACACAGCAAGGCTGCCTCAAAACCAAACCAACCCAAACCAAACAAAATATAGAGCCAGGTACTTGTATTCTACTCATTGGCAAGCCTAGAAAGGCAAAACTAAGAAATCTAGTGAGTGGTTCTTGGGGGGTGGGTGAGAGGAGAAAACTGATTGGGAGTAGGCAATGAGCCTTGAGAGGCTCAGAAAATATTCCCCAACTCAATTATGCTAGTGAGTTTATCAGACTCATTAAAGCACCACAAGCTTGCTGGGCACAGTGGCATATACCTAGAAGCCCAGTATTTGAGAGGCTGAGGCAGGAGAAAGTGAGTTCAAGGCTAGACTGGACTATATGAACCCATCTAGAAGGATAAATTTATTAAAAAATATATAAAAGTGAATTCTGGTAGATCTTGCTTTAAAATAAATTTAATAGGACTTGTGCCAAAGCAAACTGTATTTCTGTGTGTTAACAGGGGAAATGGAACTTAAGATGTCATTTATATCACTATCTGTAACCAACAAAGCACCAGGGAGCCCTGCTAATCATTGTCCATAGCTTTGTGTGAAAGACACATCACTCAAGTAAAGATATAAATAATGAAGGAAATGAAGAGACTAAAATATATAAACAATTGGGTTAGCAACAGCTCACCTGTGGAGTCATTATCTGAAACAAATCAGAATTTTTAAAACTGTATTTTGTTTACATGTGTGTGTGTGCAGTTCATATATATTGAGGTCATGGCCACTGTGGGATCCTTTCCTTCTTCACCCTGTAGGTTCCAGAGACACACCTCAGGCTTGGCGTATGTACTGATACTCTCTGAACCATCTTGCCCGTCTTGAACCAGATGTTTTAGCAATCGAGAGTTCAAGCCTCTCTAAAGCTCTTGGGAGATGAGCTACACCAACAGAAACTAAGGCAAGATTCCAAGAAAAGACGTGAGGACTCTCAACACCCTTTGAAAACGTAAGGAGCTACTGATGCTGGTAACTCCCAACAGATGATGCTGGTCAAAAGCTACACATCAAAATACAATGAGGAAAGTGGTCACTTTAACAGGCAATGCTGGTTACATCACTGACTTAGAACAACTAAGATATTAGAGGAAAACAGAGGACGATGCCATCAGGACCTTGGGATGGAAAAAACAAATAAGAATCTCTTTTTGTTAACGTAAGCCAATTAGAGGAAGAGGGCTGAGTCTGAGAAGATACTTGCATATATTACCCAAAGAATGTAGTGACAATGGCAAGGGAGCCTGCAAACCAAGAAAGCTAAGGGGGATCATGGGTGAGTTCTCTCCAAGTTAGAATATCCTAGTACACTTTCATGCAATGCTTAATATCATTAGTTGCCTGACAGATACAAATTCAAATATTCATGCACTATTAATACATGACTAGAGGGGAAAAAAGAAAATTGAGTAACTGCTGGCAGAGACGTTGAGTGAGAGTCCTGTATAGAGTCAATGGAATGGAAATGGTAACACCACTGCAGAAGAGTGATACTAGCTAGTAAAAATATTGCTTTATTAACAACAAATGCATACATTTACGATATATGCAAAAAAACCTATGTCAGAATTATCCACTATAAAGTGGTACATTCAGCTAACAGTGGGCTACTCTAACATTAACACAGGGACATGGCTCAGTAGTTAAGGCACCTGCTACTGAGGTGTGAAGGCCAGTTCAAATCCCCAGAAGCCACATAAATGCTGGGTGGGTGTTGCTGCTCGTCCATTTGTTACTCCAGGACTCAGAAGCCAGAGATGGGATCCCCATGGGCAAGCTGGCTAGCGTTGCTGAGCTCTGGATTCAATTCAGGAGACCCTGACTCAGAGAATAAAGAGCAATGAAGACTCCTGATAGTCAGTCCTGGTCCTCCTCCACAGATACACAAGACCATACAGACACACATGCAAACACAACTGCACAGACACAGGCAAATACATACAAATACCTACATTTAAGAAAAAAACCTTGAAAAAATGGAAATCTAAACAAGATATAAGTTTCAAATTATTTTATTGTATATTGTTTTATTTATCCTGTAATGGAAAGCCTGGCAGGCAGATCTCATATCTTCACGGTAACATTAGCACATATGTTGTATGATGAAAATTTCCCAGAAATGCAGTGTTCTTGAGTATATCTCACCATTAGCTGGCATCTTTCCAACTGCAGAGTCCTTGCCCTGTCTCTTTCCTCCACAAGCTGAATTCTGCTTGGCCAAGAAGTGTTTTTAAAACCCTGTAAGTATCACTTATTCTGCTCAAACATTGCCTACATTAAAATTGCTTAGAATATTATTTTATTAACCCATCAAGTGCACAAAAATACGTGTAGGAAAAGTTTTCTGGTCCCGCAGCCACTCTCAAATAAGTGGGGCTCGGCCAGTAGCTCAGTCTTGTTACTAACTAGCTCTTAACCTGTTTCTACTAATCTATGTGCTGCCCCAAGGCTTGTGGCTTTTACCTCTGATTTTGTGTGTTTGACTAGCTCTCCATCTGGCTGGTGACTCCCTGAGTACACCCTTCTTCATCCCTACATCCTCCTTAGATTGGTTGTCCCACCTATACTTCCTGCCTGGCTTCTGGCCAGTCAGCTTTTTATTAACAATGATGGCAATACATATTTACAGTGTACAAGGCCTGTTCCACAGCGTATGAGTAAGCAAATGATTGCAGGAAATGATGAGTTCTAGGGAACTACATTACATCATAAAGTCATGAAGGACAAAGAACTGTTGGCCTTCTTAGGAGCCTTCCCTGGAAAGAAAAGAACGTACATAAACTCACGGCTCCATGTCCAGGTCAGTGCTGGCTTCTTCTGGGGAAGAGCATACAACTTTATTTAAAAAAAAAATCCATTTCTCCAGAAAATTAAAAAAAAAAACAACTATCCAGGGTAAGACTGTAGTAAAACCAAGAGACATGCATGTACACATCTCACCTGGGATAGCAGAGAACTGACAGAGAGGTCTGACTGACAGTCACACTCTGTCAGAGGAGGAGAAACAGAAGCGAACACTTATCAAAGCTGTGTAAGAGATAAAGGCTACCATCTTGGTCTCCTGCCTCCTTTGGCCAGCGTTATATCTCGCCCCCCAGTGTTTTAACTTCTAAACTTTATTAACTTACATCATGCACGTGTTGCTCCTTAAAGGATAAAGTTAAAACAAGACATCTTCTGTAAAGCAAATAGATTTATTATGCACTTCATGTACACTGGGATGTTCTCACATAATACAATACAAGGGATAAAATAAACTTTGCACTGTGAAGTTCAATGTACATTTTAGGTTATTTATACACCCCACACAGAGCGAACAATAGAAGGAAAGCATTTGTCTGCCACTGTATTTGTGGAACGTGTTGACGGAGGGCATTAAGCAAAACAAACAGTTGCATAGCCAAACAGCACGACGACTTGCTCCTGTCTCTGAAGTAAGGGGCTGTTTTTGGTTGAGGAATCTGGTAGGGGCGGGAGAGGAAGCAACAAAAGGTATTCGCTGTACACCACAGGGCACTGACTTCTGGTCCTCTTTCTCCCCACATTTTCCTGGACCCCCTCCAGATGTTCACTTTTCTGACATTTTTACCACTTCTCCTACCAGTGGCACTGACCTTCAGCACGGGGTGTGAAGGAAACGATACAAAAGCATTACAAACACGCGACATCCCAAACTGCTGATTTACAAAATTTAAACATTTGAATTTCAAAAATAGCTATTTATTATTTATTTGTGGAACTGTTTCTTAGCTTTGTGATAGAGCAAAAGCCATTGCTTTTCCCCAGTGTGGCACTAACCTCCCCCATCCCAAACTGGACAAGCACAGGGGGGTGGCTGCGTCACTCTGGTCAGCCCGATCCTCACACCAGAAGCCATTTTTGTTCTATCAAAACTCCTTGAGGAATACTTATGAGAACCCTAGTTCTCCAACAGGCTCCCCTCCTACCAACTTTTCCAGGGGTGTAAAGATGGAGACAAAAACACTTGCAGAATACAGATTCCCCACTGTGATGAGCCCTTTGCCCTTTGGTCACAAGGTGCAATTTTGTAAAAGCAATAAAATTAAATAAATACAATTTCAATAATTCAAGAGTAATAGACAAACTGGCAGCTTTCGTGGTTCTCTTCCTTAGAAAGAAAAAAAAAGGTACACCTAATAAGAAGGCAGAGGTTCCTCTTCTATGGCAAATGTAGTGTGTGTGTGTGAGATGGAGTCACACTGGTCCTAATAACAGGGTACTATCGACAGATTCAGAAACACTTCCTAGGCTGCCTTGCAAGAGTCCTGTTAAGTGTCATTAATCAACGTCCCATAGGGACAAGAATTCAATCCTTGAGACATTCACATTTGACTTGTCAGTATCAACCACGCCATCACCTTAACTTTGAGTGACTTCATCAGCTATCTCTCTTCCTGGTTATGACTGGCGGGCGACACACAGGAAATGAGTTTGGCTGACATTGAAAAACAAAGCAAGAAAAGGCTTTCACAAAGACTGGAGAGAGAAACACACAGCACAAGCACACATCTGAGCTTCCATGAACAACACTACTCGTGCCTTTCACACGTGATGACCATTACTGGCCTCTCATTTTAACATTCCAAAGTTTTCAGTAGTAGCAATGGTTTTGTGCTCAATTTCCAAATTCTCTTTCCCTATTCCCCCTTAGCAACAGTATGAGGAGAGCACAGAATCTCCAAAACCCGGGAGATGAACAGGACTACAGTGCTCAAGGATCAAACCGCCCTTGGCTTCTATACCATCCTGCCAGGCATTTGCACAATCCATCTAAACTGCTCCACGTTCCTGATGCTGATGCCTCCCATACCTTGGCACCCAGCCATCCTATGTGCAATTGTGCGAAGATGAAAACAGGAAAAAGAATGTGGCCAGGAAAGTGCAAGCCCACCAGTTCTATCAATGTGCTGAGACTAACGGTTAGCGGTGTCACCTGTGATGGACAGCACACTGGACATTCAAGAACATCCATCCCAGCAAGTCATTGAAATGTACCCAATTGGTTCTGACCGGGCTAATTTGATTACGCAGTAACTGGCAAGTGGAAATAGCTCAGAGAAGTGAACATTTAATTACAATGAGATTACATTTCATTCAGCTGAAGGAGGCGAAGGCAGCCGGTGAATGATTCAGGGACCAGAGTCATCCTTAGCTGGACCTGGAGCCTCTGTCTGCACATGTGTCCCCGGGCACTAACTGCTCTGTCCCTGAGAATGTCCAAGCTTCAGGAATGGTGGTCCATCTACTCGCAGGTGGGATGACAGGCGGGTAGAAGATGGCTCAGAGCCTCTGTGGATGTAGAGCTCTTCTGCCTGTAGTCAAGAGTGGCCAGCGTCTGCCTGCTCTGTCATTCGGCCTTACACGGATGGTGCTTGCCTGGATTTAAACTGCCAGAGTGACTCTTACACCATGGAAAACTTGTCACCAAGTTATTTGTTCACTTCCATGTGGCATCAACACAGAAACTCATTTTTATCTAACGCTGAAGGTTAGCAGACAAAAAACAGTTGCAAGAATTGCTTTATTGAGTAACATCTTTAAATACACAAGAACCAGGCACACCAGACAATGCGATGGGACTGAGTACACACCACAACGCAGGAAACAATAAATACGGAACACTGCCTTTGCGGAGACACCTGACTGTGGCACATGCACATTTACAGAATGGGAAAATACTCAAAACCGGGTTTGGTTGTATCGAGGAGCTGCAGTTCACATCTGCATTTATTCGGTGTGGCGGAGACTGCCTCAGCATGGGGTTACGCTGAGAAGGGCAGCCTTACTGGGTAGGCACATGACAGTACGTCAGGACACAGTACTGAGGGAGTCACAGTCTGGCCAGCACATCCTCCGGTGTCCTGCTTCCATCTGGCAGCTGAACGGCCATTCTGACCACAATGCCTTCTGTTTCACAGAAGGAGAAACTGAAAAAAAAAATATTTTTCTTGTAATGACAGTTTTAAGACCTTATAAAAGAAAATTATTCTACCAAACACTTACCTTCTATCACATTTTTTACAGACACAGACGTAATACTTCGTTTTCCTAAGAGATATTATGAGCTTGCTTGTGTGTGGGAGGGAGGGGAGGAGGTGTTGCACCACCACAACCAAGTATTTGGAGGAGTATTTCTGAGTGACTTTGGATTGACCATTCATCCAACCTCACAGAAGGATGTTTAGCGTTTGAAGATACTTGTAATGATGGTTAATTTGTCAAATCCCTAAACTAGATCAGTAAGACAAGAGGAGCAGAGAAGGAGATGCCAGCTTGCCTGAGTGCGACCGTCACCAGAAGTCAGGCCTTCTACAAAGTCGCTGGACAATAGACAAGCTGCTTAATGAAATCTTCAGTTTATTTAGCATAGACAAGTGCCTGTGAGGGACACCCAAGGCGTACACATGAGCTCCTGCTATTTCTCCAACCACTTTTTCCTATGCAGTGAAGCCTCCTTTGAGATGGAGGATAAAAAGAGCTATTTAATAAAAAAATACTAGTGATGTGAACTTAATATATGGTCTCTATATCCTGTCCCTAAATATGGAACTAAGTAAATGATAGCCTAAACACTTCACCATGGTCCACACCTGTTCATGATAAATGCAAAACTACTAGATTTCTATCAGTTATTATAATAAAACTTTATTACCAATTTAAATCCGTGGTCTGTTTCTGGGTGAAACAGGCAAACTAACATTTGCCAACCATCCACTAGGCACAGCCTACTGTTTCAAAACCAAAGAGTGAATACTTAGAAAACAGTCCTGGGGGAGGGAAATGATAATACAGGAAAAAATTCTTAGTCTAGAACTGATAGATGATATATTCATCTGTTCATCTACTTATCCAATACATTTTTACAAAAGACTGCCACAGGTTCAAATAGGATTAAGCACATGAACTCAGCATCGACTACACAAATCCCTTCAGTCTAACATTTTGAGGGAAAAAAGGCAGAGGAGATAAAGAGTAAATAGATTAAGCGTCTATGTATGTATCACCAACTATATATTATCTGTCACCTACTGTCTCTGTCTATCGCTATTACCTGTCATCTTCTACCTATCGATCTATGACTATTACCTATCATCTGAGCCATGTATCAACACATCCAATGTCTATTACCTATCTACATAGATTAGCATATCTATCCACTGTCTATTACCTATTAGCTATCCTATCCTCAGTCTTTGCATCTGTATATGGATCTATCAATTCTATGTTACATAGGTGCTTTGGACAGGTGCTAGAGTTTGGAGACCTCAAACTGAGCAGACTGGCTGGGATGAGATCCCTGAATGCATGCCTAGGGGAGGAGCCCGAAAGGCCTTAAGAGCACCAGGAAGATGGGATTTTAACTTATGGTTCCTTCATTCTCCCCACTGCCTTCTTACCTCTCACAAGGGCGTTTCCTTCTTGTAGTTGAAGCTGGGATCAGAGCCCTCAATCTGGAGCTTCAGGGCTTGTTTCAGGTTCAACTCTGTCTCCGAGGGAGGGAAGCCCTCCAGCACCTCTGGATGCCCTCGCTCCTGCACTGTTCGCTGGACGGAGACCCTGCCCAGGAATACCTGGTTGCTCTGCAGATGGTAATTGGGGTTCGTCATTATTCCATTCCTCTTCTTCTGCTCCCCACTCTGCTGGTGGATGAGAAACTGCGGCTGGGTGCGGCTGCCATCCTGAGCTACAATTTTACACTGAGATTCCCCCGGCGTCTGTTTAGGTGGGCTGCTCCCAGACTTAGCAACAGGTCCTCTTTTGTCAAACTGGGTCATTTCATATTCTAGAACCTTTGGCTGTGAGGAATTATTTTGTTTAGCTTTCTTCCCAGCTGACCCAGATTTGCTGGAGTTTTCTGATTTGCCTCCTTTATTTGATTTTGTTGACTTCAGACTTGGTTTGACTTGGCTCCACTCAAACTCACTACTGGGGGAATTATGGCTGTGTCCTAAGGACTGGGTTGTGGAAGAAGGGGACACGACCGACTGCCTGCTGCGGCTGCGTGGCAGCGAGTGCTGCTGGATCTGCTCCGTGAATGACAGGCTGTGGAAGCTGTCAATGGGCACCGTTTGAGCCGTGGCTGTGGAGGACGTTGTTCTCAGGGAGGAATTTTTGGAGCTTTTCAGGGAATTGTTGGACAGGGACGATTTCTGCCGATCCACAGTCGAGTCTGGAGACTCTGATGGAGAGCTGAAGGCATGAGCTGGCCCATTTGGCAGGCCCCGGAGGGAAGGCTGCAAGTCACCTCCACCAGTCCCCCCAGAGCTGTTGGACCTGATGGTCAGAGACTGCATCTTGGTGGGTGCCGGCTGCGGAGGCTTCTGCTCCATTGTGTGGACAGGAGAAGGGGAGCAGCCATTCAGACTGGAAGCACCGTATTTTTCTAACAACTTAATGATCTGAGAATGCCCGTTTTTGGCTGCTACTCTCATGGCAGTACGTCCAAACTGGTCGGCGTGATTGGGGTCAGCGCCGTGCTCCAGCAACACCTGCACCACATCCACATGTCCCTCCTGGGCCGCGATGCAGAGGGCCGTGGCGCCTTGGTTGCATGTGTGGTCCACCACGGCGCCATGCTCTATCAGAAGCTGGACTACTTTGACGTGGCCCTGCCAGGCTGCAGACTGCAGAGCCGAGCGCTTCTCATTGTCTGCTGCATTGACGTCGGCGTGGCAGGCGATCAGCACCCGGACCATCTCCACATGACCCTGCCAGCAGGAGACGTGCAGCGCTGTCCTTCCTTCTGCATCGCTGGCCTCCACATTTGCACCGTTCTCCAAAAAATACTCAGCCATGGTAAGCTGGTTCTCTAAGGCCAGTATGTAAAGTGTGGGCCGCCCATCAGCATCTTTGTAGTTCACATCAGCCCCGTGGCTAAAGAGTAATTCCACGATGTCCCGGTGCCCTTCCAGAGCAGCAACACGCAATGCATTCCTGCCATCATAGCCTCTCTGGTCTATGTTGGATTTGTTCTCCAGCAGGATCTGGACACAGTCATAATGGCCTTCCTGTGAGGCCAAAATGAAGGGGATGCGCCCGTCGTTGTCAATCTCATTTGTTCTAGCACCTTGTTCGATTAGCGCTTCGCATATTAACCTGTGACCCTCAAAAGCTGCCATGTGGAGAGGCGTCCAGCCAGCATCATCTCGGTGGCTCTCGTCCAAGCCTCTGTCCAGGAGAGTGCGCACCACCTCCACATTGCCCTGTGCCGAAGCTATGCTGAGGACTGTCCGGCCTTCGCTGTCGATGCTGTCCACGGCTGCGCCCCAGAACAGAAGCGTGTTGACCACAGAAGCGTGCCCCATGGAAGCTGCAGCCAGCAGGGGCGTCCGCCCGTTGTTATCCGTGTGATCCACATCTGCTCCTCCTTCGAGAAGCAGGTCCACCACATCCACATGGCCTTCGTAGGCTGCCACCAGCAGAGGCGTCATTCCATCCTTGTCACAGTGATCAACCTCAGCCCCTCGGTCAATCAAGAGGCTCACAACTGACGCGTGCCCTTTGCTTGCAGGCACACAGAGTGCGGCCACTGAGAGAGCTGTTCTGCCATCCACGTCCTCATGGTTGACCTCCGCACCGTGGTCCAGCAGGTGCTCAACGATCTCTCTGTGACCCATGTATGCTGCAGCTATCAGCGCAGTCCGCCCCTCGTTGTCAGCCTTGTTGACCTCGGCACCATGCTGTAGCAGGTTCAGGACGATGTCCTCATGGCCACCCCAGGCTGCTGCCCGCAGAGCCGTCCGGCTGTCCGCATCTGCACAGTCCACCTTTACGCCAGCGTAAAGCAGGGCAGACACCACCTCAGTGTGGCCCCCCCAAGCAGCAGACCTCAGCGCTGTCCAACCATCCTGATCGGTATGATTAATGTTGGCTCCACACCCAATCAAACAGTTAACCACCTTCGTGTGTCCTTGTCTAGCAGCTAGCGTGAGTGGAGTGTGTCCATGGGAGTCTTCGATCTCCAAATCAGCTCCCCTGGAGACCAGCAAATTCACAACATCCAGACTGCCACTGTACGCGGCATTGGCCAGCAGAGTCCTCCCATTGGAATCACACTGGTTGACAGAAGCCCCATTATCCAGCAATGTCCGAATGGAGTCCTCTCTCTCGAGGGCTTGCCGGACGATGCAGGAAGTGCGATCATCCTCGCTGTTGACATGAGCGCCGGCTCGGATCAGCAGCTGCAGCACCTCTTGTTCCTTGGGTATCAAGGTGGACAGAGAGTCTTTGACTGGGGTGCCATTCCAGATCATCCACAGGGCCAGTTCGGCTGGCTCCAACTGCAAGTTTGAATTAATCAAGTGCAAGGCAAACTCTTGTGCTTCCAGTGGGGTCAGGTTCCGGGCCTGGCAGGTGTAGCTCATGGCCAGCATCCTGTGCCCTTCTGCCGCGTTACACAGGTACTTCTGGGTGCAGTGCTTCACATCCAGGAGCCACTCGGCAAAGCTGTGGTGAAACAGGATCTTTGTGCTGCCCAGCCCATCCACCAAGAGCTTGGAGAGGACATCCAGCTTGCGCTGGAAGTCTTCCAAGGTTAGAGACATATTTTTGGTCCACACGGCATGGTATAATTCTGTCATGGTCAGGGGCCGGCAGGCCGCAAGGATCACGTTCAGGATGGGCTGGACTTTGGCAAACTGTTTTCGGACAAAAAGTCTCTGGCAGAGCCAGAGATAGAGACCGTTCAGAGTTCCTGGGATGTCGCGGATCTCTCGGAGCATGATGAAATTCTCCACAACCCCGTCCAGCACGCGCTCTAGATACAGGAAGCACCCACTGCTCTTGATGTGCAGCTGGTTCAGAGTCTCTGCCGTCTCCTTGGTGAGGTGCTGCCGAAGAGCCTCCTCTTGATCCAGTCGGTGGAGGATGTACTGCTGTACATCCTTGACGATGTACGCCTTCCGAAGGTCGTCCAAACTGATCTTCCGGAAACCTGCAGAAGACGGCCAGGCTGAGTAAGTAGAATACAGAGGTGGGCGCGTGTGTGAAGAGTGTGGACCAAGGCAAATAACCTGACTCACGGCTTAATACTAATAAAGCAGTGAGGAGCTGTCTTGCAGCTCGATGCCTATTTCAACCCCTGTGCAAGAAGCACTAAGTGGAAACAGACAGACACACACAGCTACAGAAGTACCTCGTGAAGACACCCTGAATATCAGAGATGTGAGAGCCAAATAGGTCTGTTTTTACAGGATAATCTTTTTCACACAAATAATAGCTATTTCTGCCCATCTGTTTGACTATGTATCAGCCTTGATGTGAACGGTTTATATCAAAACAGTAACACTAGTCACTCTCTTTATACTACATTGCTTTATGATATTAAATTAAAATAATTAAATCTGAAGACTGTCAAGAAATAGCTGGAACCAATTAAGATGCAAATTTCCAAATTACATTTGTAAAATTCTAGCACTGTAAAAAAAGACACTGAAAGTCAAACAAAGCTAAAAGCACATGGTGGTGGTTACTCTAATATCTTCAAAGCAGACTATGACAACAGCTTCTAAAGCAACAGTTCTCAACCTGTGGGTCGTGACCCCTTTGGGGGTCACATATCAGATATCTTGCAGATCAGATATCTACACGATGATTCATAACAGTAACAAAATTACAGTTATGAAGTAGCAATGAAATAATTTTATAGTTGGGGGTTTGCAACATGAGGAACTGCATTAAAGGGTCTCAGTGTTAGGAAGGTTGAGGACCACTGCTCTAAATGGACATCAGTGTACATGAAAGTAAAGGCTACAGATAAACTCATCAAGGTTGGTGTGTGTTAGGAATGGCCATCCCCAAACCACGCAAGAGCAGAACAGGCAAGGATGCAGACCCTTTGAGATAAAAGACACTGATAGCAGCAGCAGCCTCAGGGACATAGATCCATGCTGTGCTGGGGATTACGAGCAAAAGGAGGTCCACACAGGGCTGGGTGAGTGTGGATAAGTTGAAAGTGAGCAGCCCCACATCTGCCTTGACCAACAGGATTGGGCCACTATCACAGGTCTGGAAAGAAGACTGACCACTTCAACTACCTAAACCCAAGGCTGAAATATCTGAGGGCATTTTTTTTTAAAAGTACAATCTGCCAACAACAGACAAGATAAAATAACACATGTGCAGTGCCCTACATTTATAGAGTGGTACCTATAACACACACCACACACACACTACCTAAATCCTCCATATCAAAAGACAAACTCTGAAAGAGGCTGAACAACAAGGAAGGTTTAGAATTGAGTTTGGCCTAAGTCTGACCTCTCCCACATTCCCAGCCATGTTAGCATGTACTTCACAGTACAGTCTTGGCCATGTTACTGCCTAGTGTGTATTCCCTTGAGCTTTTCTTCCATAAGGTGACTAATAACCTCACGTGTGTGCCTCATGTTGTAACCCTTTAGAAAACACACTTCGACCAAAGTACATTTGAAAAAAAAAAAGAAAAGAGCCAGACAGTGGTGGCACACATCTTTGATCCTAGCACTTGGGAAGCAGAGGCAGGTGGACCTCTGTGAGTTCAAGGGCCAGCCTGGTCTACAAAGTGAGTTCCAGGACAGCCAAGGCTACACTGAGAAACTCTTACCTTGAAAACCAGAAACAAACAAACAAACAAACAAATCAAAAAACCCCACACTTTATTTTGCTTTCATTTAGTGACTGTATTTTAAGTGTCAGAGTTTTGTAAGCATAATTATTTTAATTTGATAACATAACATAAAATAAACCCTTCCAACCTAAAGGAAGGCTGAGCACATGGCCAGGAATGTCTGGCACCCCACATACCCTAACCATTTGATATGACTGGTCTCCAAACCTCTTGTATGTTCACTTCCTTGTTGTTTATAAAGTCATTGCAACAGTTTAGGGGAAAAAGGAACCCACCTGGGGAGGTGGTTTATGCCTATGATCCCAGGACTGGGAAGCTGAGGCAGGAGGATTATGAATTTGAGGCCAGTCTGGGGTACACAGTAAGTTCTAGGCCTGTGGCTAATAAATACAACATTACTAAAGTGGTATGTAATAATGTTTTAAAGTTTCCAAAGTGATGTGCACAAAGGCTGATCTATGTCGAAGATTATGTAACCCATTATGCATAAATATCTGTAATTTAAGCTAATTAACTAAGATCATCTGATGAAAACTTGAGATAGAAAAGCCTCCACAGTGCCAGGCCTGATGTGTTCAAAGTGGGCTAAAGAAAATGCACTGAGTCAGCTTCCTTGCGTGTGGCAGAACTGGGGACTGGGTGCTGGGCAAGGGCCTTTCCCCTTGGGCTACATGCACTTTCAGTCTCCACTCACACAGCTGTCCTGTACACGGTGACCAAGGGGTCAGCATCAGGGCTTTGTGTGATGCTGACAGGGCTAGAAGGAGGAAGTGGTGGAGCACGGACCGGATGCTCCACAGAGGGAATTGAAATGCTTACACTTGAAGCATGACCTTTCCTAAATTTAAGGAGTGATGTGGATTTAAGAATTTATATTTGCCCCCAGCAACAGTTATGTTCAATTGAGACATGATTAAGAGCACGGGGCAGGCAGCTTGTGCCAACAATCCTGGCACCAGGGAGGCAGAAGCAGGAAGACTGCCGCCGATTCAAGGTCCACACAGGAAGGCCTATTGCAGTCAGGGCGAGACTTAGCGGCAAAAACAGAAGAGAAATAAGAGCAGAGGTTTAATAGTGCTCAGTAGTGCAGGCTGGGCCGGCACGTGCAAAGCTCTGGGCTGAGCTGCAGTGCACATGCATGTATGTATGCACCCACACGCGCGCGCACGCGCGCGCACACACACACACACACACACACACACACACACAAACTCAGTCTGTCCGCTGACCACCAACCTTGAGAACTGAAAATGACTTCACTTATTTATTGGGGGGCTGGGGATGGAACTGAGCCCCACACTCATAAAGGGGACATTCCCAGAGCCAACGCCTTCTCTTTTGAGTGAGAGTCTCTCACTGGCCTGGAACTCACGATGTATGCTAGGCTGCCTGGCCAGTGAGCCTCAAAGGCCCTCCTATCTCTGCCTCTCCAGTAGGGAGCTTATCACACCCTGCTTTTTTATGTGGGTCCTACAGCAGGTGCTCCACCAATGAACCATCTCCAGGCCCACTAAACCACTTTTCTATCTTTGGTAAAATATTTCAGTGGGTATGACACTGCTTGGCATTGGCTAAACAAATGGGCTTGAGTCTCTTCTACAGTCAGTGCACAGTCGGTACTCTGATAGGGCCTGCCCCCATGCTTACAAACAGGAGTTCACATGGTCAGAACCCTTCTGGGACCCCAGTCTGTGCTCACACAGTGAGCACCCTGTTTTCACGGAGACTACATCCTACTGAGAGGATGGCTATGGCTAGTAAATACACACATGCGATCCAGGAAAATTTTCAGTGATACTGCATTCATGAAAGAAATGAACCCAGACAGAGTGACTGTGCAGGAGGGAGCCACAAATAAACAAGAATGGAGAACTGGGTGGTCACCTAAGTGGGAAGATAGCAAGAAGTTCAAGGGATGAGCATTTAGCAGAACATCATACGCAAACCGTAATGCGGAAGAGGCAACCTGACTTTGCAAACGCTGGCTGAAGACAATGCAGAGGGAGCCCTCACGCTGAGGCAGGCATGGGAATCACTGCGTGCATGGAAGACTGTAAACAGCAGAAGTAACCCAGCAAGTCCAAACGGACTGGAGGACGGACGGTCACTGACCAAGCCGTTCTGCAACTGAAGTTGAGTATCTCATCCAAAATGGCCGGGATGGGAAGTAGTTACATCTTCTCAGATTTGGAATATCTGCTTATACATAAGGAGAACAGAACCCACCTCCCAGCACAGAACCCATCTGTGTCACATGAACATTATCCACACATCCCGAAGTGCAGGTGATATTTTAAGTACCACACAAAACACAACTCGACCTGGATGCACTCAGTTTTTGGATTTTGGAGCACTGTGGACTTTAGGGGTCAGATGAGAGGATCAGCCCGCAGTGAAAGCACAGGGAAAATCAGATGCCAAGGAATAGAGGACAAAAGGGATGAAGAGGAGGCCTGTCGTCTCACTGGATTTCTGTTACTGTGATGAAACACTATGACCAAAAACAACTCGGAAAGGAAGGATTTATTTCATCTCATAGCTTGTCCACCATCATCCAGAGAACTCAGGGCCAGAACCTGGAGGCAGGAGCTGACCCAAGAGACCACCAAACAACACTACTTACTGCCTTGTTACCCTGGCTTGCTCAGCCTGTTTCCTTTATACAACCTGGGACCATCTGCCTGGGGGTGGCACCAGCCACAGAGGACTGAGCCCTCTAACATCAATCATCCATCAAGAAACTGCCCTCCAGTTGCCTGCATACCTGCCAATCTTGTCTCAGGTTCCGGGTGAGGTTCCATCTCCCCAAAGGTCTCTAGCCAGCACACTTGTTCACAGCCAAGAACACCCAGCAGTTGAGGTCAACGACCCAAAGATTTCAGGTCAAAACTGAATTTTATTAACAAATTAAATTGAGATGACTAGAATAAGAGAATGTGTAGGAAGCCCTTACCATGCCTCAGGCACATCTAACCTCAGAGGACCCCATATTACAGACAGGAAATGGGAGGTCAGGCAAGCGGCCTGAGGTCACACAGTCAGCAGTGAGCACTAACACATACACATTGTAGTGAGTCATTTGTGCAAACAGAAGGCTATATAGCTTGGGGCTGGAGTGATACTCAGGGGTGATGGCATGCACCGCTTTTGCAGGGGAGCTGAGTTTGGTTCCCAGCAACTCAACTGGGTCACTCACAACTGTCTGTAACTCTACTTAGAGGAACTCAAGTTCATACACATGCATATACACTTCAAAATGAAACTTAAAGTTCATAAGCTATATAGAACACAAAATGAGCTGATGATACTGGGTGACTTGGACAGGGAGAGAAGAGGCCACACCCTCAGCCATACACAGGAGCTGCGGCATAGCACTGGCTATGGTCACTGCTGTGGCCTTATCATGTGCGCTCCTTTTGTCACAACAGGGCTAAGTCGAGCACTTCATAGAATCCAAGGCCACAGCAGTGAAGCGCTGGGCTTAACCCTGTCATGACAAAGGGATGCATGTGAGGACCTCTGGCAGGACTTCAGGGACCACAGGGAGATACTGATCAATGACCGATGAGCTGGAAAGTATAGAGACCTACTGAAAAATAGCACAGCTCATCGCTAAGTTAGGTCTAACATGGGAAGTAGGGAAAGAGCGTTTTTTTGTATGTTCACACATTTTTGTGTGTGTACACACATGTGGAGGCCAAGGAATAACTTTGGGTGCTACTCATCCTCAGGAGTCAGCCATCTTTTTTCTGAGACACAGTCTAGGCTAGGCTGGTGGGACAGTGAGCTGTAGGGGTCTGACTGTCTGTCTCCCCAGTACTGGATCAGAAGCTTGTGCCAGCATGCCTGGCTAGATTTGGTGTTGTTTTTGTGTAGGGGGGTTTTCATGCATGCATGACAAGTCCTTTACTCACTGAATTATCCCCTCAGCCCAGGGAAAGAATTCTGAGAAAAGCTAATGTAAGTGACTCTACAACACGCCATGCCTCATTAACAAGATCCTAAGGTATGGTGGCGAGAGGCTGAGAGGGCGAATGTAGCAGTTAGGCCTCCATCTGCCTACTCTGTCCCTAGAAGAAACTCAGCCCGGGCTCGGTCTTAGAACACACAACTCTGGGCGACACGCAGTCTTGCTCACCAGTGAACATTTTAGTGACCGCTCTGCTTTGCTTCCGGGCGGAGCAGAGGAGCAGTAGCCATGGGGGAAAGAACTCGTGGTGACCAGCCAAGAGCTCTGCCACAGTCCCGGAGAGGCTAGGTGATGTCTGCTCCCCTTCCATCACATTGCAGCCTTCGTCCACGGAGTCAACCAGCAGGTAGAGGCTCTGTGAGGGCGGCTTCATCCCCAGGAGCGGGAGCAGCACACACCTGTAAGACAGCCAGAGAGCAGGGCAATGTCACTGACAGGGCACTGGCATTCACAGTATGCATGTTAGCATTATTGGTTAGAATGTCCTAAGAATAGAGATTTCAGATAAAAATGCATCCTCTAAGTAGTTCACTTCCCAATATGATCAGCTTCCAGTACAGTGCGTGCTGTGCACCAGCCTGGGCATGAAACTAGATTTCAACACCCTTCACGGTGTTTTGAGTCAGTTTTAAAATGCTTAGATTGTCCTTGTGCTGAAAAGAGACAACTCCGAGGAGCAGGCAGAAACCTATTGTTCTGGTTTGATTTTTGGTCAACTTGACACAAGCTAGGGTCACCTGGGAAGAATGAGCCTCAGCTGAGAAAAAGACTCCATTAGACTGGTCTGTGGGCAAGTCTGGACTGCACTTTCCTGACAATCACTGATGTGGGAGGATCCATCCCACTGTGAATGACGCCACCCTGGGCAGGTGGTCCTGGGAAGTATAAGAAAGTGGGCAGAGAAAGCCATGATGAGCAAGCCAATAGGCAGCAGTCCTCCACGGTCTCTGAGTCAGTTCCTGCCTCCATGTTCCTGCCTTCAGTTCCAGCCCTGATTCCCCTGAGTGATACTATCTGGGCCAAACACAGATTAATAAAGGCAGGTTAACTGAGTTATAAGAGCTAGCTGGGAACAAGCCTAAGCTAAAGAACAAACTTTCATAATTAATAATGTCTCCGTGTCACTTGTCATTATTTGAAAGCTGGTGGTTCCCAAGAAAAAGCCCAACACAAGAAAGTGCTACTATATACCATCACTGACTCTACATCTGTCAAAATCACAGAACTGTACAAGAGCCACCATTACTACATGAAAACTAAAAAACATTTACATGATATAAAATATGCGAGAAAAATATAACAAGCCTCTCCTGGTAATGTGTCCCTCAGTGTGGGAGTCTGAATTCTCAGCAGTAGGCTGACTCTGCTCTTCAGTCAGTACACAGAAAGTCTTTGTTCAAGGGCTAGCCTGGCCAGGGCCTCCAATCCCATCATTACTCCTCAAGCTACCAAGGTCCACCCTGCCCTGGCAGCATTCTGAGCCCAACTACGGGTTTCTGTTTCCAGGCTCTGACCAATAATTGCTACTTACCCATTCCCTCCAACTCTGTGGGCCTGCCTGTGGGCCTATGAACAGGCCCTCTCGTGCCAGAGCCCTCCCTGTATGCCTACTACAACGCATGCACTCCTCCTCGCCCCAGAGCTCAGCTCAGATACACTCACAGAAGCCTGCTCACTCTGCACCCTGTAAACACACACTGCTCAAATGCCCTTAACAACTGGGACTAACCAGGTAACTCAAGGAAGCGGTAGTGTAGCATCTACCTTCCTGATCTCTAGGGAAGAGAAGGAATTGCCAGGAGAACTCACCTTTTCGCCACCAAGAGCTCACCCAGGGCCTCATGAAGACTTACTTATGTTTGCTGGGTGAATGGATGAGTGGCCTGATATATTTATAAAACATTTGCTTATAAAGATTTTTATCCCCAAAACATAAAAAGTTCACAACACTCAAGAATAAGATACCTACAACGCCAATACTGACACAGCAGTTTTCTTCATTCCCAAATGTAAACATAAATGACTCTCGGCTGGCTACTGCTCGCTTGTGGAAGTTGGCTTTATGTGACAACTTGACTGGACCACACGATGCCCACATGTGGTCTTCTCTTCTTCTGGATGTTTCTAAGGTTCAAAATAGTGGCTCTTATCCAATCAGCCAAAAGCTAACTGCATGACTGCCTGAGTTGGGACATCAGTTTATTCTTTTCTTCAGGCTCAAAAGAAAAATCAGCTGTTTGGGTCTTGAGAACATGAGCTTTGCAACGAGAAATTGCACCACCACTGCCCTGATTCAGGTCAGCTTTCTAGGTCTCCTACCCGCTTAGCTGCATACCTTGCAGTTCTCAGCATACCTCACCATGGAGGTGAATTCCTTATAATTAATCCATGCATTACAACTTCTGTGGAGCCTTTTGAGGGCTTACTCTAAAGCCATTTACCTTACTATTTCTGAGAATGTTCTATGTACTCTGAGGATTTCTATGTGGAATCCTTAATTGGACCTATACAGCATGTTTCTACCACCCTTCCCTTTCTACAGGGAGTTGTGAGGTTACAATACTCCACAGTACTGGGGAAAAGACTCATTTTGTGATTTCCTTTAGGTTTAGTTCTTGGAATAAACAATTGAAACTATTCCCAGAGAACACACTGGACCTACAAAGGTAAGCAATGTCATATATTGTAAGACAGTATATATTGCTGCAGGGCACCTGTAATCCACAAATCCAGCAGGGCTGTTACAGCCCATGTAACAGTGGGGACTTGACCTTCTCAGACATTAAAAGTATCCTAAGAAATCCTGAGGCCAACTCTGGGAGTTCAGTTTCAATAAAGCAGAAGCAGAGTGACCTGATCCCTCCATTTCTGACAAATAAACATTTATTCTCATTGTTAGGACACATTAGGACACGGCTGCTGGTGCAAACCTCAGCCAACATGATATTGAATGGTCCTGCTGCCCCAATGCTGAGGAGGAAAATACAAATTCTGGAAAAAGGGCGTGCGTGCATGTTTAAGTGCTTAGTTTAAAGGGCATTTACAAAGACACATACTCAGAACTAGTAAGTGAAAAAAACAGCAGATACCAGCAGCTAAAACTGGGACAAGACAAAAAAACAAAAAACCAAACCTAAATCAAAGGATACAATTATTTCAAGTAGGTTGCATTAACTTTGTAAATACATTTTAAAAGGTCAGATCCTATAGAGACCTACTACAGGACAGTTTATGTCAATTTGAAACAAGCTAATGTCACCTGAAAGGAAAAAAACCTCAATTAAGAAAAAAAAAGCCTCCATAAGATTGGGCTGTAGGCAAGCCTGCAGGGTATTTTCTTAGTAATTGAGGGAGGGCTGAGCTCATTGTGGGTGCTGCAATTCCGGGGCTGGTGGTTCTGAGTTCTATAAGAGAGCAGGCTGAGCAAGCCTGGTGAACAAGCCAATGAGCAGTACTCTTCATGGCCTCTGCATCAGCTCCTGCTCCAGGCTCCCACCCTGACTTTCCTCAGTGATGGACTGTTCCCTGGAAGTGTAAGCTCTGCTTTGTTACTTGCTGTTTCCCAGGGAGATTGTGCACATCTGTCTCTCTGAACACTCACATCTGAGCCATCCTTTCTCCGGGCTTCAGCACAGCACTCTGTCAGTGACGAGTGGTGCATGACTGGGGTTGTGCAGGCAGACTGTCCACTTCTGTTTTAAATGGTACGATCAGAAATTCTGACTTGAGGGGCTTGAGGGGATGGCTCAACGGGTAAAGTCCTTGCTGCACAGGTTGAGGACCTCAGTTAGAAACCTCGGAAACCAGGTAAAGTGTGTATCTTGAAACTCAAAACTCCGAATGAGAAATGGGCCATGAAGATAGAAGATTAAGTTCAAAGGCCAGCTAGTCTGGAGTACACAGTGGCAATTGAGAGAAAAAGGAAACAGACACCAAGGGTGCCCACTGCCCCCTCCACACGCACACCATGGTGTATATAACTTATAAGTGGGCACTAAGCTAAGCTGTTCTGACTCCAGGGGAGTGTGAAGAACCAAGATCCTCAAGTGTTTAGCACTCAGAATTCCACACAAGACACTGAATTTGGGGCTGAAAGGTCTTCAGGTCACGAGGGCATGCCCTTGAAGAGGTCACTGGGACTCAGGCCTCCTTTTCTCTTTCAATACCCAGCCGTAAGAACAGCAGCTGGGCTTTGAACATGCTCCCCCACTGATGGCTAGCATCCCCAACAGAGGCCTAGGGATAATGGGCTCACCTGACCAGAGACCAGAGCTTGGAAAGCCTGAGCCCAAGTTCAAAGGCCTTTATCTCTGAGCTGCTTTCCCCACAGAATGTCAGAGTTACCAGATTACGCACTTTGAATCCTAGAGTCTCAAGTCTCTCTCCTCCCTGTAAAGTTCAGTATCTGAGTATTAACCACGTAAGAGGTGGTGATCTAGCTCAGTGGTGGGGCACCCCCATGTAGCATGTGTGAGGGTCATTTACCTAGAAGGTTAATGCTAAATCTAGCATGTTCTAAATTAGAGGACATACTGACATTTCTATCAAACATTTTATTAATAATCACTCAATTCTGAAAGCAAAACAAACAACAAAACAAAACAAAAAAACAGCCTTTAATAAAAAAATTTTTTCCCCCTGGGGGGGTTTATTTGCTTTTTACAGAAGATTAGAAATACTAATAACTTTTATCTTGTCCTCTCTTGGGAAAACAAACTTAGATTGTGTTTTCTTTTCTTAAAAAGTGAATCACCACCCAATAAATGAAAACATTTGTAAGGGGTGTATGTGTGTCGGGGAGATGATAGTAGCTGGTATTTTCAATCATTCGGGGATAAAACACTATATATTCATTCTCCTAAACAACTGTAAAAATATTTTGTCTGTATTTTAATAAATAAAGTTTGCCTGAAGATCAGAGAGTAAAACAGCTGCACTGATCGGCCTTACAGACCAGGCAGTGGTGACACACACCTTTAATCCCAGTAGCCACAATGGTTTGCCATAGAAACTAGGGGGTAGTTGTTCATGCCTTTAATCCCAGCCCTAGAGAGGAATAAATATAAGACGGGAGGAGACAGCTCTCAGTCAGTCTCAATCTGAGATTCTGGAGGCAGGATCGCCATTTCAGACTGAGGTCGAGGTAAGAGCCAGTGGCTGGCTGTTTTGCTTTACTGACCTTCAAGTTGAACCCCAATATTTGTCTCTGGGTTTTTATTAACCGTGCTACAATCAACAGTAACAACAGCCATCTGTCGATTAAAACAAGGTCAGTGATTAACCTAACGGGGGAAACCTGTTTCTGAAATCTTGACCAAAGCAAACATGAAATATGATAGCATGAAGAAAAACACGCAGCAGTCAAAAGCAACTCTAGAAGCTTAGCTCTGAGAGAACTGGGCCCACTCTGGCCAAAGCTGTGCAACGACGGCCAGAGACCTGCTAGACCTGTGGCAAGCACACGCATGCAGTCCCGTGCAGGCTGGAACTAAGTGGAAAAACATCTATGTTAATGCTGGAGTCAACTCAGGGTAGTGACTTGTAGTTTCACATTGCTACCCTTATTCAAAGGCAACAATGAGGGCAAGGCATTGCAAGTGAGGGGAGGGGGCGACAGCAAGCAGAATGGTGAGTCTGGGGATCCAGACAGAAGAGGGGTGTAAAAGACAGGATGGCCAGAGTGGTCACCCCAGGGCAGACCAGACCTAACTAACGCTGATGTCCAAAGAGAAGTAATTTATAACACAGCCCAAGGACTTAGAAAAGCCAAATTAATATTCACAGGAAAAAAAAAAAAAGCAGGGATGAACTCATTTTAAAGAAACAACACAAGGCACAAATCCATACAATGGAAAAGTTCCACGGCATTCCATCCGTGGTGACTCTGCAGAGTGAACATGGAGAGTGCCAACAGCACAGGGCTGCCTGGGCCACCAGAAAAAAGCAAAGGCCAGATTATAACACCTGCATCCATAGAGAGAGGTGACAAGAAGGCTAGGTGAACCACAACTCCAGGCAACAGGGGCATTTTCCAAGATGGGGACTGGCCTGCTGGTTTTGGAATATCTGAGGATGGGCGGTGTGAGTGGTCACAGGTGCAGAGCAGGAAGCAGCTGGGCCCACTAAGGGCCTCTGCCAGAACTGCGCCCATGGGACCGGTGGAGGTCAGTCAGGTCCACTTCAGAGAGCAGCAAGTCTGAAGTGTCTGCACACAGATTGGTTTTCCCCACAGCGTGTTTGCTAAGTCCCGGTCAGTGTTTACAAGGCTGAGGAAAGTAGGCCAAGTGTGTCTGCAGGCCAGCAGGCCAGCTCTCAGCCTGCCTGCTGGAAAGAGAAGTCTGCTTACTTTAAACACAAACAAAACTCTAGAGAGCTGGAGAAGTCTGAAGTTGAAAAGGGCAGGATGCTACAGAGCTAATCTAAGCATCACCGAGGAAGACCTGAACCTTAGAGCCCCAAGGAGCTGACATGCCTCCAGGACCTAGTCAGAAGTGTGGCAAACTACACAAGGCTTTGGCAAGACCACAAAGAGTCCTGATGATAGCCTTCCATTGGCACTGCTGGCCCAAGGAGGAAAAGGTCCTCACTGATAAGAGACACCATTAGGACACTGCTATCATCCAACACACTGACACATACTTAAAAATTTATTGGGGGGTGGGGGTAGAGGGATGGCTCAGTGGTTAAGAGTGTTTGTTGCTCTTGCAGAGGACCTGAGTTCAGGTCCAGCACTCATGTTGGATGGCTCACAACTCCCTGTAACTCCAGCTCTAGGAGATTGCACACCATCTTCTCACCTCTGCAGGCAGTGCACTCACACTCACAAATCCACTTCAGGCACACACACAGGCACAAAATGAAAGAATAAAAACAAACCTCTTTTTCCTTTTTATTTTATGTATATGTGTATTTTGCCTGCATGTACGTATATGCACCATGTGTTGGGTGTCGGCTCTCTGGAACTGGAGTTACAGATGGCTGTGAGCTGCCATGTGGATGCTGGGAATGGAACCGGGGTGCTCTAGAAGAGCAACTGCTGAGTCATCTCTTAAGCCTGATAAAATATTTAAAGTAACTGTGGGAGCTGGCAAGATGGCTTGGTGGGTAAATGCATCTACTGCCAAATCTGAAGGCCTGACTCCAATCCCTGTTGCTACATGACAGAAGAAGGGAACTGATCTCTACATATGTGTCATGGCATGGCCACACACACATGCACACACACATAAATAAATACATGTTTAAAAATTAGGAATATGGATTGGTAGCCTACCGGCAAAAGAAACAACCGATAGCCAGATACTCCAGGTTATTTTCAGCACTCGAGTTCCTGGTCGCCTTCCATGCCACCCTTCACAGCATATCAACCATATAAACACAGCACATGTCAGAAGACAACTCCATTAGAGGCTGCAAACTAGCCCACCCTGGCTCACAACTCCACAGTTCTCCTCTAACTGTGGCCATGGGGGATGCTCCCTTTTCTCTCTTATCCTGGCAGCTTGTTCATCAGACTCCACCCACCTCAACAACAATTTTCAAGGCTCCTTCGTCTCCCTTGAAACAGACAGCACATCTCTTCATTGCTCCTCCCCTTCTACCCAGTCTTCTCTGTCTTCTGCCAACAGCACACAAGCCCACGGCTCCTCCAGGTTCTGCTAGAGTTGCTCCTGCATCACAGTACAGGCTTTGGTCTCCCAAGTACTGGCCCCTAGGGTTCATTCACGATGCCAGTGGTTGGAGCTTTCTCACGCTGTGGCTATTCGAAGACTTGCTTGGGACTGGCTGCCTTGCAAGATCCTCAAGTTGCAGGACTGCTTTACAACTGACACCTTTGTGCATGCTCCTCTCCTCCTATTGCAGCAATTCCTTCTTATGTCTTAACAACTACTTAATCAGAAAGCCCACCAGGTTCTGAGCCCCATGCTTCTACTCTGCCTGCTCATTTGTGGCCTTAGATGCCAGCAATGTCCCACACAAGCCTCAGCTGGATCTGAATTGCTTGCTCACCTTCTGTGCTTACACGTTAGGGCTCAGCTTTTCAGAACTCACCCTCCAGTGTCCAGCCCTTGCTGGGCTCCTCCCTTCAGCTTCTATTCTGCAGTAACTCAAACTTCCAGCCTTCCAGTTTTCTAATCGAGATCCCAAGAACCAGACCGTGGTTTATTTCCGACATAACTCAGAACACACTTCTACTGGGCCCTTCACTTCTCCCAGGTCCAAGCACCTGCACATGGATGACCACACTGGCCGTCTACTGCTTTCCTTGTTTGAACTCATCAGTCACGGTGACCTTATGAAGCCAGACGTCAGATTATTTTTGCCGAAAGAGCTTCCAGCGCTTCCAATCTGCTCAAGAGAGAAATAAATGTCCTCACAACATCTAAGGAGCTTTCAGGCTCCTGGCTACTCTGCTTCCCACTGTGAGCTCTTCCCAGCCACAAAACCACACCTCTGTTCCTAGACATAAACCAACTCTCCTACCCAGGCCATCACCTTGTACTTGGTATCTCCTGGGTCTAAAGGGCTCCTGTCAAACTTCCTTCTAAACGTCTTAAGACAGAGCAGCCCTCTCTACTCTCCCAGCCCTGGCTCCTGCCCTACTTTGCTACCTGTCATTGTAACTTCTATTTGAACCATAACCTCTAGTTACCAAGAACAGAGCCAATAATCACACAGGACGTTTGCCGCACCTGCTTACCGCATATCCTAGGACAAGACAAGATGCATTCAAAAAAAACAAATGAAGCAAAGTACAACAGCAGCCTCAGCCACACTGCACACCTCAGACTACTCTCAATAAGACCAGAATGTAGTTCCCAACATCTCAATCAGCTGGCTCACCACTGTGACTCCAGCTCCAAAGGACCCGACTTGTTCTTCTGGCTCTCAGGACATCTACACTCATGTGGCATATACACACACAAGCACATATGCATAAAAATAAAGTAAATCCTTAAAATAAAGTCACACAGGAAAAAATGTTGCCTAACGGTGCTGGCTGCACAACATCATCTGCACAGTGCATCTCTGGGACTCCAGATATCCCAGGTCTCAGACCTCCCAGAAGGACCAGTGAGGTGAAGAAGGGCCTCCTTAGCTGCTCTCACTTTTATTCCCTCTGAATTTGGGAGTATCTGGCTACAGCAGGAAGATGATGTAATTTGTTCATCTACAACTCTGTAATTCATATAACTATAAGTGTAAACGGTTTCACACAAGAAAATGGATTATTTAAGAATCAAATGTGGTTGAGACAATAAAAATTATATCGTTGTGGCCAATATTAGAATGCTTTATATTAAAACAAGTAGTTGGCTATTAGTTTAATAGTGATTGCTGTTATTATATCTATCCCGAAAAACCATGTACTGCACTTGCTCAAAAAGGTAGGCAAAAAGTCAGTTAAAAATATTTAGAATGACTCCAGATGGTGATCATTGAGATTGAGAGAGAGAGAGAAAGAGAGAGAGAAGAGTGGGATGGTAAGATGCGCAGGACAGCCGAGGGTGGGAGTGTGGCTTGGTGGGAGGGTTTACTAACTTGTGTGATGCCCAAAGTATGGGCCCCAGCACCACAGGAAACAAGAAAATAAGAGGAGAACTGAGCAGGAAGGCTTCCAAAGGCGGTAAAGATACAGACACTAAAGTGCCTCTAGGAGGAATGGCCATGCAAAAATGTCTCGGCTATAACATAACCTATCTCAGGGATGGGAGGAAGGCAGCGTGACTCAAAAGCAAGGAAGGGGGTCAGAGCATTTCAGGGCGAGGTCAAAGGACAAGGTCAGCAGGAGAACATTAAGGGCTCTGGTTTTCTTCTCAAGGTGTAAGTGGGGAGGTAACATGACCTGACCTGACACTTTCTCTCATGACGCAGGGAAGGCTGCCATGGTTCTGGCAACACAGAAGGATTTAGCCATGGTGGGAAGTGGAAACAGGAGGTGCTGCCTTAATCTTGCAGGTGATACAAGTTGCTGACAGACTGAGTACATGGTTGAGTGAAAGAGTGAAATGATTAACCCATGACTCCCAGATTTCTAACGAAAGCGATGACTTCCCATTTGAAATATTCCTTTCTTCTTAGTTTTGCAGTTATTTTCACAATCTTCGTCTGTATCACACACCCTGCCCCCAATGACAATTACGTATACTCTCCTTTGTGTCTATGTATGTGTTTTATCTACTCCAGGCTTGGGGTCAGGTTGCAGATGGCCTGTCTCTCCATAACTGTTATCATCTCTAGATCAGCAGGCCAAAGACAGCACATTCTCACCACAGTTCCGTTACTATGGTGATGGCAAGACGTACCAGAGGGAAAGCCGCTGAAGCCTCTGTTAAGGCCACATCTACCACCATGGCCCAAGCCTCAATCCCGAGAAAACCAGAGGCAGACTTGGTGCTAGACCTCAGTTGCTTCAACTGTAGTCTGCAACTCCATAAGGGGTCCCATAATGCTCAAAAAATACTGTGTAACAGTAAAGATTTCCGAATACACCACGATCCAAAATTAGATCGACATAGAATGTGGAAAGAATCCAGGGTGTGTCTGGCAGCTCGCCTATGCTGCGTCCCAGGACTTCACTGCAGCCTTGGCTCTGAACATGGGACACGGAAACTCCACACTGCACACGCTGTTAGACCAGAGGTCTGAAACACTTCGGCGTGGATTCGGGATCTGCACTGTGAATCACCTTGCATATTGCACAGACAAAGCCTTCTGCTCTTACAGAAACATGGTGGCTAATTGCAGAAAACACAGTCTTTCCGTGCTTTTCTACTTCATTCCTTGGCACGTAAGCAGCAAATCAGGATATCTCTGGATTGTACTTGCAACATGTTGTTGTTGGGTTTTTTTTTGTATTCATTTAATAAATGTGTGACAAGTATGTGATACATGTGCACACACACAGACAGACACACAGGCACATACACAGACAGACACACAGACACATACACAGACAGACACACAGATACAGACACACACATACACAGACAGACACACAGACACAGAGAGAGAGAGAGAGAGAGAGAGAGAGAGAGAGAGAGAGAGAGTGTTAGAAAAAAGAAAAAGGAAAGATGCCTTGGAAGAGAAGTGATTTTGAACAAAGGTCAGCGAGGGATGGCCAAGCGAATGACAGGTATAGGTGAGGACAGCAAGATCTGGCGACACGTAAGACAGCCGCACTGATGACCACATCACTAGATAAGATAGAACCATGTGCATCAAGAACATGTGAGGGTGCTTTGTAAGGCAAACCTGAGAGAAACCAGAGGAAGAGCCACCAAAGAACAGTCAAAGGGGACTCCACGAGAAAGAACGATGAAGACTGTCCAATTACATCAGCTATGCAAAAAGCAGGTGGAGCTGCAAGCTCAGAGGCTGCCATTCATACACCCAGATCTCCCTGCGAGTATCCCTGACAGAAGTCACTTTCCAGTAAGAACTGTGACAGAGAGGAGGAAGAAGAGGCATTTACAGGCGCAAGTTCCAGACTACCCGAGTGCAAGCCTGTAGCCTGGGCGTTACTGATGTATGCAAACAAATGAAACTGTCTGCATGTGAACAGTGCAGAGCCAATCAGAGCATGTCAGCCCCCGTGCAGACAGCAGCTGGCTCAGACTCCACATACTTGCCAGAGAACCTTCCCTAGGAATGAACAAAAAAATCTGAATGTAAATGTTAAATTCTGGAATTGGGTAAAAATATCCCAACCTGTAGGGCACAACTTTCTTCTCTCTGGTCTGAAAGAAAATCAAGGTTATACAAAGCGAACTAAAAATATGGGCACGGGAGCAACACGCTGTGCCAGTGTTACCTGGGTGCTGGGATGCCAAGGATGGAAGGAGTTACCTCGGAGCAAGAGAACAGATCCGAGGGAGAGAAAGTGAGAGGCTTGAAAGAATGCACAGAAGAATGCAATGAAGAAATGGCTCCGGGATTAAGGGTGCTGACTATCTTCCAGAGGACCTGAGTTCAGTTCCCAGCACCCACATGGCAGTTCACAACCACCTGTCACTCCAGCTCCATGGGATCCAACTTCCTCTTCTGGCCTCCTCAGACACCTGAATTCATGTGCACAAACCCACACACAAACGCATGCAACTAAAAATGCTTTTTAAAAACAAATAAACATTGTAACCACCTATAACTCTAGCTCCGGGAGCCCTGACTTATTCCAATGCACATATACATGTATAATTATTTTTTAATTTTCAAAAATACTTTTTAAAAAGAATAGAAAATGACAGTTATCCTACATAGTATTAGTTATAAAAAACAAGTGATGGAAACAGAGTATTTTGCCATGAGCACACACAAGAGAACAAGAAAGCAGGCCTTCTGCCCTGAGTCCACTGTTGAAGAGAGGTGAGATGAAAGATGGGTATTTGGCTATGAAATTACCTAACGTCAATTCACACAGAGGACTAATAAAATAAAAATCACCATATTAGCCTGCTCTGTATTTAAAACTAGCTTTAACAACACAACATTTTTGTTTCTGTTTTTTAATTCATTCAAAGGCTTCAGCCTTTCAGTTATGTTCGGGGAAATTTTAGATAGGCGAGCAGCATTATGCATTCATTAAGTGATAATTACTTAGAGCTGCTGACATCAAGCAGAGTGCTAACTAAGCACTTGAGTAGGCAGGAAAAGGTCCTCAGGCATGAATGACATCATGAAGATGGTGAAGAGGTGGGAACAAAGGATGCCTGCATGAGTAAGAGACCCCAGGTAAGAACACGGGGATGGCGGGTGAAACCTATGACCAGAGAGATTCAGATCTTCCAGGATTCCTGTTCTGTTGGGTCGGGGTGGGGACTGATGGCTCAGCTTGAGATCTTCTTTCCGTTCACCCATCTTTAATATTTCCTCACAATTCTATTCCTTAACACTTAATACCAGAGGGAAAGGAACACCCGCAAGTACCATCCAGAAATAAAGGCAGGACTAGAGATGAAGGCTTCTGGGCACTGTGTCCACCTGAATCTAAAGGACCGGGAAGGCCTCAATGGGAGTTTGTAGCCTAGTGAAATGACATCTGTGCTGCTTCTAAGGTGCACAGGAGACCTGAAGCTACTGTCCCCAACACCTCACCACAGAGATAGTTACCATTTGCTCAGACATAGCTGGGAGCTCAGCTCGACTCTTCCAGATCTCAGCACAACTCCCACTGTCTGCTCAGGAATGAATGAATGAATGAACGAATGAATGAGAGGGGGACTTTGGACAACTCTACCGAGAAGCAGCGTGGCATGTGTGAGGGGTAAGGAGCTGCCACGTGTACCTAGATTAAAAGTCACTCCAATAAACTCAGCCATGCGTCATGTCACGAAGAATGTAACCAGTGGTACTACACAGTCTACCACGGACTAAGAGCAAAACACAAGGAAGAAGTTGAAAGGCGAAACTAAGGGAGAAAGTCAAGTGGATGAAAAAGGCATGACTGGATCTCCCTCTGCCAGTTCCCCAGCTAAGATTTTTCTTCATCAAGGGTAGATTGCTGCCCTAATGTTTCCTGTGTATCATAGAGTCATTAATTATCAAGATTTATATGTTAAAGTATGCTACAAAAGCTGGCTTTGAAATTTTTATCGAAAGGAAAATGGATGCTTCTATTTTTCTAGGCTTACATTTATATTTTATTTAATCCTATTATCTAATTTCACACTGTGCTGGCTAGTTTTCTGTCAACTTGACACAAGCTACAGCTATCTGAGAGGAAGGAGCTTCAGTTAAGAAAGTGTCTCTGTAAGATTGGCTGTAAGCAAGCCTGTAGCACATTCTCATTATTGATGATTGATGGGGCAGGGGCCAGCTCATTGTGGGTGGCGCCATCCCTGGGTTGGTGGCTCTGGGTTCTATAAGAAAGCAGGCTGAACAAGTCAGTAAGCAACACTCCTCCATGGCCTCTATATCAGTTCCTGCCTCCAGGTTCCTGCACTGCTTGAGTTCCTGTCCTGATTTCCATTGATGATGAAGTGATGTAGAAGCATACCCAAATAAATCCTTTCCTTCCGGGATTGCTGTTGGTCATGGTGCTTCATCACAGAAACCCTAACTAGTAACCTTAACTAGAACACACCCCCTTAACTGTCTACTACAATGTCTCCCCAAATAAAGTAGTTATTTGGAAACAACAGCCCTTTCCTGGGTGACATGTTGAATGTCCAAATCAAATACATTCCTAATAAACTTTTCTGAAGTGTTCACTCCAAGTGAGTTGTGCATGTCCACTTTGTACTGTTATAACAAATATGAGTGGGAAGGGTAACAATGGGCTTACAGGGCTTCTTACAGTTTGAAGAGTGGGAAACTCAAGATGGAGGAGCCTCTTAAGGGACTTCCTGCTAAATGCCTGAACGGAAAGCCAAGCAAGCAGACACACAGGAAGTAGAGGTGAGACCACCAAGGGACTGATACTTCCATCAACCAGAAGCGCAGTGTGGGTGTGGTTTTCACCCACAGTCCTAACTTGGTTTCCTTCCTTTCGATTAGTTAGTAACCTCAAATTAGGTAGGAAAATAGTTACAGAGTAAAGTCTGAAGGGGAGAGAATTTCCTGAACTTTTTTTTAAAGGAAAATCAACAATACTATGAAGAAGTTGCTCAGGATGAGAACACACCAAAGAAGGAACTCAGATATCGGAAGACACAATCTAGGAGTAATTAAGATGTCACCCAGATAACTTACACAATTATTTAAAACCCGGCTCCTTAATTACTAAGTTACCTTCAGAGAGGCAGCAGGGGGGAAGAAGGGTGTTCATGTACCCTGTGGAAGGCATGGAGGGCTTCCACACAGGGTGCCCTCCATCAAACCTCCCACCTGCCTGAGTGTGCCACAGGCCTGTACTGATTTCCTCATCAGCTTACACTCAGTAGTCCTGAATGGGATGGCTAACAAAACAGGAAGATTTGTCCAGCTTACTGGACTGTATTTACACATAACAAGTCTAGAAGAATGTCATGTCTCTCAAACCCGACCTCAAGCCGACCACACATTTACACTATTCACCTTCAACCCTTAAGGTGACTCTACCTACATGACTGCTTTCCAGTACTGTGATTAAATGCCTAGCAAGAAACAACTTAAGGGAAGAGGGCTTTGGGCACAGTTTGAGGGCACACAGTCCATTGCATTGGGAAAGGCATGGTGGCAGTAGCTTGTGGGAGATCATCAGATTAGGAAGCAGAGAGCAGAGAGAAAATGGGGTGGGGCCCACAAACTTCAAGGTCCATCCCTAGGGACCCACTTCCTTCAATTGGGCCCCACTTCTAGGGCTGCACCTAACTGTGGTCCAAGCTTCCAAACACAGTCTATTGGGGCATCTCCCATTCAAACCTCACTCTCCGGGCCATCTGAACATGGCACTAAACACACGCCAGCTCTCCACCTTCATCCCCCATCTGAGTAGCTTCTACTACTCAGAAGTTCATCAAGCAACTCCTCAGTTACAATTCTATAGAGATATATTCCAAGTGTCAGGTATGCTGTCGTGTGATATTTTTATCGTGTTTTGACATTAAAGCTTGTTCGGTGTGAGAGGGCGGAGCTAGCCACTAGCTGACTGGAAATTAACCACAGAGGTTTTGGAGGACAGAGGACAGATGGGACAGGAAGTAGTAAGGCGGGGTGGAGAGGAATCTCAGCCCCTTCGGAGGAAGGAATGGAGCAGGTAGGAGAGGACTGGTGGTTTCTCTGCTTCTCTCATCCTTCAGGTCCTTACCCCCATATCTGACTCCTGAATTTTTATTGATAAAGGATATTTAGATTAATGTTTCAGTATGCAACTTCCCAACCTGTTCAACCTTAGGTCATTTCCTTCTGCTTTCTCTCCCTTAGTTCCTCATCAGGAAAATGGAATAAAGGTTCCCATGTCACAGAATTCCTAAGAAAATTACCTGGCTTAATATTTGTAACACCCTTAACATAGTAATTCCCACAGTGTTTGCTATCATTATTGACTACTATCAGTATCACCTGCAAAAGCATTCGATTTCAGGACATGAAACACAGCTTTCTGTCATCCTCTGCAAGTCCCTCCTGCAGACACACAAAGCTCTTGGGCTTGAGAAGGACCACAGAATACTTTACACAGACTTGGTCCTGGAGGAACTGGCCAGTGCGGAGCAGAAACAGGTGCATAGGGAGCACAGGAGAAACAAGTACACAAGTAGAAGTGAGGCATCGAGGACCCCGTGACCACTTCGACATGAACTGGGACCCACAAGCAAAACTTATCTCTAAAGAAGGGCCTTTCCTGGAATGCAGTTTTGCATCTGAAACAATTTTCCAAAGCAACATGTTCCCTTACACCAACCCTTCTATCAGAGATTCTCAATGGGTAAAAGAATGGTGTCTTCCTCACTCAAAGCACTAAGATGCTTTAAATGTTCACTATTGTATAAATATCACCTTAGATCACTCAACTTTTCACTTAGCTAATAGGAGAATAAACTTCACAACCTGGGCGAATTTCCCGAGACTCTGTTTTAGAGAAGGTATTTACAGAAACTATAAACACAACTATAGACAAAAGCTGGCTTCAGTGAAATCACACCCTGGTGTCCCAGCACCTACTGGCTGTGTCTTAGAACAAATTCCCCTCCCTATCTACAGGCATGGTTCAAAAAAGGAGCATTCTACTATGAAATGAGCAAAATTAAGCTTCACTTCTAAGCCACACACTATGCAATAAAACAATAAAACAAAGTTTAAGTTTGGCTCTCTTTCCTATTAAAACTAGGGAGGTGTAGTGAGGAGCAGTGATTAACAGCCAACAGCTAGGCAGTGTAGTCAGGGTATCTGATGCACAGATATGCCTGCATGGCTACCTTCTCACGGTTACCTTTTAAATGCTTCCGCCGGGTTCCTCTCACATTCCCCAGGCTCTAGGAGACTCTGGACGGCTGGATCCCTTAGTTTGTCCTCATAACCTTGGAGGAGTCCACTTTGGCAGATCTGGGCTACCAGCCCTCTGACGAACCCTCCGACACACAGAGTGTCCGAGTCCTGGGCTTTGCAGAAGTGGAAAGCCAGAGCCTGGCGATGCAGACCTCTCTGCACGCTGGCTGGGGAGCTGGGCCACAGGAGCTCAGTGCACAGGGCCGTCTTCCCACTGCCAGGCCCTCCCACCAGCAACACACCCCAGGAGGCTCCCTTCCCAGAGATGGCACTAGCGTTATTCCCAGCATTCCCCACGAGGGACTGTGTGTTGGCTGCATTGGTGCAGCAGCTTGATTTCTCCTGGAGGCAGTGCTGAAGTTTGTGGAAAACCCACTCCCGACAGTAAAACTGCTTCCCTTGCAGTAGACTTGTTTGGGCCATTCTGCAGACTTTCTCTTCCCAGGGATTAGTCATAATAGGCTTTGTTTTGTTGTTGTTGTTTTTTTTTTTTTTAATCTTCAGTGTGGGCTAGAATCCGCATACATTGCCACAGGCTTCACGTCCATTTGTACATAACTTATATGTTAGTTCACTGGAAATAACCAGTTACGGGGAAATTCAACAGCCCCAGACTTCATTTGGCAAAGGAATGTGCATGTCTTTATTTGGTTCCATAGCCTTAATTAGCAAAGGATATATTTATTTAATTGTCAAGCAGATGTAAAACTGGCTTGCTCCGAAGCCGGGCAACACCATTCCTGGATCTTTCGGCGGGGGTCACAGAACTCTGTGTGGCTCAATCTGCAGTTCATGTGACGGTAGATGTTTCAAGTACACAACTGAGAAAACACATCTGGAAACAGAAGCGAACGGCCAGTGCTTGGATCCGGAGAAGACGCCCCCACAGCACGGCAAGGCTCAGTGCTCTAGCTGAACGCGAGATGCAGAAAAGCCATCCATTATGTTAAGTGGCACCAGAGAGATTGCATTTAGGCATTTAGACCTTAGGTAGGTAGCGCTGCGCCTCCCGCTGAAGGATGAGCATTCCGAGCCTAGTTCTCGCCAGTCTCAGACATCTGACTACAGCCAGGGAACTGTTTCAAATTAGTCTCTTATGTGGCAAAAATCACAAACCTCTATTGACACCTTCTTAATGGAAAACAGTCATAAAATATTTCTTTTCGAGATGACAAATCCTTAATAGACCTGTTTGTAGGTTTCTCGGCGTTCCCATGTCCAGGTAGTCAACAATTCCAAAAACTAAAACGAAGCAAACAAAAATATGTTTAATGCAAAACACCGCGTTCAAACCCATTTGTTACCACTCACCCCATAAAGCACTTTCAAAAGTTACATGATTACCCCTTAAATAAGCCCATTTTCCTTTGTACACTTTTTTCTTCCCGTATGGGTATGCTTCCGAGACAGACTTTATCAGAATTAACCCAGATTTTGAAAGCCTCGCCGTCCAAACGGAAACAAAATGGTACTGTATGCCACCTACAGCACCACCCTGGATTTCAGCCCGAAAGCCCTCGCAGTGTAGCCGTGTCTGAGCTCCACTGAGGCAGCTCGGGCTTGCCCCGTCCGCCGGGGCTTCTTTGTTGATAGTTTGCAGACCCTAGGGGAGGCACGGGGCTGCTGCTGCACCGGACCTGCTCCTGCAGAAGGCCGGCTGAGCCCGGACAGGCAGTCCCCACTCGGACCCACTCGGACGCCCGCTTCCCTTCGTGCTCCCGGCCGCAGCTCCGGCCCCGGCTCGGCTGACAGACAAAGGCTCGGAACGAGGTGCAGCCCGGTGCGGCGCAGGCAGGGCGCGGCCCAGGTCCCGCCGCGGGCGCCGCCTCCAGCCCCGGGAATCCAGAGAGGGGTCTGACCCGCCCCGGCCCGAGCTCGGCTGGCAGAGGCCCGCTCCACCCGGCCCGCTGCCCTCGGTTACCTCAGTCCTTTCGGCTCCACGCTCCCGGTTTCCCCGAAGCCGTTCCACCGCCTCAGCCGCCCGGTGCACTCCTCCTCGCTCCCGCCTGCGGCTCCCGGCCGCCGCCAGCCCGGCCGCCCCGCACCGCGGCGCTCCGCCCAGCCCCCCACAGCCGCCACCGCCGCCGGCGCAAAGACTGTCTCCGCCAGCGCCACCGCCCCGCCCGCCGCGCAGGGCCCGCCCCACACAGGGCCCGCCCCGCAAAGACACCGCCCAACCCCGCCCCGCTGCACGCAGACCACGCCCTCCTCGGGCCACGCCCCTCCTCATAGGTCACGGCTCGCCTAGACCCCGCCCCTCACACTCAAGTCCCACTCCATTGGCCCGCCTCGCGCAGGCCCGGCCCAGTCTTTCTTTTCCCCACAGGCCCCTCCCACCTCATAGCCCCGCCTCCTATGCCCAGCCATTCCCCACAGGCCCCACGAGCCGCGGCCCCGCCCCACCCCGCCCACCGTCCGCTGCTCCCGCACGAAGCTATAGAGCAGGCGGTGGCACGGGGGTGACTCGGGGTGGTTCGGCGTCCTGGTCCCCAAGCTTGGCTCAGTAGCCGCCTTTGTGCATTGGGTCCCGGGGCTCTCCCGGGGAAAACCGGCCTGTCGTCGGCCTCTGTGCCTTGCTAAATAGGCGGCTCAGTTAGACCCGCCCAGGCAGAGGGGCGGGGCGGTATCTCGCGCACGCTTAACTCCTGCACCTGTAGTGCTGCACACCTTGTCCAGGTCGGCAGCGAACCTGCAGAAGTGACTACGTACCCCAGAGTTGCCTGAAAGCGGATCTATATAAAGCTACAGTTTGGGGACACAGCTTTAGTTAATACTTAGCCTGAGTCTCCTGCAGCATAGGGCAAGACGTTTGTTTCAGTTGACCCTATAAGTATGATTTCTAGTAAACTAGTCGCTGAGTTAATTAAAGGAATAGTTTAGGCCTGGACCAGAAGGTGGAATACTGTTTTTGAAAGGCAGTTTTCATATGTAGCACAGGCTGGCCTTAAATGTGGCTATCCTGCCTCTAGCTCACTAGTGCTAGGATTACAGGGATGGATTATGTCTGCTAAAAGAATATCTTCAGCTATAACAGTCTTTAATCTTCAAGCCCATTTGGGTTTTAATTTTTCACTTATGTGTATCTCTCAAGTCACTTTTATAATTGTGTTCCTCCTAACAGAAAAAAAAACGTGCAATACATTACATACAATTTTATCAAATTTATTTTTATCAATTACCTAAATACTAGAAATAACATTAGCAGACATTTGCTTTTGCTATATACGTCGGTTTGACTTTGACACAGAGTCTCATTGTGCAGCCCTGGAGGGCCTGGAACTCACTCTGCAGACCAAGGTGGCCTCACTCTCATAGAGATCTGCCTGCCTCTACCCACTGGGTGCTGAGATTAAAAGTGTGTGCTACCAAGTCTGCTGGCTTTCATACATTGTTTAGCTAGCCATATTTCCTCTAACAAAATCTTTCTGGGAAAAGAAATTTAAAGAATTGTTTTCTTTATCTTTTTAAAATTTCCTTAACTCTTCTTCACAGTAGCATGAATTTGAAATTATTCACACTTTCAAATATATTTCCTTGTATATTAATTTTTATTTTATCTTTTATTTTTCCCCCTATTAGAGGTGAGGTACCTATTAAGCTCAAAGCAAACTGGCTAAATACAGTCTCACTTTCTAATTTCTTTATTTGAAAACACATTTTTCATTCCAAATCATTTCTTAGATTGTTTTTGTTTCATATTCAGGGTTGGACACCTCAGCAATATGGTTGAAAACATGCTCATCATACATACTTTTAAAATTTATATTTACTTTAATGTTTTAAGGTTTATGTACTGCAAAGTTATATTTCTTTTTGTTTTAGTCATTTATGTATAAAATAAGTTTTTATCTGGTTAGGAACGCACCTCCAACCAAAAGATTAAACCCACAAACAAAGTACTAAAAAACACAAATAAAAATTCAGACTAGAATGTTAAAAACGGTTTGTTTTCTTCTTTGGCCAAGAAAAATATCTATTTCTACCTCTTTGACAGAGAAAAATATCCATTTCTACCTAAACCCTGATTTCAGTCATTTCAGCAGACAGAGGCCAAAAACATCAATAACTGAGATTTTAGAGTGCTTAAGTAAGATGCTTTGAAAATGGAGAGGACTCCTGCCAGTACTCGAAGGCAGATCCTTGGGTTTGCTACAAAGCCAAGTTAAGAACTTGGGCATCTTCAGATTATGCACAACTTTGAAGATTGTGCTTGCTGCGGCTTCCTTACCAGATGACACGGTGCTTACTGCACATGTCCTAGACAGCTTCCATTTGACTCCCATTGAGTATCTGGAAGGCACACGTTGCAGGGATCCCAAGTGTGGGAGGCAGTAGCTGATCACAGGACAGAACAAATCTACAAGTATCTAGCCACACTGCGCACACACGTGTGTGTGTGTGTGTGAGAGAGAGAGAGAGAGAGAGAGAGAGAGCACTAGTCACTCCCTTAAAGCTATATTTTGTGTTTTGCGATAGCTCACCATCCTAGAAAGAAAAGAGCTTTTTATCTGGTAGGGCTAGGGAAGAAGTTGTTCCCGGTGGCCTCTCCCATTTCCCCACAAATGTAAAGAACTCTAAACAGTTTAAGCCATGCACCACTCAATAGGGCAGAAGCTGAAAGCAATGATGGTGCCACACCCATCCCACATGAGCTTCAATGTTGCTAATAGTACAGGTATCGCTTACACAAACATGGGACATGTTGGTTATGATGACTGAGCTGAACAGAAATGAATAGCATAAAACAGATTTTTTACCATGTAAGAGCATGCTAGCTCACACCTAAAATCCCAGCACTCCAAAGCTCACGACAGGAGAATTAACTGAGAGTCCGGGGCCAGTCTGGACCTCTAAGGACCAAGACAAAGAGACTGAAGCTTAGTCATGGGACATCTTGTGGCTGTCCCTCTGAGTGTCTGTTGGAGGAATGCCTGTGTGAGCTTTACATATGAAAGGCACTTATTGCCTGCACTGTTCTAGAAAATATACCTGAAATAGCCTTTGCTTAGAAAATATAAGAGGTACAGGCATTTTCCCTCAAAGGATAGGAGAAACCCCAGATAACTAGTCTCACGAATTTAAAACGTCTACCCTTGTCTAACTTTCAGAGACAGAAAGGAACTTTTAAAGAGCAAGTTAGGGTCCTCTAACAATATGTCAGACATTGAACTTGCATGCAATTTTAATGATCTTCTAATTTCAGCCTTGAAGTCTTCCTCCTCCTTTCAAAGTGCCTCCTGTGCACATAAGCATTCACTGAACCATACCGTAAATATCTGAGCACCTTGGAAACCAACTTAGCAACAAATGACCTTCAGGAGTCCTTACATATGGCCTGGGCCATACGTTCATATACAATCATAGCGATATGCACACGGAGTTACACCGATTTGAAACTACTGTTGAGTGGCATCCACCAAGGTGAACTTTTGTAACTTTATTATGTCTGCTACACATCCTCCAGTGAGATGGCAACATTGGCTAAATTAATCACTTCATTAGCTTGCATAAAATTTGTTAACTTGAGCGTTCCCAGGGAAATGAGAGCCGCTGTTTAATCACTTGTCCTCAGGCTGGCTGTGCTCCCAGCAGCACACCTGACTTTTCTTTCCCCAGACTGCTCGTGTCTGCTGAGCCACACTGATAACTTCAGCCAGTGTGATAACTTCACATTGATACATTGATAGCTTGCCCTCCCTCAGAAGACTGATGTCATGGGCTAGGACGCACAAAGGTAAACTGCAGAAGTCACAGATCTAATTAGACATTCCCAAGGGCTGGAGAGATGGCTCGGAGGTTAAGAGTGCTTGCGGAGAAGCAGAGTTTGGTTTCTAGCACCTACCTTGGTTGCCCCATAACCTCCAGTTTCCAGTTGTTCCTACCCCTCTGGTCTCTGGGGACACCCGCAGTCACAAGCACATACCTACTGTGTGCACACGCACACACACACACACACAATTACACAATTAAAAAAATAAAAGTAGCCGGTTGTGCCGGGCAGTGGTGGCGCATGCCTTTAATCCCAGCACTTGGGAGTCAGAGGCAGGCGGATCTCTGTGAGTTCGAGACCAGCCTGGTCTACAGAGCTAGTTCCAGGACAGGCTCCAAAACCACAGAGAAACCCTGTCTCGAAAAACCAAAAAAAAAGTAGCCGGTTGTGGTGGCGCACGCCGGTAGGATTTGCTGAAGGAGGCAGAGGCAGGAGGATCACGAGTTCGAGGCCAGCCTGGGCTACACATTTAAGGGCTGGAGAGATGGCTCAGAGGTTAAGAGTAATGGCTGTTCTTCCAGAGGTCCTGAGTTCAATTCCCAGCAACCACATGGTGGCTCACAACCATCTGTAATGAGATCTAGCGCCCTCTTCTGGCCTACAGACATACATGCAGGCAGAACATTGTATACATAATAAATAAATAAAAATAAAAGTAAAGTAAAGGCTTCGGAGGCTCCTGTGGGTCACACAGCCTCTGTTCTCCACAGCACTGAGAGCTCATGGGAATAAACTATGATGAGATGCAGACGACAGAGATAGTCTCCGACACCACAGGAGGCCTCCCATGGTGTCTGCCAGAGAGCTTTGTTCCTCTTTGAAGTTGGGCCACAAGGTTTGCCACAAAGCTGTAATTCATAATTTTCATAGCAAGTCAACTGGGGGTAGGTGCCACTATTGTTGATTAGCTCAATATATTCTATCATCCTTCTTTTAAGGGTGTTAATTTTTTTTTTTTTAATTTTCATTGAATGTTGCCTCAGCTTGTTCTGGTCTGAAGAACGCTTCTGGCAGAAAAATGTAAGTGAAATTCCAAGTCAACACTGAGTTCGTTGGGCACTATACAGTCAGTGGTGGCTGCGATGCCGGAATCATGGAAAATACCCTACAAAGTAAATGAAAAGATTCCCATTCCTCAACAGGGAGGTAAAGTTGGCAATGCCCCCCTCCCCCACACACACCTAGCTATGGGGTTTCCTAGGTAGATGCCAAGATGCGCCCTACCTCCTGCAGTGGGTGTCTTTAGGCAATCCCCTTGATGTACCCTGTTGGCCACATTAGAATGTAACAGCTTGAGTGTCCATCAGCTCCAGGATTTTCCACCATGGGAAGACTCACATTTAAGAGCCATCACTAAGAAAAGAGAGGCCCAGGTGGTCCAACATCCCGGGATACTGTGAGGTCCCAGTGTCACCACCTCCATGAACTGCACCAAGGACAGTGACAAGATTGTCCAACCTAGCCTGTGAAGCCTCAGGAACTCCAGGGTTAACAAAATGGCCTCAGCATCAAGCCTGTACCCTGCCTGGGTGGTGTGAGAGGCCACCAAGTGACCCACAAACTCAGGCTGACTCTGGAACGGAAAATGCTCCAAACATGGAAAGTGCTCTGACGATTGCACAAACGAGAAACCCCACTCTTGACTTCACAGGGCGGGCTACGGCCACAGTTCAACATCGCCGGGAACAGGGAATGACATCACGGGCAGCTATCGGGACGACGTGAGTGAAGCAGCTGAATTTTGTGTTTACGTTGTTGGTAACTTTTCTTGTTGCCACACAAATTAGCTGTCCAAAGCGGCTTTAGCAAGTGTGATGGTAAGTTTCCCATCAACGTGCAGAAGTGCCTGGGAGGTGAACCCCCGATTTTGACTGGGGGGCCGTATTTTGACTATGTTAATTGGCGTGAGAGCTGTGCCCACTGCAGGTGGCATGCACTTCCTGATTGGAACCCTGAACTCTATAAATAGAGACCACAAGCTGAGCACATATCATGTGTCCTCCAATGAACGCAATAGCAAAATAGTCCTGTCTCCTCAGCTAATTCTAGAAAGTCGGTCGACAACTTGGCATTCCCTAAAATTCAATTATTTTAAATGAAGAAGGTTAAAATCACCTAATTTTTAAACATTGGATGTTGGTTAAAGTGATTTCCATCCAACAAGAAAGTCAAATTCTTAATTTATGTTGTTAAAAATTAAACTATGTGTGCCGCAACCTATCTTAAGATGGTTTTTTTTTTTCCCAAAGGTAATTTGCTATATGACATAATCGTTGGCACTGGTGTATCTTCCTCAGAGACGTTTGCTGTTTGATATGATCTTGGTCCTGTGAGCATGTATTATAGCGCATGGTAGTTTAATTTGGCTGAGTTTCAAGTGAAATGAATGAAGAGTGTTTTATTCTTTCTAGGCCTTCATTATTTGCTTCCGGAAGATCTTAGCAAAGTCACTTGCACAAGCGGCTGGCACTTTCTGTGATTGATAAGATACCAGCTGTGCTTTGCACGAGTCCACACGGCACTGGCTAGAAACTCTCCCAGAGTTTCTGAGAGGCCAGGAGAACAAAGTGTGACCACTAGATAAGGCAAACCTGAGCTGTGAGAGAAAGCACAGCAATCAAAGAACAAAGCAGAAACCAAAAGTTCACTGCACGGAACTGTCCTAATTTGCTTCCTGATGCTGTGGTAAACACTGACCAAAAGCAGCCTTGAGAGGGGAGGCTTTATTAAGCTTACAGTTACAGCCCATCCCATAGGGAAGCCAGGGAAACCTAGAGGCAGAAGTTGAAGCGGAACGTGGAGGAGTGCAGTTTACCAACTTGATCCCCAGTTTTATTCTCTGTCTCTGTCTCTGTCTCTCTCTCTCTCTCATCTCAAACAAGCCTTTTTAAAAATGTATATGAGCCAGGTGGTGTGCACGCCTTTAATCCCAGCACTCAGGAGGTAGAAGCAGGAAGAATTCTGTGAGTTTAAGACCAGCCTGGTCTACAGAGCAAGTTCCAGGACAGGCTCCAAAACTATAGAGAAACCCTGCCTCAGAAAACCAAAACTCAACCAACAAAACTGTGTGTGACTGTTTGCTTGTGTGTGTGTCTGTGCACCTCATGCATACAGGACTCTGGGAGGAAGGCAGAAGAGGGAATCGGAACCCCTGGGACTGTGGGTGCTGCCGGTTGTACTTGGGTCCTCTAGAAGAAAAGCTAATGCTCTTAACCTCTGGGCCACTTCTCCAGCCCTCAGTTAACTTTCTTATATAGCACAGGTCCACTGGCCTTGGAATGG
This sequence comes from Neodon shergylaensis, assembly GCA_025134845.1. Taxonomy (NCBI): domain Eukaryota; kingdom Metazoa; phylum Chordata; class Mammalia; order Rodentia; family Cricetidae; genus Neodon; species Neodon shergylaensis. The sequence goes on along the minus strand of JABTXL010012463.1, from coordinate 15,301,396 downwards.
CATTGCTCAAAGTGGCCACAGCCCCACTGTTCTCAATTAGCAATCGAGAAACTCCCCGCAGTCACGGCCCCAGGCCAGTCTGATCCAGGCATTTCTTCAGCTGAGGTTCCCTCTTCCCAGGTGTGAGGAGAGGATGACCAAGATCAGCCATCACAGGCGTTACCAGAATGAGGGCCCATCAAGGGGATTTCAGTCACAGTAGCCTGATGGTTTTCAGGCGGTCTCTCTGATTCTGTACTGTTCTGGGTAACAAGGAAGTTTTCGTGCACCTCTGCGGGCTTGGAAACAGCAATGGCCCCAGGTAAGGATGGGACAGTGACCTCGGGAGCTCCGTGTGAAGTGGAGCCTGGCTAGCTGCCAACAGGAAATGGCTACAGCTGTAGGACACTAAACTCCTAAACTCTCCCAGTCACGAGGCGGAAGTCTGGAACAGAAACTGAAGTCCCCCAGCGAGCACCTGGATTGGGACTTAGTGACACCTTAAACCTAGGGTCACCTAATAGAGTCACTTGAGTCTGGCTGCGTTTCTGCTACACAGAAACCGAGGGGGTGATAAGCGGAAGTTGAGATCCTGAGTCTGTGATAACTTGTTTGCTAGCTGCAGAAAACTGATAGATCTCAGAACCACAAGGCCACCCCAGAAATTCTCAGATATGTGAGAGGCCTTGTCTGGCAGTGAGCCAAAGCCATTAGAATTTTAAGAATAGACAAGGCTTAGAACCTTGACATGGTTACTAGAAACACAGATTAAAAACAAAAACAAGCAAACAACATTGCAAGAGAGGGCTCTGGAGGCCCAGAGGCCTGAGGAGGAACATGTTATCAGAACAGGAAGAAGGGACATTTTTGCTTCCTGGTGGTGGGGCAGGCTTAGGGACATGAATTCCCGAGGCTATTTATAATATGCAGCTTTGACTTGGTGAGCTTAGGCCAGGAGCAGAGGAGATTGCTAAGGGCTAAAGGTGAAGCCTTGACCTTTGTTTCAGTAGCAAGAGCAACTCAAGAAAGGACTGTGAACCACTAACAGGGAGGTCGCAGCTTGGGAATTCCCCGGCTTCAGAACTGGGTCGCAGACAAAGGCTGAGCATGCGCAAAGATTGGTGGACCCTTTGCTGAAACCCCAGAAAGAGCAAAACCTTGGAGGTTTCAACACCAATGACCGGAGGTAGCCTCCTGCCCAACTTGAGCATCCCTAGTGGCAGAGGCCATAAAGGAAGCGCCTATCTGTTTTGTGTCTCATGGGGGCATCCATAGGAAGCCCAAAGGGTGCATGAGAACATGTAATCTCCAGGAAATCGTCCACTTGGGCCTGAAAGGAACAGAGGTTTTATAAAATAACATAGACTCAGGAAGCCGGGGCCACCAGAACCACTCAGCTACTGATACAAATCACTTTTCATAGAAGAGGAAGAGGGTCAGAGTGAAGATTCCAGAGGACCAGGACCAAAACCACATAGGATGTTCCCAGACTTTTCCCAGATGGGTTGAAAACAATCCGAAGTTTCCCATTTTTGGATGGATGAGAATGTTTATTCCCCTACTTCCTCTCCTCCTTCTCCTCATCTCCCTCCCTTCCTCCCTCCCTCCCCAACACTCTCTTTTTCTTTCATTCTTTCTCTCCTTCCTTCTCTCTCTGCCTCTTTCTTTCTTTCTTTCTTTCTTTCTTTCTTTCTTTCTTTCTTTCTTTCTTCTTTCCTTTTTTCTTTCTTCTTTCCTCCTCCTCCTCCTCCTTCTCTTCTTCTTCTTCTTCTTCTTCTTCTTCTTCTTCTTCTTCTTCTTCCTTTTTCGGAGACATGCTCTCACTATGTAGCCCCGGTTGGCCTCTAACTCACCAAGTTCCTCCAGCCTCAGTCTTTGAGATTATAGGCGGGTGCCACCATGCCCAGTTTGAATCCGTCTTTAATTGTCCTACAACAACCTGCCACACCTATAGTGTTTCAAAACATTTGAAAAGAGTGTCCTGTAGCTCTGGGGGATCCACTGCCTCTGTGTGGCCTCCAAGGGCATCTGCATACACAGAGCGTACACTCACCAACACATATCCACACACAAACATAAAAAAATTAAATCTTAAAAGAAAAAAAAGAGGCATTCTTCTTCTCTCTTGAAATTAAGAGCATAAGGCAGTGTCGCTGTCGCAGGCCCCACCTTGAGCTTGTGTGCCTCGTCCCTCCCATGGACTGGCCTTCTTTAACTGCACCATGACTGGGTATTTCATAACAATGCGAAATACATAAAAATGCAGAAAGTGGAACTTTTGAACCCCACCACTAAAATATGCATATATGCATAAAGGGGCATATTATTAATTCATACATGCATGCATATGCATAAAGGGCTGGCTTTCTAACTCTCTGTGTAACTGTCCCTGATGCTGCCGGCTGCAGTCCCTCTATGACAGCAATAGAGCCTTGTCACTTCTGAGCTTCATTGTACTGTGTGCATTCTCAGCCTGAGCATGTTTCTCTCTCTCTCTCTCTCTCTCTCTCTCTCTCTCTCTCTCTCTCTCTCTCACACACACACACACACACACACACACACACACACACACACCTCAGAGTCTCTGACCCTCAGGAACACTGGTGCCTTCTCATGTTGTTCATCTTTCCTCTGACTTAAGCTCTGACTTCCTCTGAGGGTTTTCTTATCTGCTTTTTCTGTGGTTAGAGAGCAGAAGGGTACATCTCTGACACTCCAGTTAATCCCTGGTGTCCTTTTGGACGGCACCCTTCCCCGCACTCTCAAGTGCGTTCATCTGGATCCCTAATGTCCAGGTGTATTTGGAGATAAGGCCGTAGGTGGTTATTCCAGTCAAATGTGTTTGTAAGCTCTGATCCAGTAGGACTGGAGCCTCAAAAGAAGAGGCAGGGATGCTTGCACGGTGGAAATGCTAAGCAAAGGTGCAGATCAACATGGCCATTGGTAAACCAAAATCAGAGACCTGGCCAGATTCCAAGACTGCTAAGCCTTAGACTTCTAGTTTTCAGAGCCGCAAGAAGATGCATTTCTGTAGGTTGCATCATTGTTTGCTGCTTGCTCTGGTGGCAATTCTAGCAGTGGAATCCAGGGACTGCACAGCTTCCTGCACAGTTCATATGCTGTCGCCCAATAACAGAATAGAATCCAAACAAAATCAGCAGACACTCATAAGCACAGCTGGCCGTGTGAAGGTGAGATTGCAGACTTTTCTCCTTAACTTAAAAACTTGAGAAAGGCCAAGCTCAATGTCTCCAACATTCGAGTTCTCCTAAGTTTAGCATCTAACTTCTCCCCTATGCTCCTGATAAAATCTGCTGTCAGTGGTCTCTAAAGACCTGTGCCAATTTTCAGACCTCCCCCAGCTTGTCTTGATGTCTCAAACAATGCCTTTATATTAGCTACTTTCCTGGTTATAACACTATACCCGACCAAGCTACTTAAGGAAGCAACGGTTTATTTTGGCTCACCGTTAGAGTCCATCGTGGTGGGGGAAGTGTAGCAGCAGAGGCACTAGACAAGAAGCATAAGAAGGTGAACGCGGATGTTGAGCCTGCATCCTCCTTCCTATTTAGTTCAGGGCCCTTGACCAAGGAATGGTGCCACCCACAATTAAAATGGGTCTTCCCATCTTAAATGACCCAATCAAAATTGTCCCTCCTGCTTTTCTCCTAGGTTCTCCTAGGTCTTGTCAGGTGGACAATGCTAGCATCATGTTTTTTCTGGGTGAGAGCCCTGTTGGTGGAGCTGATTTCTCCTGTAATCTTCTTTTGGTTCCTTTTCATCCATGCTTCCTTCGGTGTGATGTTTTCCCAGGCTCTACATCCCGTCCTCTCTTCTCTGGACACAGTCACATTCAAACGTTTAACCTCTGCTCTTGTCTGTATCAAAGGCTCCCTTGAACAGGCCTGCCTAGTTTACCTCTTTTCTGCAACCACACTCCCCGACACTATCTTGCTCTTTGGTTTTGCATAGGTTTGGAATTTTATGTGTTTAGATATTGACTGCCAACAGAAACTTTGAAAAGGAGGAAATAGAGAATGGAGATAATGAAGGTCTTAGAATTGGGGTAAAGAACTTTGCAGTACAACCTTGCTAGAGATAAAGAAGAGTTAAACAAAACAGTGCATGCTGGATCTTCAAGGAAGAAAGAGGAGGATTGGATAGCTGCCAGCTCAAGAAGCCCCTAGGTCTGTTATGCTCTTGGCTGGAAGCCACCGGGGCAGGACTTAAGACATGCATCCTCTGGCAGGGAGACAGGTCAAAGGAACACCTGTAGACATTTTAAAGCAATACTAGTGAGCAAGCTGTTAAGGCCATCTGCTTGGTTTTCTCTTTTCTTTTTTTATGTCAGGCCGTCAAGTTTTTATTCTTATTTTTCGCCTCAGCACACATTTATATTTTAATAGTTATTGGATAATCATGTTTATGCAGCTTGCAAACTGTGCTCCTATGGGAATGTACTTGCCCTATTAAAACAAAGACTGTAAATATATTCTGCTTAAATGAACATAAGCCAATTACATGCCGATGCAAATAATATAATTTTATAAAAGTTTTGTTTTTCAAAGCAGTAATAGCTAAAGATTGGGAGAAGACTTCAGCTCCCCCCTTTGACAAAGCTCTCTAATGGGAAGTGTAATAAGGGACAGCTGGGATCTCTGCCTGCTGGGAAACACACTCTTGTGTTGACCTGTTCAGGCTCATATACACACCACAGCCAAGCCAAGCACAACATGTAGTTAGAAAAGGCATAGAAGTATAACAGTTTTTTCATACAATGATTAATGTTTAGCTTCATATCGCACCAAAATTTGGCAAACAGCAGCATCTTAAACATTGTTTCAAAATAGGATCCTAGTTCATGTCAATTCATTGACTGGTTCAATAAAATCTGGTTGGTCTGTCTTATACCATAACAATATATTTTATTGGCACATATTACACTAAATCCACTTAGTCTATCTTAAACTTCAAATGGACATTTTTTTCAGACATGATTGCATAGCACCGAATTTTTATGATTTGACAAATATTCTCTGAGGCTCGTAGACACCTTCCCTTACAGAACACCCAGACTAACAAGAAACAAAACCCAGTTCTTGGGATTCCCCACAAAACTCATTCTAGAGAGAGAGAAGAAGGGGGGCTGTGTGAGTAGGGAAGGAAGTAGCAAAAGGAGCAAGAAGGGCAAAGAAAAAGAACAAGGCATGTAGGCATGCATGCATAAGTCACAGGGAAGGAACCCTTTACTTAGTTCCCTGCTTTGTAGGTAGCCTTTTATTTAGAAAATTAATTAAATTAATTAAAAGTTAATTTAAAAATATTGGCCAAGTTGACAAAGATGACCACTAGCATTCTGAGATAACTGTAATGTGTATGGGTATCTTGTCTGCATGCATGTCTACACACCCAGTGCAGACCTGAGGATTGAAGAGGGCGTTGGTTCTCCTAGGGCTGTAGTTACAGACCAGTGTGAGCCTCCTTCCGTGTGCTGGAAATCAAACCCAGGTTCTCAGGATGAGCAACAAGCGCTGCTCTTACCCACTGAGCCTTCTCTCCAGCCCTAGTCCCATTTATTTTTATTGTACTTTAAAAGCCAACATTGTTTCCCTGAAGGTGATAGGCATGCCTTTCATTGTTGAGAAAACCTCCACGACACACCCCCAGGCTGAACTGTCTGCTTTCCTGTTTGTTAAAGACAGTGCTCGTGAAAACTGCAGAGCTCAACTGCATACAGCACACTGAATATTTACCGAGACAATGGGCTCACACAGGTATGCAGGAGGAAATGCACCCAACTGTGAGATTTTGGTAGACATAACCTCTGTACTCTCCTTGGCAGTGTTGTTAAACCAAGCTGCCTTCGTTTCTACACTCTAGCCGTGCAGTGGTTGGTTCACCGCAGTGACTTATGACCCCAGTGAGTGTTCCTACCGGTAGGATCTGGAAGCATGGACACCTTAGAACCGTGAGTTAAATATTGATGCAGAGAAAAAGCAAATTTCTGTTTAATATTTTGATGGAGATCCCTTTAGCCTTATAGATCTGTTACTAATGTCTTAGAGACCTTTGATATGGTTTGGAGAGATTTGTACGTGTGCCTACTGCAGCCCACCACCCCCAACTGTGGTCGCCATCTTTATTAATGTCACCATTTAGCAACTTAGGCCATGACAGGAGAACAGAAATTCCAATTAGTTGCTCAAGGGGGTTGATTGGATTTTTTTTTTAAAGACAGAGTCTCCCTGTGTAGTCCTGGCAGGCCTCAAACTCCACAGAGACCCACCTGCCTCTGCCTTTCCAGTGCTGGGGTGTAAGGCGTGGACCGCCACACTGAGTCAAGAGGCAGATTTTATCTGTTAACGTGCATGGCAATTTGAGGCTCCTAAACGTTTGGTTCAGTGTTCGTCCTGAGTGTCTGTGAAGGGGCGTCCAGAGGAGACCGGTATTTGAGGTGGCAGGCAGTGCAGAGGGTACCAAACTCACTGTGTGTGGTATCATCTAAAGAACTGGAGTCAGACAGAAGAAGATTGAAAGCCTACTTTGTCTGTCTCTTTTCCTGCCAACCTCCTGAGATATTCCTCTTTTTCCAGACATGAAAAACATTTATGTTTTTTTCAGAATTTCTGACCTTGAGTCTATGAGGCTTATCAGCCCCTTCCCTCATTCTATATCATTTATCTTTGGCCTTAGAGTTTCGTCACTACTCCCTTTAGTTTGTGTGGTTCAGAGGCCTTTAGACTTGGCCCAAATACATCGCCTCTCCTCATTCCTAGCGTCTGAGCCTCGCTGGTCTCTTGAGCACACCCCTAGCACTCAGCCCAGCCATGTTTTGACCCTAATTTCATTGAGTGTTTCCAAACTTGATTCCTTTTCAGCAGCATCGCCCTGTTTGATATTTCTGTTTTCATCAAGGAATCACGACTGTCCAATGTTTCTTCTTTGTCCAGCTTTCTTCAATGTTTTTCTCCATTTTACCACAGGGGGCTTTCATTAAAAATCATGTCGCTCGGAACTTTCAGAACTTCTGTTGTTTTATCAAACCCCTGTCTCACCAGGAGGATAAAGCCAGCCATGCTTATGAGGACACAAATGTCTGTGTGATTCTAATACTGCCATTGAGATGAATGACAGATCTCTCCACCTCCCCATAGTCCCATCGTAGGCTCCTGAACCACTGGCATATGTAAATGCCTTCACCCCTGAGAATTGGGGCCAGCCGATGCAATGTGAGCTTTTCCCTACCTGGTCTCTCATCTTCTATAATATTTAACACTAATTATTTGGATGACTTTCTACTTCACACCCTGTGAGCTCCTCCGGGGCAGAGGCCGTATGTGTGCGTCAAGCTCCCTCCCACCCCTGCTCTTCCAGCAGGCATTATTATTCCTCAGGAACTCGTGTTGAATAAATAAATGTGCTCGGCCTAGCCCAGAGAGCCACAGAGTTGCTTTTGTAAAAACACTCTCATGTAACATCGCCACAGCACGGTGTTTTCATTTTAATCTCAGTGAACATATCTTCTCATCCCACACAAATCTGTTCTTCCTCTTGGATTGCGATCACTGTTTGGGTACATTCTCCCTTTGGCTGCTCAAATCACAAGACTAGGCATTGCCCCGTACAGACTCCTTTCTCTTTGTTTTTCATATGCAATCTTTCTAGTCACCAAAATACCTTTTATTTGATTTGTTTTTTTTAGGAGACTCTTTTTGATTCATACAATGCGTTTTGGTAATATTCATCCCGCCGCACCCTTTGGTTTTTTTTTTTTTTTTGGTTTTTCGAGACAGGGTTTCTCTGTGGTTTTGGAGCCTGTCCTGGAACTAGCTCTTGTAGACCAGGCTGGTCTCGAACTCACAGAGATCCGCCTGCCTCTGCCTCCCGAGTGCTGGGATTAAAGGCGTGCGCCACCACCGCCCGGCTTCGCACCCTTTGGTTTTGAAGATAGGTTCTCACTACATAGCTCAGGCTGGTCTTGAACTCTCAATTGTCCTGTTTTTTCCTCTTGAGGTCTGAGATTAAAGGCATGTGTCGCCTAGCTGGCCTAAGCACCTTTATGGCCATGCTTCCCCACCTTCTCCTCATTGCTCCTTGTTTTTACGAGTTCAGATCATCCACTTCCCCTCCTCACCGTTGCCTTCTGCTACTGCAAAGCATTCCGTCTCCTAACTGAAGCCCACTGTTTTTCATGAGGTCTTATCATTAGCTGCCCTTCGTGGGTGCAAGGCTCTTTGAACAACTCCCCCATCCCCGTGATGGTGATGAAACCCCACCCAGTAATCACTTTATCTTGCCTTCTTCACCTCTATGTATTTTTTATACACGCACTAATCCACGTAGCCCTTCAGACCCCACATTTTGGAAGTCATACATACTGGATTTTCTTCAACATTTCCTCTATTGGGATCTAGTTATTCCACAGGGCCATTCAATAATTTGATGAATTCCAAGGAAGACAAGCCCTGCTGCTGCCAAGTACTAAGTCACATTTTATTCAATTTCCAGTGATTATCAAATCACCTTTAAAGGAGGGAAAGGGGGTAATAACCATGGGCTCCCTTCACGGCAGAGGGTGAGCCGTGAATTAAAATTACGGCCCGTAAGCCAGCAGCCTCAGCCAGGGCTCTTCTGCTAGAGTTAAAAGGTGAGATGAGAACCCAACACAATGTGGAGAATCATTGTGATGGAAACAATTACTTCGCAAAACTTAAAAATGCATGGAACGTTTTGTGCTCTTGAAATGTGGCAGCGTAAAACACAGTGATGGCCTTTGTCGGTGATGGGACAACTGAGTGGTGATTGTTATTCCACTGTCCTTGAAATCTCTAAAGGGAAACACAGTTCTCTCTCTCTCTCTCTCTCTCTCAATATGAACAATTTTGCAAGTATGAAAATATATTAAGAAATGCCGCCGGGCGGTGGTGGTGCACGCCTTTAATCCCAGCACTCGGGAGGCAGAGGCAGGCGGATCTCTGTGAGTTCGAGGCCAGCCTGGTCTACAAGAGCAAGTTCCAGGACAGAAACCAAAAAGCTACGGAGAAACCCTGTCTCGAAAATCCAAAAAAAAAAAAAAAAAAAAGAAAGAAAAGAAATGTCATATTTTATATATTTTATGGTCCAGTGTAAATTAAGTCGGGCACCATTCTGTCTGTGACTCTCCCACTGTGGAGAAAAAGCACTCAGGAAATTTCAGAGAATTAAGAGGCTCCGTAAGTCTTATTATCTTGGAGTTCTTATCTCTGGTTCTCCACTAGGACTAAAGCTATGCTCAGTTTATGCCCTGCTTTGCAGATGTAAGAATTATGAATGTAATTAATGTAATTAGCTCCTGGAGAGCACTTGAGTGGCTTCTAGGGTGTTGGTCCATCATGGGGAAGAAGAAGCAAAGCCGAGTCCATGCTCTGCAGAGAGGACCTGCAGACTGTTTACCATTGAAGCAGCAGTCCCTGGGACCGGCTTCCTCTACTAGGCTTGAGCTCCTGAAGTTTCCATGACTTCTTAGGACATGCCAGAGCACATGTGGGAGATACTTCATGCTCCAGGGGCAAAAATTAAAACTATTAAATGAAGTCTAACACGCAGAAACTGACTAATTGGAGCAGATGCCAGTGTGAAATATGACCTAGGCACTGCCATGTCCTCATTGGTTGTTAGTCTGTTGGTTTTCTCATACTGTCTTTCTGACTCTCAGGAGTTCTCTAATTAATACACAGTGAATATACATTGCATCAGACATTGTGGGAAGTTTGGTTTGAACTCAAAACCAATGAATTCTCCCCTCCTTGAAGTTGTGATCCTCAGAACAATAGGTACAGTGGCCACTGGGCCTGGTTGTCTACCTAGAGAAGATCCCATTCCTGGGTTCTTTCCATCCGCAAGATGGTTAAGAGTTAGTTTTGGAGATACAGGTCTCTCTCTGACTCTGTCTCTGTCTACCCCCCCCCACACACACAATCTCTTCTCTCAGGATCACCCTCTTGATATATTTCTCTTTTTCTCTAGATGTTTTTCTCTCTTAGGCTCTGTCTCTCCTGGCTCATACCCATTTCCTCTCTTGAATAGGATAAGAAATGCCTTACATGAATATACCTGTCAGTTTGAGGCCAATGTGGTCTATGCAGTAAGACTCTGTCTCAGAAAAAGAGAAAGAGAAAGAGAGAGAGAGAGAGAGAAGGGAAGGAAGGAAGGAAGGAAGGAAGGAAGGAAGGAAGGAAGGAAAAAAGAAAGAAAGGCCTTGTAGGGTAGGGCAGCCCATCATTTAAAAATTTGGCATGCCTTTGTCAGTTTCAAATCTCAAACTCAAGAACCTTGCAATCAAGTTATTATAAAATTATAGAAAGAAAAAAATGTAATGTTTTAAAATATGTTTATTCTTTTGTGTTGTGCTAAAGTCATAGCTATCCTGGGCTGCATGCGGCCTAAGGGCCACTCAGTTGAAAATACCTCTAGGCAGAGAGTGAGTGAGGCACGCGTTGAGTGTGCCTGCAACTCTGTGGAAGGCTCCTCCACCAAGGAAAGATCCCACTTATGAATGTGAGTAGTTCCATGCCATGGACTAGGGTACCTGACAGAGTGCAAGGGATAGGAAGAAAATCCCCTGTCTCTGTTTCCTGGTTCCCCAGATGTAAGCAAGCAGTTTTCCACCATTATCATCAAGAACTAGTCCAACCGCCAGGCCTTGCCCATGGTGACAGACTGTATGTCTGGAGCCATGAGAAAACAACCCTTCCGTCCTCAAGTTGCTTCTGTGAAGTATTTTGTTATTCACCAGGTTTCTGCTGACAAGAGAAGCAAATAGCACACTGTTGCAATTGATGCACGGTGCAGCAGCACGTATGTCCTAAAATAAGCTGTACCCCTCTTCTACCACAGTCAACAGGCTCTCCCGTTGAGACGGTACTAAGCAGTTGCATGCTGGGAATCATGTCCTGCTTGGTGTAACTTTACAGTCGGTTTTCCATTTCCTTTGCCACCTCCGTGGTAGTAAGCCCAATCATACTTAGATATTCTGTGGGGATCGGCTCCTAAAGTTTAGGGATGGGCCTGGGACTGTAGCTAAGGGTAGAGCGCGTGCCTCACCTGCACAGGACACGGGTGCCTCCAGGGACGGGTGCCTCCAGGGAAAAGTTGCGCAAGTCTTGTAGCCTTTGCACCTAACCCACCCGTAAGTGTGCATTGTAAGCGCCTTCCCATCGTCATAGTTATGGAGTGTAGATTCTACCGTCTGCACATCGATTTTCAACAAGGAGAAACACCCAGTGTTGGGCACAGCTGCAATTATTTCCAGATTGTAGTAATAGGGCGGTGGGGCTGCGTCCCCAACACCCCAGCCGCCTGCTCGGCTAGCTTATGCCCGAAATAACAACACACAAACTATATTCATTTAAATACTGCTTGGCCCATTTCTATTTAGCCTCTTCTCGGCTAACTCTCGCACCTGGACTAGCCCATTTCCTATATTCTGTGTAGCACCCAAAGGTGCGCTTACCGGGAAGTTTCTAGCCTACGTCCATCCTAGGTCGGAGCTTCATCGCGTGTCTCCGAGAGGAGCTATGGTGTTTCTCGGGGAGAGCAGAGCATGGCTTCTCTGCTCCAGAGGGCAGAGCTTGTCGAGTCTGAGCTCACTTCCTCTTCCTCCCAGTATGCTATTCTGTTTATTCCTCCCACCTATGTTTTAACCTATGAGGGCCAAGCAGTTCCTTTATTACTTAACCAATGAAATCAACAGATTGATATATGACACTCCCACATCACTTCCCCTTTTTCTGTTTAAACAAAAAGGAAGGAAGGCTTTAACTTAAACATAGCAAAATTACATATAATAAAACAGTTATCAAGTAAAAATTACAATAATCTCTATCATAACTAAGGAAAACTATAACTATTCTTAACTCCAAAGACTCCAGAAAGATACAATATTATCTAAGCAAACAAGAAATAAGCAACTTTCAAAACTCTAGAAATGACAGAGACATCTCGCTGCCTGTACAGTCACCCAAAGTTCCTCTGTACCGTTGGGGCATCCATCTTTGGCCTACAGGCCCATAGTTTCCAGCAGACATTTCCACAAAGCAGGAAATTTCAAAGGCAGTCACTATCTGCTTGTCCTGCAGAATGTCTCGCAGACTCCTTCATGAATCAGGAACCCCGAAAGATCATCTCACCTTTAGGCAAGTTAGTAGTCCTCTCTCTGCGGGTTCTCTGTGTCCAGTTTAGGCAATAGTCCAGGCAAGAGCAGTTTCTTGCCCAAATGGCTATCAAACTCCATAAGGATCCTCTTCGATGCCCATCGTCGTCTTGAAGTAGATTGGTGTTGCCAGGAGCAGAGTGTCTCATTGTTATAAAAAGTCCTTAGTTATTAAAACATTTAAAATGCCATATTCTATAATCCTTGAAAGATATGAAGAATGCCTATCTAAAATATATCTATGTACATCTAGAAAATCTTAACTAACATGACTACAAGCTTGACTATTATTGATTATCCATTAACAACCTATATACATTGCATTTTTAAGTGAACTACACAGTCACAATACCTTAGTCAAGATCAGAAACACATATACATATAACAAAATTGACCTTAAATTTAAATCACTAACGCAAAATCCATATCAATGTAAATTATTCATACCTATGTCATTTCCCCCTTTAAATGTAAAAGAACGTTTATAAACCATATTTGGGAACATGGGCGCAGTTTTTTCTCTCCAAACTGCTTCCTGCTGAATGGGGGCGTCGTTAATTAGGTCTTTCATGGTATAACCTGTGTGCTAGTTTCATCTCAGTTGGCAGTTGAGCGAAGCAATTTTCTGAAGATGTTTACAGCAACCCTTCAGGAGGGCGTGGTTGATCATACCAAATTGGAATAGAAGAAATCCATAGAGTCTCATCCTCTGTGAAAACAAAATAAGAAACTCCTTTCCAAAGTATCATATCCTTAGATCCAAATTTCAAAGTCAAGGCATTTTCAAATCTATGTTGGATTAGTTCAGCAGCATTTATAAACAAATATCTTTTGGCAGCTCTTGCTCCTTCCTCAGCATTCAAACAATTCAAAGAGAGCATAATAGCATACAGTATCAAGATTCTCTGTGTATTTTCCATCTTTGTACGCTTTATTTTAACCTCTATTTTGTTTATTTTTAGTTTTATTTTATATTCTCTGTATCTTTGTCTTGGAATAACTCTGTAGACCAGGCTGTTCTTGAATTCTCAGAGATCCGCCTGTCTCTGCCTCCCAGGCATTGGGATTAAAGGTGTAGGCTACCAAACCTTGAAGTCACAGAGGTCAATCTCCCTCTGCCTTCCAAGTGTTGGGATTAAAGGTGTGTACTAACACACCCAATTACTTTCTTCATTTTTTTACTTTTAAGAACTTTTAACTTTTAGCTTGCATATATTTTTAACACACTGTAAACCATTTAGAAATTTTCTTTGTCTTTGAATCTCTCTTTACTGTATATCTCTCTTTTTCTGACCACACGAGCCTTTAATTTACCAAGCAATATCAGTAGGACTAAAGCCGTGGCTTTGATGGCTGGATCCAGCTCATTCCTTAGCTTTCCAGCCTCATGGCTGAGGTACTGGCTGTAGCCATGTTTACAACTCTATGGCATTTCAAGGTCCCTGCCAGCAAGCGAGCTTCAGCAGCCTGTGCTTGCAAACCGCACGAACCGCCTGCGTAAGAGTCAGAGTTTGCCCTGGCAGGACAGCCCAGAAAGCCAGCATTTTTAAACGGCGCAGCTTTTTTCCTGCTAAGGCTGAAAACCGAAAAGCATGCGTTCAGTTTTCGTCGACACCGTTTAAGTGTTTTGTGGCAGGACCTCTTAAAAGAGCTGCAGGAATTTGCAGCTGAAGCTGAGTCAGGAAGTCTCTCTTAGTGAGAGTGCTTGCTTGCTTCTAGCAAGCAGAGCAGACCCGAGAAATCGCTGCTACCAAAAAAACATGCTTCACTCCATTCTTTCCCAAGCTTTCTCAGGCGTTTTGTGGATTCAGTTGTCCACACGCGCCATTTGTAGAAATAGGGCGGTGGGGCTGCGTCCCCAACACCCCAGCCGCCTGCTCGGCTAGCTTATGCCCGAAATAACAACACACAAACTATATTCATTTAAATACTGCTTGGCCCATTTCTATCTAGCCTCTTCTCGGCTAACTCTCGCACCTGGACTAGCCCATTTCCTATATTCTGTGTAGCACCCAAAGGTGCGCTTACCGGGAAGTTTCTAGCCTACGTCCATCCTAGGTCGGAGCTTCATCGCGTGTCTCCGAGAGGAGCTATGGTGTTTCTCGGGGAGAGCAGAGCATGGCTTCTCTGCTCCAGAGGGCAGAGCTTGTCGAGTCTGAGCTCACTTCCTCTTCCTCCCAGTATGCTATTCTGTTTATTCCTCCCACCTATGTTTTAACCTATGAGGGCCAAGCAGTTCCTTTATTACTTAACCAATGAAATCAACAGATTGATATATGACACTCCCACATCACCAGATGTTTTCCATCCGTGGGTGGTTGAAGCTACAGGTGTGTCTGACTGTAGGCTCAGAACTTGAAAGGGGATCGAGTGAGGGGCAAGTCCTGAGAGATTTCAGGAGAGCCTCCCGGGAGCAGAAGTGGGAGTAGATGAAGGAATTGCGGGCATGTTCCCGAACACCTCTCTGTACCTTGACTTCCTCCACACCTTTACTCCTTATTTGATTAGAACTTGCCTTTCTCCGGTACTAAAACAGTCCTCATCAGTATTACAAAGGAGGTTTTAATTACAGAGCCAACAGCTGATGTGGCAGGTCTCCAGTGAGGCGAGGGACTCTCAGTTATTCACCAGGTTTCTGCAGCTCTTCATGACGCTTCTCAATTAGGCCCTAACCCATTTTTCATCTGTTTAAAACCTTTTCCACTCGGGATATTTTATTACTCCAGTCTCCTGCTTCACTGATGGAGTGAGCTCACTTTGCACTTTACAGGAAAAAAAAATTAGATAGTTGCCAAAAGTCAACTCTCCTGTGTCTTTCTCTGGGCCAGCATCCCCCCTAGGCTCTCCTGCTTCTGCCCCCGGACTAGCGTTCATCCCACACATGGTAAAGAGTGATGCTCTTTCTCTTTTGTTTCTCTCTGTTCTTCTCTCTCTTTTTGAGCGAGTGTGTGTGTGACTGGTGTGTGCGTGCGTGTGTGTATGTGTGCATGTGTGTGCACGTGTGTGCACATGAACAGAGGTCAAAGGGCAGCGATGGTTATTGCTTCTCTGTCACTCTCCCCCTTGCTTTATTTGAGGCAGGGTCTCTTGCAGGCCTGACACTAACCAAGCAGACTATACAGGCTCACCATCCAGCCACAGAGAGCTGTCTGTTTCCTCCTCCTTAGCACTGGGATTATAGTGTGGGCCACCCACCCATCTAACTCTTTAAATACCCATTCTGGATATGGACTCAGGTCCTCATGCCTGAAAAGCAAGTGTCTTATTCACGGAGATCCTTCTCCAGCCCCTTAAATTTTCTCCTTAATGTTGTTCATAAGTACCCCTTTGTTTCCTAAAGAAAGAAGTCAAATATAGTACACACACTCAAAAACATCTGAAATTCAAAGCATGTTTCAAATGGTGTCATCTACAAATGACTGTGTGATGTAATCCATTTAGCCATTACACCTCCCTTCCTCTGGGCTCAGGCAGCATCCTGAAAGCTCTGATGGCCAGTCTCCTACCCTCATATTCAAGGCCAGCTACTTTCCAGCTGCTGTTGGAACTTGTTTGATTTGTAACTAAGCTCTTCAAGGTTTGAATGCCAGCAGTAAGAAAGTCATTTAAATTCCTAATTCCATGGCTGCTAGTGTATCAAGAGTCAGTCAGAGACTCCCAGGAATATATATTCATTTTGAATGAGTCTTAGGGTGGGAAGGAGGAGAGGAAAATGAGATAAATACTCACTTTGAGGTTCTGTGCTAGGCTATTCAAATAGGATATGTTAGTCACCCGGTGTTACCACCACTCAGCCACCAAGGCTGTTGGGGACAACAGAACAGTGGAGGAAGTGCTCCTAGGTGGGAGGGAACCACAGGAACTCAGCAACGGTTATTAGTTTATTAGCTATTTTTCCCTGGGAGCTGTTGGCTCACTGTTGGTAATATGTAATAGCCACTGTTTTATGAAGATGTTCTTTATCGAAGACATCTGAAGATTATTACATATGGTTTTGGTTGTGTATGGTTTGCGTGGGAGGGTAGGGGTGGGCGTTTGTGTGTTTGTGGGTGTGTGTGAATGTATGGTGTATGTGTGTGAGTTTGTGTGTGTGTACAGGTGGGACTACAGTACAGACTTAAGTGTTGCTTATTCCTCAGGATCCATCCACCTTATGTTTTTGAGACAGTGTCTCTCATTGGCCTGGGGTTCATTCATTCAGCTGTCCGGTTAGCAAGAACCAGGAACCCTCCTGCCTTAGCCACCCCAATGTACCGTTTATCCTCATGATCTTATTTTTTATATTAATAATAAGTTAATTTTTATATTATATTAATATTATCACCAAGGCCCAGTTTCTGGCTTGGAATCTTATTTACTTATCTGTAGGTGGAGACTGCTCGTTTGTTTACCGGGCACCTAAAACAGAAAAAAAAATCACAGAGAAACTGTATTAATTAAGACACTGCTCAGCCTATTAGCTCAGGCTTCATATTAACTAACTCTTACATCTTAAATTAACCCATTCCTATTATTTTATATTTTACCATGAGACTCGTGGTTTACCAGTAAGATTCCAGTGTCTGTCTCCTTCAGCAGCTACAAGGCATCTCCTTGACTTCCCCATCTTTTCTCCCCTATCTCTGCTTGGAATTCCTGCCTAGCTCTATTCTGCACTGCCATAGGCCAAAGCAACTTCTTTCTTAACCAGTGGTGATAAAACATATTCACAGCATACATCAAGTCCCATTAGTGTTAAATGATATTACCCGTCTCTCTGAGGAGAGTCAGGATGCTCAAATCATGGTTTGCACTAGAGGAATCCCACCCTCCCCCCTCACATCCATCTTCCTACCTTCTTATTTTCTATCATAGACTACTCACACAAACAATATTTATTTCTCTTATTTCAAAAAGCCACAGTAATTTTTCTTAATTGTTGAGTGTATAACCTTACTTTAAATTATCAACTTTATTAGAGTGTAATTCGCATATGATGAGAACTTTCTTCCTTGCAGTGCTGGAGATGGAGCACAAGGCCCTGAGCATGCTGGGAAAATGCTTCTGCACTTCTTCATCATACCAGACTGACACACGGAACCACTGCACACAATTAAAACAGAATGCTTTCATTGCTGGTAGAGTGTGGCCATGCCCTTTGGTGTGAAATAGCTCCCTGTAATGTATTTGAACATGTACTTTTGATATTTTAATTATGAGTATGTGTGTGCATCCTTTGCAGTTAAAAAGGCTCTTTCATACTCTCTTCCTGTATAGTATCAACCCCCCTCTTTTAGGTGGATACACAGACCTTTTAGTAAAGTAATATATTCAAGTTCATACATCGTAACTTCAGGGATAAAATTGAGGTCATTTAAGCTCAGCATAACATTGTATCTGTGTGTCTCAGATTCCCTGAAACCTTATTCCTAACACAGATAGTCTATCACTTATGATAAATGTGAAGAAAAAAGCCTTGAGCTTGGGGGTAGAACCGAATAGAAGTCAGCCATAGAACTAAATACATTGATTGACATATCAGAACAGAATATTGGTAACTGGTTATTCTGTCAGTGTTCTCTAGAGGAACAGAAATTACATATTCAATGTATATATACGAAGGCAGTTTGGCTAGATATCTCAGTGATCTACAGTGTTCTCTGGAATTGTGAAGAAGTAGACTCCAATGCCACTGAAGGAATGAACTTGCCAATGAAAGCAAGCAGGCAAAGAAAGAGCAAAAGCTTCCTTCTTTCAAGTTCTTTGTGTAGGCAGGCGTGGCCAGATTAAATAAAGGTGGATCTTCTGTGGTGGTTTGAATAGGAATGGCCCCAATAGGTTCATATATTTGAATGTGTAGTCACCAGAGAGCGAAACTGTTTGAAAAGATTGGAAGGATTAGGAAGTGTGGCTTTGATGGAGGAAATGTATCTCTGGGGTTGGACTTTGAGGTTTCAAAAGCCCAACCAGGTTCGGTGTATCTCTCTGCTTGTGAATCAAGATAAATCTATCAGCTATTTCTCTAGTATTGTGCCTGCCATGATGATAATGGACTAAACCATTGAAACTATAAGATAGTCCTAATTAAATACTTTCTTTCACCAAAGTTACCTTGGTCATGTTGTCTCTTCAGAGCAATAGAACAGTGACCAAGACATCTTCAAACCTCAAAAAAGCTAGATTAAAAGTGGGTCTTATTCTGCCATATTCATAGATCAGTGACTTGCTTAGTTATCATCAGAGAATCTTCCTCCTGCATCAGAAATACAGAGACCCTCAGCCAGACATTTTACAGAGAGTGTGGTACCTTGGAACCCTTAGGTTTCATTGGGTTGTCTCCATAAAATCCCTGCCAGGGAACCCGAAGAAGAGGAGGCAGATAGAGTATAAGAGTCAGAGAAAATAGGGGAATACCAAGCAAATAAGGCCCTCTAAATAAACAGGATCAATGGACAAATGAACTCACAGAGACCGAAGCAGAATAAACAGGGCCTGCATTGGTCACCAGGTCCATTGTTTATATATTACATCTTTCAGTTGAGTGTTTTTATGAAACTCCTGAGTGTGTAGATGAGTAGTTCTGTTTCTTGTGTCTTCTCTTGAGTTTTTTCCTTCTGTTTGTATTATCCAATTCAAATGTATTAGTTTTTTTTATTATCATCCCTTAGAAGTTTGTTTGTTTTTTAATAAGATACAGAAAGGGAGTAGATCTGGTTAGGAGGGGAAGTGGGGAGGAAGTGGGAGGAGTAGAGGGAGGGGGAATTGTAATCAGAATGTATTATGTGAGAAAAAATTTATTTCAGTAAGAAAGGGGGATGGGTCCATTTCAAATGATTTAATGAAAAAAATTACTCACAGCCACCTGGGTTTTAGTTAATTCCAGATGTATTCAAGTTGATAACCAAGAATAGCCATCACAAATCTACCCTTTGTCAACTCGACACACAATCGTGTCTCCGTATGTCATGCTTAATTTCCAAATGAAAACAATATCTGGGTCATAATGACAGTTAATGTGATATAACTGTCCTTTGTGTAACCACAAATGCAGTACAAATTTTAGAATAGTTGGCAAATCCCTTGAGGGACATTCTTTAATAAACTTAAACATAATAAACACTGATACTTTTTTAATTGATGTACAAATATCTGCATATATACATTCTTACCGAAATATGATAGAAACACTTCAGTTCATTATAATTCTTGGTTCTACAACTGGTCACATGGCCTTAGCTGGTATTTATAACTACCCCTACTCTGCTACCCATTCTGTATTTCCTCCATGATGGAGAAGCAATCAGATCTCTGATAACACTGTAATTACTTTCTTAACCTCTTGACTTATAGGCATTAGAAACCCAAAGTGACCAGGCAGAAGTCAAAGTCTGAACTTCCTATTCAATGGAACATGTTTTGTGTCTTCTTGCAATAGCGCTCCCCATTCTAGAATCAAAACTTTCAGACCAGCCTAGCTTGATGTTGTGAGAACAGGAAGCAAAACACTTCCTAGTGTGACACTGGGGGTGATAATGAATGTAACTATTTTGGTTTTCATCCCTTGATTCCTGGACCCATGGATCCTGGCTAAGGGAGAAATCATACCATATGCTGAATGCTGATTCAAAACATATATTGCCTTCTGGAGAACCATGCCCAGCCTCCAGGCTCCTGCTAACTAATAAGTACTATAACTATAAGTGTCTTCAGAAGGCCATGCCATCTTTGTATCAGGCAAGCTGTTTCAGGGTGGTAAGGAACACGGTAAGACCAGTGGATTCCACGATTATGGGTCCACCAATAGATTTCTCTGGATATAAAGTGAGTTCCTGGGTCAAAAGTATAGGTGGAGTAGTATGATGGTGCATAAGGCATTCTGTAAGCCCATGGATGGTCATTTTGGTGGAATCCATACATGGAGTAAAGGCAAATCCACAACCAGAATAAGTTATCTACAAAGAGTTGTCTTTTCTACAGAGGAAGTGGTCCAATGTAGTCAATCTACAGTCAGGTCCCTGTCTGGTCACCCCAGGGAATGGTGCCATATTTGGGGCTCAGTGCTGGTTTCTGCTGTTGGCAGATCTGGCACTCAGCAGTAACTGTGCCAGGTCACTCAAATGAGTAGAAGTCCATTTGTTGATTTCATGCATTATTCGGATCTCTGCCATCATGGCCACGTTGTTCGTGGGCCCATTGGGTAATGATAGGAATGGCTGGGGAAAGAACTGGCCATCCTATCTACTTGAATACTGAACCCTTCCTCAGCTGAATTCACCTTTTGATGAGCATTGGTATGGGACACAAGTATCTTCACATCCTTTGCTTATTTGGAGAGATCTATTCATATACTTCTTCTACAGATGTCTTTTTCACCAATTTACCTAATGTGTTCTTTTCAAGTCTCTGACCATCCAGCTAATCCTTTGACTATAATCCATGAATCAGTTGAACAATCGTAAGAAGAGCCACCAAAGCTACTGCTAGGCCACAGCAGCGAAACACAGCTCTGAGCCTTCTGATGCCTGCATTCTTTCTCTCTGTGCTCTAATGCTGAACAGGCTAAAGAAATTTTGAATTCTTTTCTTGAAACATTAATTTACTCAGTCCAGTTAATTCTGGGACTGAAGTCATATTCTACCACGCCCAACTAAGAATGTCATTTATAATAGAAGTTTCCCAGGGTAATTCTGGGAATGGCCAATTAACACAATTTTGTGCTATATTGCTTCAGTTGGGGAAGACTGCCTAAGGACATGGGAAGAGTCCTAAAGTTCTGAAGAGAACTTTCCTCACAGCTGGAATGTAGTTGATAACCACATGTTCAAATCTGTTCTCTCAAGATGTTAAGACAGCCTGTACTGATCAGTGTGCTGGTTTCCCATCAGTTAGTGATGTCCCAGGCACATGGCCTCTGTGGCAATTTGAATATAATTGTCCGCCATAAGCTCATAGGGAGTGGCATTCTCAGGAGGTATGGCTTTGTTGGGGTAGGTGTGGCCTTGTTGGAGGAAGTGTGTCACTATGGGGGTGGGCTTTCAGGTCTCCTGTGCTCCAGTTATACTCAGTATAGACACAGTTCATTTCCTGTTGCCAGCAGATCAAGATGTAGAACCCTCAGCTCCTTCTCCAACACCATGTCAGTATACACGCTGCCATGTCCCACCATCATTATAATGAACTAAGCCTCTGAAACTGGAAGCCAGGCCCACATAATGAAAAATGGTAGTGGTCTTAATGAAGAGGAGCAAAGACATATTAGAGAGAATGAACAATACCCAGTTTCCCTGGAATGGCCAGAGAAAGCTTTACCTTTACAAAGCATTTTAAAGCCGGGACTGGAGAACTTGGGGGAAACACACGGGAGTGCATCACATCAAGGTCTGGATGGTAAGATGCCCCTCCCTGGATAGACCTCATGGTGGTGAGCTAGAGGAGGCGACATAGCACATTAGTCACCTATTCTGAAAGCCTCCCCAACTCTGACCGTGACATCACTATGTGGCTCCTGCTTTAGAGACCATGTTACAGTGATGTTGGGGGAACTTAAATGGACTCAGATGGAAACATCGATCTAGCAGAAAACATCTGAAAAATGCATTGTTTCCAACCTGCCGTCAGGCAGAAAATTGGGTAATTCACTGTGGAATTTTCACTTGAATTAATTGTTGAGAGTATTTAACCTAGTGAGACTGTTCTTCAGCTCAACCTCATAAAGATATCTCAGCTCCACAGTCCTCTTATCTGTACCATAGGCTGAACAAAGCCTCTGTGTGGGAATCCTAAATTTAAAAAGCCATCATCGTCTTGTTATTAAAATGCTTTTGATTAAGCTTGGATTCTGTTATTTCAATCTAAACCAATGCTTATCAGCAAAACGTAAGGCTTATCCAGTCTCATTCAACTGCATCCGGCTTTAATCCTGCAGGGCTCCACATTCTCAGAGGCTGCATAGTGCTTTATTAATCCCAGCACCTCACCCCCTGGAATGGCATTTGACACATGACGAGTGTTTCACAGTGTCAGCTTAAAAAGTTAATGGTGCGTGCTTAAATATTTCAAATAAACTATAGCCCATTTGCTTAAATACACAGTAAAAACAATGAGAAATTAAGAGTAGCATATTTGCCTAAGATTTTAAATGCATGCATTCAATCTTTCTACCTTTTACTGAACTATTAAGTGAAACCAAATTACTAAAGAGAAGGAGCGGCTGCACACAAAGGAAGTGGAGCTGGAAACAGACAAGGACCTGAAAGGTAAATGTGTAAATACCTGAAAAACTTAAACCAGGAATGAAAACATAATGTGAACTGGAAAGTATCATTCACCTTTCTACCCCACATTCCAAGAAAGCAGTGTGGGATGAAGAGAAAGTCTTCATAGCTCCTTTATGACCACTAGGAACAAGCACATACATAGCCTTGAGTGGATATAGGATGGATGGATGGATGGATGGATGGATGGATGGATGGATGGATGGATGGA